>CP103014.1:1200000-1719519 GCA_024752465.1 Allantophomopsis lycopodina
TCGACGTTGCCGGCAATGGTACCGTCACTGGATGTCCAACATCATACATCCCATGCACTGTATCCCCATCCGATACTGCATCCAATACTACCAGCTCCGAGCACTGGCAATGGTACTTGAAGCCATACACCTCCAACACTGAGTGGACCATGGACATTATCCACACCTACTATAACTCTGCTGTTGGTGGAGGACAAAACACAGCCATGAACATGCTTTCCGTATTCTCTCACGCTACAGTGGAAACATCGGATTTTACCTGCGATGGAGCAGATTCTGGTTCTTGCACCCTCGACAATATCCCTGGCAAAGTTTATGGTCTTTCTGCTTAGTTTGTCTTACTTTCACGACCATTGATATGAACTATGATTTTTCTTATAGACGTGAAATTTTTGCTGGGTGGCTATCTTGGGCGGGCGTTTTTTTGTTTTTTATAGTTAGACTATATTTTTATTTTTTTTATATATTTTTTATATATTTTTCAAATCGAGAGCAGGGAATATCATGTACCATATCGTACTTGTAACAAGTTACTTAATAAGATACCAAAACGTTTAAATACTTCTCAAACAATGCATGTGACACGATTTGATGACCTTCTACCCAAGTCTGTTACCCTATATCCTTGGTTTTATCATCTGTTCATCCATTATCTTATGTTACAATCATTCTATTAACTATTGACCTTTACTAGGCTAGATCATCATAACTACGTATTGTTACTTTCACCTGGTGACTGATTTTCTAAGATATTGTTTTCTCGCTTTGCCAAAATCCTATACGCAAGTTTCACCAGAAGAACTTTCACCTAGAGTTTTTTCATCTCACTCAAACTCAAATTTCGGGAACAAGATGGATAATTAATTCCTAGAGAGCTTGGTCGTTATGAGAAGACCCACCGTTTGTGTACAGGATGCCAAAATAATTGCTGACATGTGCGGAAGATTGAAAATGCATTTTCAATAAAGGGCTGGAGCTAGATCACCCCACTTACAGTGGGCAGTTCTCTTCCCAAAACATATAATACAATATGCTGATCCGATGAAGGAATTCAACCGCGTGGTGTACATGGGGGGAGCAGGGAAGTCCTCTGATACCAGATGGGACGGGTGTCACACCCCCGCCCCCGCCCCCTATACGCAGTAGATCTAGACCAGCTACGTTACATGAAAGCATCAATCTGACGCAATGTAGATCTATAGAAATTTCTGGGTTCCCCTCCTCCAGAAACATGTATTGAATCAGACGAATGCCTTGGGAAATTTAGGAGAATTGGTCCATGTCAATTGACGTAGCATACAGGAAGCCAGTGCCGTTGTCGGGAACAGTCTTGAAGATCCTTATCTCCCCTGTAAAGATTCTGGGACTTCCGGATGATTTGGTCCCGGCTTCAAATTATGGTATTCGATCTTTTACATACCTCATGCATGCACACAGTTTTCTCGTTGGGTCGCCACTTGTGCTGGGAGCTTAGACGTTTGGGGTTCAAGAGGCGAGGAATGTGAATGGGGGCGCGGAAGTTTAAGGCTATTTGCTACATGATCAATCGGAAATATTGACTTTCCCAGAAATATGTGGTGGAGTTCTGTTTGTGAGTAGTTTGGTTTCGGATGTGCGTTGGGTCCATGAGAAATTATTTTGGGTGGCCTGTTGTGGCCTGTTATCTCTTGACAATGGACTACTCGTGATCTTGTAAACTTTGGACTCGTCTAGGGTCATGGAAAAGTCATCTCAAAGTTTGGGGCGGAGAGAAATTGATACAAAAGCTTCATTGGTAGGCAAAGCTAATTGGGAAAGGGTTTCAGCTCTCATTTAAGGAGTCTGAGTTCTTTCCGGAGTTCGTTCTATTCGCCAGATCTAGATTTTAGGATCAAAGTTTTCAGCGTTGAAGTCAATTTTTGATCCTTGATAGTAAGATCCTCTTGACTTCTATTTTTCAAAACTTTATCACGAATTCGCTCACTTGCAGAATCCCACTATTTATGCTTCAAAATAAACTACTTCTAGACCCATGAGCAAAGCTCTTGATGGATTCTCGAACCCAGGAATCAAATAAGCGCAAATGACCCATTAAAATGCCAAGTATAATCTATTGCTGGTTTTTTATATAGAGAGGAATACTATTGTAATATTGTCTGCGTACCTAATCTAATTTAATCATAGCCCGTTCAATTTTAGACATAAAAATTCCTTAAGCCCATTCATCAGGTTCTCGGTAATGCAAAATACACTGTGTATCTTATGTGTTTTATATGGACTCTAACAGCGTAGTATTTAGATTCACCTGGTTTTATAATTAATTCTTGTCAATACCTTGTCTTGAACAAGTGAACTGGTAGACTTGTACAAGCACAATAGATCTTTCACAATTATTTACACCAAGAACATATGAAAGAAAGTAATAAAAAGAGAATCATATTATCTTCTTATGGAAATGATAAACTAGGAAATTACGATACAAAGACTCTCTCAAGGCCCATTACTGTAGCGTGCTGCGCGAGAGAGAATATTCTTGTGGCCTGAGGTAGTGGGGTCAATTTTAGGCTGAGATCTAATCGTAATTGAACATCAACAAATAATCGCGTCCCCCGCAATCCACCGCGTCGCAAACAACAGAATCTCCCATGCCTCACCTTAAATCACAAAAATGAGCGCCCCAGCGAATGTCGATATTCCATTCTTGACCGAGCACTTCAAATACACCCCCATTGTCAGTATAGCTCTCAAACTCCCGTTGACCTCCTCTTAACAGCTCTTGCGACAGGCTCTATTAGATGATATAATCAATTCAGTCAACATCATTGCCTCGCGTGCTGTCGAAGCTGTCGAGAAAGGATTATTAGAGGCAGATCCAGCGGTTTTGGGATTTAAGACGGGCTCATTACCAGAAAGCGTGCAGACTGAGATCGAAGATGGTGTTCACAAGTTGGAGACGTTGCTCGAGGCAACGGTTGATAAGAACTTCGATATCTTCGAACTTTACTCTTTGAGGAACATGCTGGGTGTTCCGGCGGAGCTGAGACCTTGGGTTAGGCTGAATCATTATGAGGTACGTTCATTTATTGGGAAGGGAAGCGCATACTAATGAAGATAGGGTCTAAACTTCAATTTATCGGAGGATGCGCCGACAACGGAATCGACGATGTTATTGAGAAAGAAGGTCCAAGAGACCGTGAGGCTACATTTGCATCTTTTGGCGGAAACGAGAAAACGGGCTGCTCTTATTCAAGAACTTCGAGCTCTCATATCGAAACCTGCGGACGATACCGTTGTTCCGAAAGTCGAACCCTCCGAATCTGGATCTTCGTCTACAGCAGGTCCATTTGCATTCTTACAAGAGAAAGGAGATCTCGGGAAGAGCAGCGTCAACAATACGACGGCTTTTGCACTTGCACAGTTGCCTGGCCTAAGGAAATTAACTACGGATTTGAGGCCGAAGATGATACAATTGAGCAAGGAGGGTGCAGCTGTGGGAGGCAGCAAGGCCAGAAGGGAGAGAGTGGATTATATTGAAAAAGAAACGAAGAAGATCTTGGAAAGGCAAGGTTTGGAATTGGACGAGCAAGGTGCTGTCAGGGACGGAGATTGGCAAGGACCCGGAAGGAAGTTTGCTGAGGGTGAAGTCGAGGCCCTAGAAGCTGTTGTGGGTATGATTGGAGGGGACTCGGGGAAGAATGGTGAGAAGCAAGAGGGTGACAGGATGGATGAAAGTGCTTGATGACTTTGTATTTATGTTTTGCAGATCATGTACAACTTGGTGTTCTGGTGGGCTGGTAGGAGTATTGGATATTGGTGTTAAGCACTTGGATTTAAGAAGCACGTACCATTGCATTTGGGAGGTATCAATGAAAACATTAGAGACAAATTTTTACTCTTATTTTCACAAGTATAGATCTATGCATGTAAAGGTATTCAAGTTTTCTTTGTTATGGCTTGTAGCAACGATACCGTATCCATCATCTAATCATTGAAATTTGATCCCCTGCCTCTCTTTTTGTAATCAGCGGTTAGAAATGTAATTAAAGGGGAAATAATTACTCGGTCTTGGGTTTCCTGGTATAGTAAAAGAAATGACGTCGCCCAATCAGCGTGCTTACGGGTTCTCAGGACCAGACCGATAGTTAATCCATGCCGGCTCTCAGAGTCAATAGTTAATCCTCAGCATCTCTGTTGTCGACGTAGAAGTCCTCAACTCTAAATTCTGGGAAAATCATTCTATCAGATAGTGCAATGTGATTCTTCAAGCAAAGAGTCAAATCACGCAACATTTCGATAGGGTAGTATTTCTCATGGTTTTCAAAGTACAGCCTATTCTTAATACCCCATGCCCAAATAAAGACTAGCAACTTATAAATTGGACTCCCTATACCGTGTTCTCATAGATATATGGTATTAGATTAGTGTAAAAAAGAGTCTGGCTTCATAAATGGCGTTGATGATTAAGTTCTGAAGCTTAGGCCCAAGAACAATATTGGCCAGTACCAGAGTCTAGCGAATTCCTGGGTATGGAGCATGTTACCGTCCAAATCCTCAAGTTTCTGAGTATATAACCAGATTTAAAAAAAAAAAATAGTCAAAGGTCTCCGGGCAGTGGTCTTTGATCGCCAATGTCTATATCCGGTTTAGTCTACACGTTGGAGTGAAATATGATATGAACCAAAACATTAGAGATCAGGTAGAGTGCGATGCAAGTGCTGGTTAGATAACCAAATTAAATGCGTATATTCAGGGCTTTATGCAGTCTTGAATGTACATAAACCTTGTAAGCTATTTCTAAATAATATCTACTATGTGATCATAACGTACCTTTCTCTTGCTTGAGCGAGCACTGATTGGTGGAGAAGTTTGCCATGCCATGATGAGCGTTGAGAAATTGAAGGTTGAGCAGTCAGCAAATGTTAAGCAGTTGTAAGAGGATTATGGTGTTGTATAATGGAATATATCGGAGGTATAAGAAAGCATATCTATGGGCCCAAGTCATCTATATACGGCAGGTCACAGCTCGAAACTGAAAGTGAACGTATGCTTTGGCGGTTGATGATGATGGTTAATAATGATTCTATGGATACTGCGAAATTCTTGAGATTTTGACAATTTTACGAGACTTATTTTTGCTTCCAGAACTTTACGCTTCAACATCTTTTGGTTTCCTTGCTTCTTCGGATGGCTGCTTATGTTTTACAGGTCTTGATCTTGAACGTTCCTCGGTCAGTATTATTGGTCACGTGGTAATATCCAGCTGCTTGGTGCCTAGAGTAGCCCCTGCTGGTGCAATACCCAAAATCACTTTAGGTACTTTATCTTACCGGGACAAGGCTACATTAGTGCTTATCTAGCAAGGCTGCTGTCTCATACCTTACATGACGTTCATTCTCGCACCACTGAGGTAATCTTTTTCTTTTACCACAACGCCTCCTCGACAACAATCATAATATTCACTACTATTTCCCTTGTTCTTCACTTCTACCTATCTGGCTACCCCATCGAAGGTTCAACTTCAATAATACATAAAGTTGGGTTATCGCATTCACTCTCTTCCAAGCACTTTGCGACTTCGTGCATGATCATAAGTGCACATATTCACTTTCACTCACTTTCATCTGAGTGAATACGCATAAACGAACTCCAGAATCTACCACAACTAGAATAGCAATATCGCTCGATATTTTAGACTCGCGAATACAAGAACCAGAACCTACCGATAACCTCACATGACAACACAATACTGCCAACAAATCCTCTGTCACTGAAATGCCGGATCGTGACAAGCCTCATGTTGACCCAGCGCATATTATTGAAACCATAGCCAATATGGATGATAATACTGTGCAGTCATATCGCAATGACACCATTTCAGAGACAGGAGCTACCGCCGTCGATATTACAACTCCAGAACAACTACCAAACATTCCCGTCGCCACCGACGAAGCAACTGCTCTTGCGGGTCTTACCGAGGATGTTCGAGATCAAGATGAACTGGAGAGAGATATCACATACCAGGCGAACCTGGCCATGATCGAAAAGGAAGACGAACTTGATGAGAAGCGAATTGATAAGGTCAAGGTCAAAAGGGATGAGCTCATCAAGAGGCTGGGGAAAAAGCGTGAATTGCAAGACCGCTTGAGTCGATCTGGTACCAGCCTTCTAATGCGCAGCCGAAACCAAACCGAAATTGATGATATTGATGCCGAAATTGCTTCACTTGATCGAGACATAATTCAAATTCAAGAACGAATCGAGAAGAGACATCAAGTGGAAGCAAACGAAAGCGGAATTGTGGATGAAAAAAATGCTGGTAACAAGAGAATGCCAAACGAGAGTCGGCGAGACTTCCTTATCCGCACCGGAAAAATCACACCATTCTCAAAAATGACAGCTCCTGACTTCGAAGGCACAAATGGTGGACTTGATGAAGCTTTGCTTGGTGCAGAAGCAGATGCAGAGACTATTGAACCAGAAGAGGATTCCAACGCTCCAAGGTCGCACCAAAACCTACGCATGCCCGGCTTCGCTGAGGCGATCGCCAGTGATACGAGTACACCGGATGATGCAGATTCTAAACTTCGTACTACCAAGAGGAAACGCAGTGCTAGTGGACTTGCTGTGGTCTCAACTAGGTCGTCGGATGATGAGTTACCATCGACAGGGCGTGCTCAAAAGCAACCATCTGGAGCCAGTGTTGCAGGTAGCCGAAAGAGACCATCTGAAACTCTCGATGCAAGTATTTCTGTTGAGTTAGAGTTTGGATTGCGTGCAACAAAGCAGAGGCGTCTTGCGAGTGGAAGCACCGCAACCTCAACTAGGAATTCAGATGCCGAATCACCATCAACGCCTCCTGCTTTGAAAGGATCACCAGGGCAGGACTCAGGAGCCTCATTCGCATCTCCGATCACTGAATCCGGTCATTCAGAGTTTGAAGACGACGATGACGGTGGAATTCTTGCTGCGGAAGGTGGTATTAGTCAACCAAAGTCACGCTCCAAGAAGGCGATTGAGAAGAAGGAGGACCTCAGCAGTCTCGATGATGGCAATGAAAAGAATTACCAGGCTCGATTACAGGACTGGGTTGAGAGGAGAAGTTCGGCACGCCTACAAATACAAAGGCACGCCCAGGAGACAAGTAGCGCAGAGTATATAGACAACGCTATAGCCGAAGATGACGACGAGTGGTTCAAACCAGCCCCAAATGAGCCAGACCACGAATTCAAAGATGGACTCAAACTTCCGGGAGATATTTATCCTGCATTATTCGACTATCAAAAGACCGGCGTTCAGTGGCTCGGGGAACTGTATAACCAACAGGTCGGAGGAATTCTTGGTGACGAAATGGGTCTCGGAAAGACTATCCAAGTTATCTCCTTTATTGCTGCATTGCATTACAGCAAGAAGCTGACAAAGCCAATCATTGTTGTAGCTCCTGCCACTGTTCTCAAGCAATGGGTCAATGAGTTCCACCGGTGGTGGCCTCCTTTGCGTGTTTCGATTCTGCACAGCTCTGGTAGTGGCATGCTCAATGTGCGTAACGAAGAGCAGATGGAAGTTGAAGTTGGTGGGAAGCAGAGTTCAAAAACACAAAAAGCTGCAAAACGAATCGTCGATCGGGTAGTTCAGCATGGGCATGTACTAGTTACAACCTATGCTGGACTTCAAACCTATGGGAATCTGCTTGTCCCAATTGATTGGAATTATGCAGTCCTAGATGAGGGTCACAAGATTCGGAATCCTAATGCAGCTGTCACCATCTACTCTAAGGAACTTCGCACTCCAAACCGACTCATTCTTTCTGGTACACCTATGCAGAATAATGTCATTGAGCTTTGGTCGCTCTTTGACTTTGTCTACCCAATGAGACTTGGAACCCTGGTCAACTTCAGACAACAGTTCGAAATTCCGATCAAAATTGGTGGCTATGCCAGTGCCACAAACCTACAAATTATGACAGCCGAAAAGTGTGCAGAAACACTAAAGGAAGCTATCAGTCCGTACCTTATGCAACGTCTGAAGTCTGATGTTGCGGCTGATCTCCCAGAGAAGACTGAAAAGGTTCTCTTCTGCAAACTCACCAAGATACAGAGAGAAGCCTATGAGATCTACCTAGCGAGTGATCAAATAAGGCTCATCATGGATGGTCGCAAAAACAAGCTCGATGGTATCCGCCTCCTCCGGGAGATTTGCAACCATCCTGATATCCCAGAGGAGAACATTTTGCGCACTAGACCAGGTTACAAATTCGGGAATCCTGTCAAATCTGGTAAGATGCAGGTTATCAAAGCCTTGCTGGAGATGTGGAAGGGGCAAGGCCATAAGGCTTTGCTATTTAGTCAATCAAGAAAGATGCTTAACATCATCGAGCAAGCCGTTAAGGATTTTAATGGCTTCAACTACCTTCGAATGGACGGTGAGACGAACATTAGTGATCGCCAGGCGATGGTAGACCGTTTCAATAACGAACCTGATTTGCATGTTTTCCTCCTCACCACAAAAGTTGGCGGATTGGGTGTTAATTTGACCGGTGCAAACCGTGTCATCATCGTCGATCCTGATTGGAATCCATCCACGGATATCCAAGCTCGTGAAAGAGCATGGCGTTTGGGGCAGAAGAAGGACGTCGCAATTTTCAGGTTGGTTACTGCAGGAACAATTGAGGAGAAGATTTACCATCGTCAGATCTACAAGCAATTCCTGACCAACAAAGTCATGAAGGACCCAAAGCAACGCAAGACATTTGAGATGAAAGATCTCTATGATCTTTTTAGTCTTGGTTCTCAAGATGAGAAGAACACAGAGACGGGACAGATGTTTAAGGCAACCGAGGTCAAATTCGAAGCGGAACCGTTAGATGAGAAACTACAAACTCCTCAACCTAAAGGTTCAATTTATGACACTCCATTGGGAGGCCAAACACCAATATCTTATCCAAAGGGCCATGAGGAGAATGAGATTCGCGATATGGCGGGAGTTGCGAAGCTCGAGAACTACCAGAATACAGCTGAAGAGGAAAAGAACAGCTCTACGGAAGAAGCTCGCCTGTTGTCTGGAATCTTTGCTCGTTCGGGTGTTCACTCATCTCTGGAACACGACGAGATCATCAACGGCAAAAAGAAGGTCACAGCCAATCGTGGCATGCTCGAGAGAGAAGCCAAGAGAGTTGCTGAAGAAGCTGCCCGCGATCTCCGTAAAGCAGCAGCGGCGGCAAAGAATGTTCCAATTGGCACGGTCACATGGACTGGTGAGAAGGGCGAAGCGGGTCGACCACAGAATCGACGAGCAGGCGGACCTAGTTCATTAAGTGTTCTCGGTAATCTTGCTGATCGCCAAGGCCTCACTGGCTCCCCAAGTAGCTCTCGTGGTAGCACACCCAGTGCAAGCACCACTACGAGACCCAAGGACAAGGAATTCTTGAGGCTTATTCATGAATACATCGTCAGACAGGGTGGTAGTGTTCCAAGTCAGATGCTCGTTGTCCACTTCGGCTCCAAGTGTAGAACTGCTTCAGACAAGGCTACATTCATGGCGATGCTAGATCAGGTTGCTGTGTTGAAGAGGGGCACGGGTGGAAGATTGAGGGGAAAGTGGGAATTGAGGGATGAGTATAAGAAGAAAGAGTAAGCGGATGTGGTATGGATGGGGCCGTCATTGTAGATATTTGAGGTCCAGAACTGGTGGCGGTTTTGTTTGGAATACTTGATTCAAATTGGCGCTAGGCATGGGAATGAGATACCAAACGCATTAAAGCGAGGCGTTTAAGGGGTTTTAAGGCTCAGTCACATCTCAATATTATAATTAACATAAATCTGCAGCATCAGATACATGTTGCAGAGAGGCTATAGTAGAGCTACGCATCTAGTCATCATAAAATGAGCAAATTTACATTCAAGTCCACATAGCTTTTGATATACCCAGTGTCTGGTTTGACTGCCCTAAGTCACTCATACTTCTCCCGTATTGAAGATATTAGTAGTATAGTTAAGCACCTCAAGTTCTCTAGTAGAGTGTAGAATTACTTGAAAAGTTCACTTGAATGTCTCAAATCTCAGTGTAAGCCTATTTTCTACTTGGTTGATTAGACTGCAAGATATAAACACAACAAAAACACCACCAAGCAATCACGCAGTCAACAATATGGCAGATGTATCAAAAATTCCATTCAGCTATCTATCATAGCAGGGTAATTCTTCCTCAGCAACAGCTAACGGTGATATCATATGGATCACAGGCGGAGAGCCACGTAGCTAGCACGTCATCAAAACAGGTGAGATGTGCATGAAGCATACAAAGATTGACGGATACGACCAACAGCCTCAAAAGACGCCATGGCCATAACGCACGGCATGAATTGCGGATATCCTTTATTTCCTCAACCATATATTCTTCCATCACAGACCCTCCCTCCTCACACTACCTATCGCATGTGCAAGCTACTCCTACCCTTTTTTTTTTCCTCTCCAAAAAACAAAATCATATGACCTCCCCAACATTCAGATGTGTGCATAGTTTTTTTGTGACATGAAAATGTCTGATTAAGCAAGATATGTCCGGTAATGAAGAAGGGTGCTCATTCGTCCGGCAGGAGAAAATCGACTTGAGCCCGCTCCAAGAGGGAGTGTTCAGGGTCAGTGAGCACGACTGATTCCTGCCAGCCGACAGTTTCCCATTGCTTTCGGTTTGCAAGACGTTCGGCGTTAGAGATGGCCTTGCTGCTATAGGCTCTGATTCTTCGGCGTTCACGCTCTTCGATGACGGTGTGCATGACCTTTTGCCGAAGCTTAGTAGTTGCCCATCCTTCCACGTTACCCAAGCGAGGACTTTCGAGCACGTATTTCAGTAGCTGGAAAGGCAGAGCAAGAAGGACTCGAGAAAGTGTGACGACGACTGGGTTGTTGGATGTGGATCGAATACTGTCCTCACTTGGGTGATCTCCAAATTTGATTGAGCTAAGTCGCTGGTTTGACATGGAAGGACGACTTTCGGGTACTATTGGCAATCTTGGAGTCTGGAATGGATCTTGAAGAGAGGTATCAAGATCGAAGTTTGGCGGAAAGTTGGTAACCAGGAACGTAAGAGCATTCTGAATGAGACCATTGACAGTAGGACCATAGGTATTGGTCGCAATTGATTCTTGGCTACCATCTACAGTCCACTGTGAATCGACACTTCCATCCAATGCGAAGTCCAAAGCCCTCTCAACAGTAGTCCAACTGATAAAGCGACTAGCGACGTCAATGCCTCGGTTAATGACTGGAGGCATTTTGAGGATGTGGCCAGCAGCTGCGTATCCAAGAGCAAGCTCGAAGCGATCAGTAGGAGTACCTGGCATGCCAGTTGTAGTATGCGCGGCTGGAAAGTTTGTCGGAGATGGGAAAGAGCCGGCATCCAGAAGTGGTCCACCATACAATCTTTGTGCTGCGAGCGAGAAGCCATCGGAACGTAGGAATCGGTCATCAGTCTCAAGCAGCAGGGTTCGAACAGTAGTAATATCGCTGTTTGAAACCGCCTGGGCTCGCATCAACTGGCTCAGAGTAGGGCTTCTAGCGAAAAGAAGGTTGTGGCCTGGAATTCGAACAGGTGGAGCACGATCATCGACATAGCGAAGTTCCAAGGTATAGTCGGCGAAGGTTGGGTCAGCAAACTGGTTCGTGATGTACCCAAGAAGGCCGTCGAGATTATCCATAGATGGTGCGATAGAAGGGTTCATTGGCATCTGAGGGAAACTTCCATGACCAGACAGGAGAGATTGTGAGGCTGTTCTATGCTTTGGACGTGGTTGCTGGTAAAGGCGTACATCTTCCATATGCCCATTAGCACCATTGGCCATTCCACCAGAAGCGTACTGGTTGTTGAAAGGGCCAAATTCTCCAGATTCATTGTGGACTGACGACTGAGAACCATGGAAGCTGTGTGGTGTCGTTGGATCAAACGGGTGAGCTCTAGATCCATCAACTATAGGATACGGGACAGTTGGTGAATAGTTATCAGCATTTGTGTATGGAGGTATTTGACGTCTCGCAAAGGTATCATTAGTAGTCGCTGGACCATTGTACATTTCCTGGCGTGGATAGAACCCTGGGGGCCCAGGAGGGGCGAATGGGGTAATATATCCATTGGAAAAATTGCTTGACTGGCCATTAGCGAACGGATTGTGACCTGAGCCGATAGACTCCTGTTGGAAACCTGGTGGTGGGAATTGTGCCGTATTACCCGATGATGCAGGAGGTGCTGGAGAAGAGCCGCTTGACTCGGTGTACCCTCCAAAGACGAGGTTATTGAGGCCTTGCTGCGGATCATGCATAGGTGACTGGGCGGCTCCAAAAGAAGGGTGCCGTGGGAATCTTACACCAGCATTTGAGTCGGCAATGGATGGGTTTCGATTTGCAGGATAGAATGGTGGAGGCATATGGTATCCAGATCGAGGCTCTGTAGACTGAGTGGCTTGCTTCTTTGGAGATTGCGCAGAAGGCTGAGGTTCGTTTGCTGTGACCGAAAATCAGTACGAGGTTTATTTGATCTGCTTTAAGTGCGAAAACTCACATTGGGCAGTGTGCTGCTGCAAATTCTGCTCGACGATATGATCCTCCTTTCTGACGACCTGTTCTTCTGTCGTTGGTGTCCCTATTGCAGTAACCTCCGGGCTCTTTGTGGATATATCGATGTCATCTGCAGCATTCGCAGTAGCAGGAACATTATCGACAACCGGTGGCGTGACCGTAGGAATAGATGGTTTCTGCTCGACTGAGGATGCAGACGTAACATGCTGCTTGCGCTTCGTCATATACGGTAATGGGATAGCAGGAATGATCGGTCGAGCTATGGATGGTCGTGGTCGATTGCTCTGGAGAGCTTTCGCGGCATCGGTGGAAGACGCCATCATCGCGGCCCGTCGTAAGAATAACTTTTTTTTTTCTCGCGTGCACGCGATTGGGGACTATATTGACTGACGTCCCCAAGATTCAACGATGACCAAGAAGCTGGTCATGTAGCATCTGGGGGAGTCGATCTGTTGACGAGTGGTGAGCTGTGGAACCTTTGCGATTTTGTCCTCCGTCACAACTCTCTCGCGACGTGGGGAAATATTTTAGCTCTTGAGCTTTCCCGATTCGGATGTCTAGTCTCCGGCATCCAATGTGATTGAGCCTCACCACGAGTTTACAACACCAACTTCACGAACAAGAACCACTGGATTTTTTTTTTTGAAGGCATTTATATAGAAAAATATCAGAAAAATTAGAGAATATTCTTATGTAGATCCCCCTCATTATTAGGGCTTTCTCCTATTGTAAATAGAAATTGAAAGAAGTGTTTCTGCCCCTCATGTCATATCGAGTCGCCGAGACAACAGCTTATCGACAAGAGCAAAGGCCCACATGAATCTCAACAAATCCCCTGATGTCAAAAAGTCCACTGTGTTTACATTGAATTTCAGAAATAATTATACATCCTCATCAGTTTTGTCAAAAAGGGCATTCTTGGGAGATGAAGAGAATAGCTATTATCTGACGCTAATTTGAGATTTTAAATAAATGAATATCTCATATTCAGAATACCATTTGACGTCAATAATTATATTCTGCACTGATTTGACATATTTGTAACCATGTTGAGAAATAACAACGTCGCTAGTGAGTATAATAAATATACAATATTATAATCCCTTGATTATTATCATTATTATCATTATTATTATGCTTGAACACTGTTCCATGTACTGTGCATTGTCAAACAAGAACCTGAGGATTGAAACTGCATACGAAGAAGTTGCCTTGCAGAATAGTAGCATGAGTGATAGATCTTGGAACGACTGGGCATGTTTGAAACCCAGAAACATCTCTGTTGCTCTTTTCAGCAATCCCCCATAATGTTTGGTAACATGGGCGACGGTAGCCACGGGAAAGCATTCCCAAGTATGAAGTTTCAGAGCACGAACACCAGGAACGGTGCATATCAAGAAGTCTAAGTGCTAAGTCTAATCCACAAGACCATGTACTCCGCTTCAAACGTTGCAAATGCCGACGGATGTATCTCCATTCCTGTCACCTATTGGTGATTTGCTACCACCTTCCCCTCTCGCCATTATAATATGGATGGATGGATGTATATGAGGAGATGCAGATATAGCACCGCCAAACTCACAACATAAATTCCACTCCATGATCATATTTCATGCATATTCTGTGAGATGTCACGCATCCACGGCCAACAGTCGGCTTCTTCCACAGAAATTTCGCTGGCCTTATGGTGCACAGCTCATGTCGTCATGTCTTAAACGACACGCGATGTCTAAGGACCAAAGCAGGCCTTCCGCAAGCCAACGCTACTGGCACAGAAGAAAAATCAAGGAAGGCAAGCAAGGTATTTGTTCTGGAGCATCGTCGTTAAGGTGTACTATTTATTGTTCAGCGCACATACTCGCCTCGTAGATGAAAGTGAACACAAAGCCAGTGCAGCCGCGTGGTTCCCTCGTCGACCCCGTTGCCTCCATCTCATCTCAATCCATGATCTGCCAAAGCGAATCTCCGAACGGCGGGGAAGGCCAGCCAGCCCTTTCGTACTCGGTAGAAGCTCCGGGAAGAAAAGTAAAATGGAGATCATCCTTCGGCCTTGCCTATCTTTCTACAAATGAAAGAAAGTTTTTCTTTTCTTTCTTTCTTGCGAACTGTGTCCGTGAGCTGACTATCATCTTGTTTTGGTTATCTGGGTTCATTTAAGCTTTGGGGAGTGTTTTGGACGAGGAGGATGAATATATGTTCAGCATGTAATCTCCCTTGCTTGATGAAAGCTTCCTGGCTGAGCCGACAATGCCGCCGTTGCATGTTAATGAGAGCGAACGCAAGGACGTTCCAGGACGTACGCAGCCGTAAGCTTCGCATTGTACTCTACAGTGTTCTTTTGATAGTCGAAGCTAGACTTTGAGAAGCGAGTGCGGAATATTAAGATGAGGATGTTTTTCGTTGAATTCGATATTTTGGTATTGTGGAGATGATATGCTATTATGCATTGATCTTTTGTTGTTGGCTGGCTGGACATGACAGACGGATAATTTCGCGTGGAGAGGAAGCCGTTGCGGAAAGCTTCGTTGGCTGGCTTTGGTGCATTCGTCCTTGGAGAGGAGTGCCATGAGAGAGAATCCATGGACATGCATAGCCTCAGCGAATAAGGATGATGGAATCACAGCAGAATGTGGAGGCGAGGAATCGAACGATGCTTGAGAATAGCTGCTTCTTTTGCACATATACAGAGTACGCAGTCCAGCACGAAGTACAACACATAACGACATGCATCTGGGATGATCCTGCTCGACTTTTGATTCCATATGAAGGAGCATGCGTGTGAGAGTACTCCCAACTGTGCTTCGTATTTCATGTGTGGGCTCTTGAGCTGACGGTACAATATATATGCGTCTCAGCTTACCTACTCGAAATCCTCTCGTCCTCTCGTCTTCTCACACTTCCACTCTATCATCTCTTTCTATCCTCTCTTTGCCAAGAATATGTCAATGGATATTCATTTTAAACTTCCCAAAGACCGATGTGCCTTGACGATCTGGAGGATCATCATCGTTTGTCATTTAGCGATCCTTACATGCTTGATGCAGCCGCAGGTGCGTATGGATGGCAAGCACTTTAGCACGAATCCTCCACATAGAAACCCGGACTCTGAGTTGGAAAAACAGGTGATGCATATATTTCTGATAGACATACATACGCACTGAACATGCACGTATTCAATGATGTGTATCGGTAACATGTAGCCCGTAACAGTAGTATATACAAGACGCAATGTTCGTCGTAGATTTTATCACATACAGAGCCTGTACTACATAATACTATGTACCACATACTATGTACTACTTACGTATGTACCATGCCATCAATTTTCGGAGCATCGGTGATTGCATATATTTTGCCTGGTACCGAGATTGCTGCAGCCACTCACGCGCACACGCTCTCCGACAAGGTTCAAAATATGCTAAGCATCAAAATGGTAAAGCTTCAGGTACAGCAAATGGCTGATTCGCCGTGCCCTAGATTGTGTGCATGGACTCCTCCAAAAAACCCATGACCAAGGGACAAGTCACTCGTTGAATGTATGGGCGCCCGCCTCAGTGTCATCCTCCTCCCCTTTTTCCAAAAACAACACCAACGCCAACACCAGCAACTGCACCAGCACCAGCACAAGCACACGCACCAGCAGCAGAACAGAAGAACCAGTCAGTATGTAGTAAGTAAGCTGGTGATGTGAACAATGGCGGCCACCGACCATGACCACGGCTCACATCCCACCGTCCCAACATTTCGTCTCATCTGATAATTATTTGTCGTCGAACCCGGCTTCTGGCATCTGTCGTATCATCAACGAAAGGCTCGTCATCCTCCCACACTGACTTGCATCATATCGTCACATTCCAGGTTCCCGCAACCTTTGCTCCAGGTAGAGAGATGAAAAATGAAAAGCAATCAAAGAAGCAATTTGCGCAACTGAAGAAAGGCAAGAGACGGCCTTTGTAGCGCCTAAAGTGCTGTAATGCTGTAATGCTGTACGCAACTTTAATTCCCTCCAAAGGCATGACGCGAAAAACGTACCGAAGCACTGTACGGAGCACATACTTTGGTAATGGTACCCTAGTCGTGCAAGGGACATAAATGTCCTACAGCTCCTAAAAGGAGGGTGCTTTTGATTGCCTGTACAAGGTGATTTGATATGCTCTTTATCGATAGATGCGCGTTGGGAACAGCGTGCGGTACTGTTATTTGGTAACCCTGTGGAGGTTATTTTATTCCTTCGCTCCACCACTCCTTCGATATGCTCAGTATTCATCGGGGCCACCTCCAAAACGACCATATATTGCGTATGGATTCCAAAATCCTTCAGGATCAGGGTAGTCCCGCCCCCATCGTTCCATACAGCCCTTTGCGACAGGAATGCCCACTGAGCAAGAGACCCATGTCCGGGTGAGCAACACCCTCTTCCGGTGATGGTGAGGAGTCTAGCCAGGGACAGGACTGGCGTGAGAACAATCATGCTCGAAGCTTGATACTAGCTACATCTTTTATGACTTCTGACCGCTTGATATTGCAATTGAAGTCTCTCGGTGGGATGGTTTGACGATTTGTTTTAAATACCGCCGCGACTTCTGATGCCGTGGTTGACTTTAGAATGGTCTGGCTTTTGCATCAAGCAATCTCAATCCCCCCTCACAAATTTGAGCAGAGGTCCTTTCGAGTAGCGCGGCGGTAGTACCGGTAGTATCAGCACCATGGCTATTTGGTACCTGATGGCGTCCGCCGCCTGAAAGGCATTTAAGGTATCGGTGGTAACCTTGCAGTGTAGTCTGTGTGTCAGTGTGTCGGTGATGGAACGAGCGAGGAAACTTTACAGTAGCATTGTACAAAATTATTGGTCCAAATTGCTCTCTTTTGGGTCAGCTAAGGCAAAGCAGGGACCGCATTGCGACTGCTATGGGGCACTTGGGGCCCGAAGGACCATATATCTTTACCCAGTTTTCTTGACACTCTCTCTTGCCTGTACCTCCGAGATTGATTTTGGGAGGGGAAGGTGAAAAGATTGAATGAAAGAAAATTCAGCGTCGAATAATGAGCAAAGGATACACCATGTAGTGGGTCGACTAGAAGCTGTCTGAATAAGAAAGAAGAGAAAGACGAGGTGAAAAAGAAATATGGACTATGCAAGGTAGAAAAACATAGGGCGGAAGAGTAGTAGATACATAGTAAATAACACATAACAAATAATGAATAATAAACAATAAAATTCACAGTAACGTAAATGTAAATAAATGCATAAATATGCGCGTGGAGGTCGAGAGAGCTATCTATCAGGTACGTACCGAATTGATCAATCATTAATTAATATTTGAGCCGCTTTGCTTTTTGTATGTGTATGTGGATGTGTATGTGGATGTGGATGTGTGTGTGTGTGTGTGTCTCTCTCTCTCTCTCTCTCTTCTCTTTTCTCATTTTGTGCCTATCTCCCCTAGCGGGGGCACACATGGCCATCGACGACATCTCTTTCACTCATCTACGCAGTAGCGTTGTTTATGGATTGATGTGATTGCGCTGATGTGGTATTAGGTTTAGAATGATTATCATCCTCACCACATAAGGCAGAATACCTTGATCATTGGTGTGTTATTGGTACTGGTATTGGTATTATTGTTTTTATTGTTATTATTAATACTATTACTCTTATTCTTATTCTTATTACTATTATCCTTCTTCTACTTATTATTCATGGTCTCACCTGCATCTCCTCAACCCCCCAGGCATGATAATGATAATGATACATCCGGCTTCAGGGGTCTGCTGCAGTCTGCACCGTCGTGAAGCTCTTCCTCTCTCCCTCTGTGTCTGCCGATAGGTCGCGCTGTGCGCTGCACGGCCGAAATAGATCGCGAGCCATTCTTGACCCATTCCACATGCCCATCGCCCATTTCTCCTCTGAATTGTGAATCAATCGCGCTAATGCCTCTTTCTCATTGACTCTGTTCACTTCCCTTCTGTCTGTACTCCGACTACTCACGCTCATTCCACATACCAATTCCCCTTCCCCAGAATCTCTTCGTTGCTACGAAGTCCTTCATCCGACACTCCTTACAAACGGAAAACGGAAAACAACGAAGCATCACCACAAGCCCATGTGCTACAATTTCGAAGTCCTGCCTTGACCATTCCGAAACCTCACTGCATGAAGCCGGCGAACACTCGAGCCAGCAGCGCCCTCGCAAACGCTCGCGGAGAATACATATCACAATAAAAACGATACATTCGTCGACATAAAACATCCTCTACACCTCCGCACTCGAGTACCGGCATCAACATTCCTTTCTTCGGTCACAGTCATCCCAATTCGACTTCACTGCCACTCGTTTATGCCATAACGTCCATCTTAAATTGTCGATATTGAAACCCATTCGATACAGGATTCGCTATCAATTCGACGGATATCTGTAGCAGATTGTAACTTCCCTGTGCCTGACCAGTTACCCTACACAACAAACCTTTCCACGTACTACGAATTTTGGGAGGAATATACTCGAAACCGACCGGACTGCTGCCAGCTTCTGACAACCGGCTGGACCCATATTCCCCAATAACCAAAGTGAGCCGTGCGTCACCTCATTCAATTGAGATTTGCTCCACATTTTGTGACCACAAGGCTGATGCTTGTTTTAGCCTACAAAGATCATCCTCGTCGATACAAGTATCGTCTCTCGAATCCCTCTGTTGTTTTCTGAACAAAACAAATCTTTACATCACCATATTCCTCGAAGCTGTTTTTCTTCCCTTTCTTTCTTTTCCATTGTCGTCACCGTGGAGGCAGGTAATACTACTATTTCGTGAGCGTGCTCACCACTAATATACGTGAGTCGACCCACCACACAATCAAAATTCTTTTTTTCCTATACTGATGCCGTTCTGGTATAGCGACCTTCTATTGGTCCAGCGCTGAATATGAATCGCTTTCGTTCCAAGAAGAAGGTGAATGAAGCCGCCGCTGCTAGTACCCCTGACCTCCTCCAACATGATAACGCGCCACCGATGCCATCAATTAAGAGCAGTAAGACTTTTCGATTGGGCAGAAAAAATACAAAGGAGGAGCCCGAGGTAAAAGTCGAACTGGATCTCTCGAGTGCCCTTCCTTCGACGGACGATTTCAGAACAAGTTTATTGATGAGTGGTCTTTCGGCACGTTTTTCAATGCTCCGAGAAGCGGATGATCCAAATTCGAAGATGGGAAAGGCCAGTGATGACAGCGTCATATTCTCAAGCCGGCACTCACGCCTCGACTTCAACTTTCAACCGAAGGGATTAACAGATATCGCCGAGGTTCAATCAATAAGAAGTACAATTCGAGCACCATTCGGTCACAATGGAAACACTGCATCTCGGGCTTCTTTAGATGGGTACGGCACAGATGATGACTCAATGCACACTGGGAGTATAATGTCCCGTGCAAAACCTGGAGAAGGAAACAACTTATTTGGAGGCCGTCTGAAGGTATACAAAATCCCGACGAGGAACCCGGGAGAGGGTGGTGGTTCAGGCATGGGAGGCCGCGTGGTATACGAGGATGATGTTAGCAAGTCTGCATTCCAAAAGCTGCGTGAAAGAGAGAAGCAGCAGCGACAGGAGGAACTGGAGGCCCTTGAAGCTCAAGAGCAATTGGAGCAGTCTCCAAGAGCTGATTCACCACCACTTTCTGGATACAACCGCAACCGAGAGACTTCCTCCACAACATCTTCTGGCCCTCTAAATGCTAGATCATCCACAGCAGCAACATCCGTGACCTCGCAAGGTCGTTCATCTGAGAGTGGCTCAAATTTTGCTAATACACCCGCGGTCCCTGGTGGAGCTGGCGTGGAACGCACCTTGACCAAGGGGCGTCGACTATACGAAACAGGCTTGGATCAACACCTTCATGATCAACAGCATTCTGCTATGAGCCGCATTGATAGCTTGACAAGACAGCGCACATTTGGTGCTTCCACGCCTCCGTTAAGTCTTAGTACCCCCACGAGCATGACAGGAATGAATGAGAAATATGAGCGCTTTGCAGGACGCTCTCAGAACGATCAGTCTACCATCCAAGTGGCTAGTCCTCCACCGACAGCTACTGCTCTGGGGGCATTCGACTTTGGTGTGAAGCCTCTAGCAGCAGAGCCACAGCGCAAGCCATCACTTATTGGAGTCTCACCACCATTGAGCCCTCCAATGAGCGACGCCGATGAACATTCTAGCCTTAAAATACAGCCAAATGATCACGGCAAGGCAACTGCAATGGGTGCATTCCAAAAGCCTTCTCAACCATATGATGACAAAAAATGGGCTCAGAGACAAATGCAGTTGCAACAAGGACGAGAAACGCCGCCACCTCGAAGGAACGCTCCGCCAGCAGCATTTATGCCTGCAAAACTTACCACAAGAACCGATACGAGCTCATCCCAGGATACTGTATCTGTTCGCTCGGGATCGGCAGCCTCAATACACCGCGAACCAACTTCACCCTTGGCTCGTACGATCGATCGGCCAGTAGAGGAGGAAGAAGTGTATGAGTCAGAGACTCCCCCAGCCGTGAATATGGGCGCTTTCCTCGCATCTCCAGATCCTAGTTCTGTTGGATCTCCAGACCCTGGAAATGATGGAGTTTCTCAGCCATGGGGACAGCCTTTGCCACCAGCACCTTCGAATGCGCCATCTTATGGCTTGCCAAAAGTCCCGATTCAGGACAACAATCTTACGTCTAGACCGCAGCAACCGCAGCCGATTAATACTAATATTCAAGAAAAGAAGTCCATGTCCGACATGTCTGGCTTCAGCTTCCAGTCACAAGACCGAGCTCCGTCTCCGATTGCTGCTGGAGGTTCCTCTCCAGTTGATTCACCAACTCTCGGTCCAGTTAGTGGCTTAAGTGGCATGGTAAGAAGACATATGCGCAGCGACAGTGAGGCATCATCATCGTTTGGTACACCATCTCCCGAACTTAGCAAGACCTTTTCTATCGATCCATTACAACGTACTCCACAAAAGCACTCCGAGAATTCATGGGAAGTAAATGATTGGGACCAGAATTCCGACCCAAAGACATTATATGGGGCACCAATCGTCTCGAAAGATGTTTCCGAACCGGTTGTGCAAACACCATTGGCAACTATTTCTGGAAATGCTGAACAACCTGTGCAGGCTGAGAAGCCAGCCAGGGCTGATTGGGAGAAGGAACTCGAAAGCAAGCACAGCCGTACTGCAAGTACGGATACGCAACAAGAGCGCCAAGATTTTGCGGCAGAGCTTGCAGCTCGTCGAAAGCGGGTACAAGAGAACATGAAAAACATGGCAGCAGTCGAAAGTCGCTCTACTAGTCCAGTCCCAAACCTTGATTGGTCAAAGGAAACGAGCCGCCTACGGAACAATCCTCTCGGTATCCTCAAAGCGAAAGCCAGTGGAGAATCGTTGGTTAGTAGAGCCAAGGAGAACCTGAGCAAAGCAACTGGAAACGCACAGATCACCGCTCCTATTGCCTCAAATAAGATTGTATATGACGACAACCAATGGCAAAAGGAAGAAGAGGAGATGCTGAGAGGCATTATCAAAGGCCCAAAGGCCCCAATAACGCAGACGACCCCACCCACCAAGTCCTTCCGTGAGCAACGCCGAGATGCCCAACGAGAACGTGAACGTCAAGTTGCAGAGAGACATCGCGAAGCTGCTTTGAAATTGGATCGTGGTGGTCAAACCCCTACAAGTCCTGGGTTCCCCCCACAACAAGATCCCCGCCAACAACCAAATGGTCGTGGTCCAGTGACTCGACCAAGAGCCCCCAGTCAGACGTCTTCTGAAGGACCAAGCTATGCTTCACGACCAAGTCCCGAAAACAGAGGTCCACCAATTTCACAGCCGCCAGCTTTCAAACCGCGTGACCCTAGCCGTGAACGACGACCATCTGTTCAGACACAGGCATTTCCAGCATACTCAGAGATCCCGGAGCCAAGACACCCAGGGCCACCACCCGCTATGAGTACACAGCGACGACCTTCCGCAACACCTTATCAGTCTCGCGCGCCAAGTCGTACTGAGACCTACGGCTCTCAAGGAGCCTCTCAAGGAGCCTCTCAGCAGTCTAGACCTGGATCCCGTACTGCAAGGGACAGATCTGGCTCGAATGAGGTCGCTAGCAGACCAGGAAGCCGAACAGCCAGATATCGTGATGAGCCTTCTCACGTCCTATCCGAAGTCAATGGAATATTGACAACTGGTGCCTATGAGAACATGGCTCCAGCCAGAATGCCAGTTAGGATACAAGCAACTCCAAGTTTAGCATCGCAGCCAGAATCGGATGCAAGCTCACCAGCAGGAGGACCTAATGGGAGAGCAAGAAGCGCCAGCAGATCGAAGCCAGGATACTTTGATGTTCAGAAGCTTGCACCACTCCAGACGGACCACATGGAAATTGGTTTATCTCCACGCCCATCCCCTGTCACCCCATATTCCGCAAATACGACCCCATCTTTATCACTGCCTTCTCCTAATAGTGCTTCAGCCACCCCTACTGGCAACGCTTTCCAATCACAGCGTGAAAGCCTACGCGAAAAAGCTGCTCGTAAGAAATCTATCAACAAGTGGGATATCTCCGAGCCAACTTTGATGTCCGCTACTTCCCGCATTGATACTGTTGATCTCCCTCCTGGAGCCTCACTCAAGAATGGTGCCGAAACTGCGCCACCCGTCCCTCCTATCAACCCCCGTCGCCGTCAGACACGCACTGCCACTATTTTCGGAAGTGTCTTCCATGGGAAGGGTCCTGGGGATGAGCCAATGCCCCCAACACCAACCCAGCAGCAGTATCCAGATGAAGACTATAGCACCTTCTCCGCTGATGAGGCCGATCCTAAACCACCAAAGTCACGCCAAAAACTCCGCAAAATCTCTAGTGAGGGTGGAAACTTGAGTGGACGCAATCTTGCGTCGCAGAATCCAGCACCAGGCAAATATAACTCTCGTACTCCAAGCCCACCTAGAGGCACGGCGTATGGGTCTCGCGAACCTTCTCCAGCAGCTCCCGTTGAGGGCGCAATGTTCTAAGAAATTCTCGAACTTGAGAGAATAATTCTTGCAACCACTTTATGAAGAGAATCGCTTACCATCCACTGGGATTTTTTTTCCCTTTTGCTTCTATTTAGACACGGCTCTGAAACTTTGGGACAATCTGCAGAGATAAGGCATATTGGCGTTCAATGTCTAATTTGTAGAATTCATGTGCTCACGACTTCCCTTTTATTTTATTTTTTCTTTTCTGAACTTTCTCTACTTTACAAAACCAAATATGCTTGTTTAATGTGTGCGCAGCCGGTACTGTGCGATATGGAAATGGAGGAGGAATATGTGGATGGATGGACGAATTGTGGATCTGGTAGGAAGAAGTGCTGTTCTTGGTTGAAGAAAGCCGGTGTATATTGGTGGATTAGAGGAATGATTTGCTTTGCAGCTGTACCACAGAAAGTAGGCACTAAGATACTCGATAAAGTATATTTTTTGAAGAAATTCCCGATCGCTTGTTTGTGACTATGATTGGAGATACTATGTGATGGATGTTCTATAAGCTGATAAAGTTGAAAATGATTGGATACAGTGAAATGCATCCGGGATTCACGCATTGACATGTTTGCACTGTTTGATCTAGCGAGCTCCAGATAGCTGTCCTGTATCGACGACACCGACCCAGCATTGCCCACCCATTGAACCCGCAACAAACACGATGAAGGGAATTGAAGCTCTGGTGCTTCTAGGAAGTGCCGCGAGCACAGCCTTTGCCGCAGAATCAGTTCGTCCTCGGGGCGTGGGTCCAGATTGTACGTTCCAAACTCTCCAAAGCTTCCTGCCGAGTATATCTCCACGTTATCAATTGCCATCATACTGACACGCAACCTCCACCTTCAGTTGCGAAGTACTACAAGGGCACCGAAACATTCGCCTGTATTTCAAACCCTGATATTCTTATCGCTGCCAGCCGTGTCAACGACGATTACTGCGATTGCCCAGACGGCTCGGACGAGCCTGGTACCTCGGCCTGTAGCTTCCTCTCGCCACTCTCGCCACCTCAACTCGTGCCGGGAACAGCTACCGGTACTTCAAATACAACTCTTGCGCTCCCTGGCTTCTACTGTAAGAATAAAGGCCATCGCCCAGATTACATCCCCTTCACGTACGTCAATGATGGTGTGTGTGACTATGAGAGGTGCTGCGATGGTAGTGACGAGTGGGCTGGTGCCGGCGGTGTGAAGTGCGAGGACAAGTGCAGAATTATTGGTATGGAGTGGAAGCGTACGGAGAGCGAGCGTGTTATGAGAATGATTAAGGCGGGTAAGAGACGTGCTGAGTTGGTTGCCGAGGCGGGTGATCTGCGTAGCAAACTGGTGGACGAAATCGATGGTTTGGAAAGGGAGATTGGTACATTGGAAGAGAGAGAAAGAAACTTGAAGGCTGTGTTCGAGGAAACTGAGAGAAAGGAGAAGGGAAGAGTTGTGAAGGTAGCAGGCAAGGGGAATAAGGTTACTGTGCTGGCTGGACTTGCCAAGGCCAGAGTTGAGGAGTTGAGAGAGGCGCTCGTTGGAGTTAAGAGCGGAAGAGATGAGGCCAGAGAGAAGGTCAAGGAGCTTGAGGCTATTTTGTCTGCTTTCAAGGAGGAGTACAACCCCAACTTCAATGACGAAGGTGTCAAGCGTGCCGTCAAGGCTTGGGAGGATTATGCTGCTGCTAAGGCTTCTGATGGAGCTTCAAATGATGCTGCGGACCGTGATCTCGATGAGATTGCCAAGCCAGATGGCGAGAACGGAGGCATACAATGGGAGGAATGGGAGAGCAGCGAGGAGGAGGAGAGTGATACCGATGCTCGTAAGCATATCCCCCAAACCCTTCAAGGAAATGGACTAACTAAAAATTCAAGTCTACCGTTTCGAGGAATACCTCCCTGAATCAATCCGCGCCTGGGTTCATGAGAGAATTACTGATCTACGCACTTTCCTCGTTGATAATGGCATCATCCCCGAGCCGGCTACCTCCGGTTCAGAGTCAAGCAATGTGAAGAAAGCACGCGAAGCCTACCAGTCAGTCTCCGACACGCTTGGCATCAAGACCAAGACTGTGGCTGAGCGCAAGGAGGATCTGGAGAAGGACTATGGACCTGCGGGCATTTTACGCGCGCTGAAGGGCACGTGTGTGTCGAAGGACGCCGGCGAGTACACATATGAATTGTGCTGGATGGGCAAGATCAGCCAGAAGAGCAAGAAGGGACACTCGCAGCAAAAGATGGGTGACTTCACTCGCCTCGATACAATCACTGTCGATGAGGAGATGCCTTCTGACGGTAAGGGACTTGGAAGTGGTGAGCGTCTTGCTCTTTTGTATGAGAATGGCTCCCACTGCTGGAATGGTCCAAACCGACGTACCACTGTTGTTGTTGGCTGTGCGGAAGCAGATGAGATTTGGAAGGTCGTCGAGGAGGAGAAGTGTGTCTATCGTATGGAGGTTGGCAGTCCTGCTGCTTGTGATGAGCAACCCGAACGGGGCGCCAAGAAGCCTGTTAAGGATGAGCTGTGAGTATGATTAGTGCGTTTTATATGGTGTTGCTGGGGGATCTTGACTAGAATGTTACTCTTCATTTAGATGCGCATGAACGTGTATGCTTGGGTGACTGGATGTATTTAAAGTTACATTGTTGGCTGAATCAGATGGACATAAACACCTAAGGCTGCTGTACTTCATTGATAGGCATGGAAGATTTACCCAGCGCGTCATAAATTGCTGTCATTGTTTTTCACTTGCGGGGCTATGGACTGTTATATCAAAAAACCAAATACATGTAGTTGCTATTTAGCGTCAATAAGGCGTCTGTTGCTCACATCAGTTTCTTATCAATATCAGTACTATTTTCAGTATTCAGAAGAAAGGAAACAAACTGTGTAGACTAGGCTGGTAAGCTGCTACTTCTATGCTTGAATTGATATCAAACTGCATAGGTATGCACGTATATGCAATTTGTGATTGCTCGTGGACCATGTAAGGTCTGAGCAACAAGCTCACTTGCTTGTCGTTCCTTACAACGTTTAAGTGCCATCCTTGTCGATCCAATTTCTCCCATTTACCTTTTTTCGCATCAATGACATTCTTCTGCTTTATTTATGGCGTGTTTGATGGTATGTTCAAGCTACCATGAGAACTATGATCGAAGAGTGATCGACCGGAGATAGCTGCCTACGAGTTAGTTCGATGGTATAATTGGCTTTTATATTCTGCCAAGACACCTCGTAATATAGTATCCAATACAGGTCCCCTTCCATCATTGTCAGGGTATGTAGCCAGAGCAGCTCGAATATATTATGTGAGCTACATTTAACGTTAACTTGTGCATTAAAGATCCGAACTTATAATATTAACTTTGTCAAGGATTATATTCTTATGGTAAATAATCCCCTTGGTCTTTGGAAACCAATTGTTTGTTTTGCATGTATAGATGGTGACTGAATACTTCAATAGCTGATATATTAATGCTGATGATTGTTCTAGTCGACAGGACTTTTCTCATTAACGATAGATAGTATTGACATCAATACTGCGTCATCAGTGATAAAAAGAGCCGTTTATTGGTCTTGTTAATAAGTCATGAGCGCTGGTGGATCTGCATCTGTGGCTCTCTGTTCTATATTAAAAAGCGCTATCATGTAGTTTATAGACCAACATGGGCTTGTTATCACTTGAGGCATATTTTATCATCCACATTAGCCTCACAGTCTCATCCCTTGTACTCATTCAACAAGAGAAGATGTGTAGTTTCGGCATAGAATTTAATATATCTATGAGCTTCTGCGCTCTTAGACAAATGAGTGCAGGGACATGTTGCTTTCATATGACGTGGAAATAGTGTTTAGCATAAAATTTCAAAATTTACGGCACCAATGACTATCCCAGTTGATAGAGCCATTTAGGTACGTTGATTCATCTTGAAAGCCGCAAGTCTTTTTTGAGTATATTCTTAGTTCAAAATAGCATCCAAGAACAGCTGAGAGCTCAGTCAATGAGTGGGAGTTAGCAATTTTTGGCACAACCAGTAACCAGTCTGAACTACTGTGTGTTATAAAGAGATATTGAATTGTTTGTTAAAAGAAGACAAGGCCAAGAGTTCGTGCTATTGTAATAAGGCTTTATAATCTAAAGCAAGCCTTATTCATCCTAGTTCAAGAGTAATACTTGATGGCCGAAAGCAGCAGGTGGATTTTACCCTGCCAAATGTAACACTTCAAGTAGTTCTCTCTAATTAAACTTATTTATAACATGGGAGAGAAGAAATAGAGCAACCCTAGGCTAAATTACGAATGGCAAGGATAGTATGAGAGAAATCATATAAAGTTTCTCGAGGAGCATAAGTCACCATCACAATCAAGAAACTGACAGGCCCAAGTTGATTGAATTTAGCTTTTACAGAATAAGTCAAAAGATTGTAATTAAGATTGTAATTTAAATTGGATTTGTCATGATCGTCCATGTATTCATCGCTGATCAGCAAGTCATCATCATACACGTACATGCATACCACTGTTGGAATTACATGGTAGCCCCATTGTAATTCCTATAATAGAAAATACCTGCAGCTCCGTTCATGCACATCAGAGGATTCAGCATGCAAACATTAATCCCAATAAGCACCTCACATGGATTCAAGTCCCACTCACCAGCACACGTGACCATCAATACCGGCTTGTTTCGGTCTTGACACTCCAACAGCAAGGAGATTTCAATAAGAAGATCGAGAGGGCTGTAAGATTCATTTTAAAAAAACCCAATAAGGGAAAATAAAAAGACCCCTAATGCTCAGCATATTCGGAGATCACCATCTCGATATTCCTCCAATTGCGGAGCGGTGTAATCATTTTAAGGTGCATGCAGACTGCCGTGCACGAGGGGGAAACCGGCCGGGCACGGGCATCAAAGCATGCTGCCTTGGTCATCACCAGCCCTGAAAATAGCGTCTTCCGGGGTTGCTTGCTGGGGTGGGGAACGCTGCACCACCGACCACGAGCCACTAATCGTGAACTATTAACCACTGGCCCTCTTTTCCCCTCAACGCAGCACAAAGGTCAGTGCAAAAGCATAAAGTAGGTACCGTACCTTACGGTATGGGATGGGTATATGTCATATAAGAATACTCCGCACCAATGCTGACTGCCAAGCTGAAAAAAGAAATATGGCTCGTTGACGCTCGTTGACTTGCATGTACATCGTTGCATAGTTAGATGAGCGCTTCTTGAAATGCTCGAATCACATTTTGAGATTTGACTTCTCATGAGATGCCGCAGGGAATGGCAGTTCCTGACTACACATCAGAGTTTGGTTCCTCTGGGGAATTTCTTATTCTTTTGCTGTATTCCCGAGCGCCTCCCGCCTTAGTTGCTGGTCATGGCTACATGCTGCGTGAGTTGCGAAGCCTCTCCCGCCATGAGGCGCCTCGATCTACCTTGCAAATATTGGGCCGGCTCGCAGACACGGACTCATAACGCAGGGTCACCTGCAAGAGACATCTGAATGGACGAGCGGTCAACAGTGCTGAGGAGAGTCATTTCTGCTTCAATATTAATTAAACGGAGACCAGACAAACTCGAGTAGACATGACGCCCTCTGCTGAATAAAGACATTATGTATTGACAATTTGATATTATGCAGCCTTGTTTCGCCGAGCCTTTGCTTCTTATGAGTTATACCACCGAGATGCTCCCAGAAAGAGGCTTTTTCCCATGTGGTACCGGTATTGCTAACATCCTTACTTGCGCCACTGATGTGTTTGTGTTGCCGGCAGATCTCTCAGAAGGGGATATTTCATGGTTAGACTGTTTGTTGCACTATTAGCTTTGTCTCTCTCTCTCTCTCTCTCTCTCTCTCTTCACAATAGTGTGGAGAAACATGATGATCTATTCCAGCAGGAGTGACAAGACAAGTAATGAAAACGGTACCTAATGAGAAAAGTGAGATGAGATAGCAGATAGGAGGCTGCGCTGTGGGCGTATGTGTATGGGTATGTACATGTGTGCTTGATTTTTTAACTGCGGCTGAATATGTGCGTAAGATCAATGTACCGGACTTGTAGTCGTACTTGTCAATGATCATCACGGAGCACGTTGTCGGTCAGTCTGGGTGGGTAGATGTGCATGTATGTATGTAGATGAATATGGATGAATGTACCAGATTCGTACGAGTACCTACGTGTGTGTATGGGTGATTAAGGTGGATGCGTGCTTGTGTACATGGGGATGTCGTAGGATGTCGTAGTTCCACGAGGGAAGGAATCTCACGAACAAAATCTCACAACTCTCTCGGTGTCGGTGTTATTGTGCACTCGTGGCCAAAAGCCTATGATGGCCGTCCTCGTGTGACAGAACATTATTCTTCCTGTGCCTCTGCCTCTTCCTCACATAACCTTTTACAGCACAGCACAACATAACACAACAATACACAGCAACAACATCTACATCCACAGAGTCATCGACAACACACACACACCCTACGCCTCGTCCACATCGCCTGTGACTCTTGCCCCCCTGGCATCACACCAGAATGAAAGGGCAGCTCTCGTCAACAGCTTCAGTGCGAGCCAGTCAGAAAGACACGGAAATTCAGAATCTTAGACGGCGACTCATCACTCGTCCCCTCATCGCTCACCACTCACCCCCCACCAGTCCTGGCAAAGCCCTTGCTCCGGCAATATCCCCTGTACAACGATCACTGCTCATCCATTGTGCGTAGCAGGTTGCCCAGAAAGACCATCACATTACCTTTGATGAATAGAATGTTTCTCACCTGTCATTTTGTGGGGAAACTCCAAGCTCTGGCGTTGAGTGAACATGGCCATAGAACATTGATGCTCCAGATGTAGCCGGCCTTTAGCGCTCACCTTCCCCACAGCGCAAAAGCTTGGACGCTACGTACGGAGGACCGGGTGACCACAGACAACAATTCATGATCCTATCGCATGACCAGACAAAGTCCCATTCAACCTCTGCCATCAATATCGACGACCATGTAACGACCATGCAACGACCATGCAACGACCAAATTCAAATGTCTCCGGAACAATGTATGCACCTTGGCTGTGGCATGGTTGTGGGGTATTCGGTACCTTCATCCAATATACCCATATCCCCTCTGCCCCTCTAGCTTCTATTGACAGAAACCAAGAGTCAACACAGACCACCAAGACCATGCTCCATGCTCAGCGCTCCACATAGGTAATTATCGTGAACCTGGGGTAGCATCCTCGGTCGCTACTTCCTCTCCGGGCTGCCACAAGACTTCACGATGTCGTGCTTTCGGCATGCGAGTGACCCTTAGCGGATATCAGCGATACTGGCGGAACCCTGTCGGGAAAAAAAAAGAGACAGAGATCCATCTGTATGTCTATCTTGCTGATACGATCTGCCGTCTAGATGTAGGTGCCATAAGAGTAAGTATATAAGGAGTTCGTCCATCTCCCTTCCAACCCTTGATGATATCCCTTCGTTCACCCCAGATCGGCATCTGAGCTTGGAGGGAAGAACTTTCAGACATCTTAGTTTGTGATTCTTGTTATCGGCGTTCTTCCAATACATACATACACACATAAATATCTATCCACTTTCATTCTCTTGTATACTTTGGTCCTTTGCCTCAATATGAAGCTTAATTTCTTCGCTCCTTTGCTAGCTGCCTTCATAGGCCTGGCGGCGGCCGCATCGACCTTTTCGCCTGCACGCCCCCCTGCCATTCCTTTAGCTGTGAAATCTCCATATATGAGTACATGGCAGTATGCTGGAAGTGATGGTGGTAACGGTGGCTACTTGGCAGGTCAATGGCCACAGTTCTGGGCGTTAGATCTCCCCATCATCCTATGATAACTTCATATACTGACATAAAAATAATAGCGGTCAGATTACAGGCTGGGCTGGCTTGGTCAAGGTTGATGGCGTAACCTACACATGGATGGGGGCACCAACTGTTGCCAATGCCACTGTCACACAGACTTCCTTTGAGTATACTTCTACTCAGAGTATCTTCACTTTGGAGGCTGGCACGGCTGTTCAACTGAAGGTTACCTTCTTATCTCCCCTAACACCAGACGACTTTGAGCGCCAGTCCCTTGTATCTAGCTACCTGAATGTTGAGGTGTCATCTTTGGATGGAAATACTCACTCTGTGCAACTTTACGCAGATATATCTGCCGGTAGGAGATCACATGATACCCCATTGTATTATCAACGTTAACGTATTCTAGAATGGGTGTCGGGAGATAGAGCTTCAACTGCCCAGTGGGATTATGACACTACAAGTGATGGCATCGCCTACCACAAAGTTTATAAGCAAGACCAATATCTCTTCACAGAAAATAGTAACCAAGCAGAATGGGGATACTGGTACTGGGCTACAAAGAGTGCTTCCGATATGACTTATCAGTCTGGCCAGGATTCCGTTGTACGAGGTGCTTTTGCTAGCTCCGGTGAACTTGCAAACACCAAGGACACTGATTACCGAGCCATCAACGATGACTGGCCAGTGTTTGCCTTCTCCTTTGATCTTGGAAATGTCGGAACAACTGGCGTAGATACTCTCTTCGTGCTCTCGCTAGCACAGGAAGACGCTATTCGGTTTACCGGCGCTAGTGGAACAGAGTCCTTGCCGTCTTTGTGGACAGCATATTTCTCGTCCGATACTGATGCTGTACGTGTGTCACCTACCTAAAAGTATTCTCCGCTAACACATATTGCTCAGCTCTCATTCTTCTATAATGATTACGGAAATGCTGTTACCGCAAGTGGTTCATTTGATAGTAAGGTCTCAACCGACTCCATAGCTGCGGGTGGTCAGGATTACCTTACTATCACATCGCTTTCTGTACGACAAGCCTTTGGTGCTACCCAACTCACTGGTAGCGAGAGCAAACAGTACCTCTTCCTAAAAGAGATCAGTTCGGATGGAGACATCCAGACTGTGGATGTTATTTTCCCATTCCATCCAGTTCTATTGTACACAAACCCCACCTTGTTGAAATTACTTCTTGACCCCCTCTTCGAGAACCAAGAGTCCGGCGATTATCCTAACACATATTCTATGCACGATATGGGAGGCTATCCAAATGCTACTGGCTATCCTGCCGGAAATGACGAGCAACAGCCACTCGAAGAGTGCGGTAACATGCTTATCATGACATTAGCCTATGCCCAGCGCGCAAACGACAACACCTACTTGAGTGACCATTATGATATCTTGAAGCAATGGACTGGGTACCTCGTCGCAGAGGCCCTTATTCCGGCAGACCAGATTTCAACTGATGACTTTGCTGGATCATTAGCGTAGGTTTACCTTCCATCTGTTTTCAAAGCTGGAGCTTGAGCTGATATGTTACAGGAATCAAACAAACCTTGCCCTCAAAGGAATGATCGGCATCGGTGCCATGGCTGAAATCGCCAACAGAACAGGAAACACCGCAGACGCAAAGAACTTCTCCAGCATTGCCCTTGATTACATCACACAGTGGCAGACTCTAGGAATCGCACATGGTGCTAGCCCGCCACATACCACACTCGCTTATGGAATGAACAACACACATGGTAAGTATCTCGGTGTCATTCCTGGTGACAGTGTCTCACATGATTTCAGGTCTTCTTTACAATCTTTATGGCGATCAGGAACTAAGTCTTGGTCTTGTCCCTCAATCTGTCTATGACATGCAGAGCGCATTCTACCCCACAGTTAATGAGACTTATGGTGTCCCTCTAGATACCCGTCACGTCTACACCAAAGGTACTTCCATATTCTATTTATTACCACATGTCTCCCATAATCTAACATCTGTATAGCCGACTGGGAAATGTTCGCGGCCGCCATTGCCTCTGAAAGCACTCAGCAGATGTTCATCACAGATGTCGCCACTTGGATCAACGAAACTCCCACTAACAGACCTTTAACTGATCTCTACAGCAGTGAGACCGGAGAGTGAGTATTCTGACACCTCTCGCATGCGATCTTATACTCATGTTCAATAGCTACCCTGGAATTACCTTCGTCGCCCGTCCCGTTATGGGTGGTAGCTTCGCTCTTTTGGCTCTGCCATGATTCTTATGACTTATGCTTTGCATATTTGTTCGCTTCTACGACTAGGAAATGTTGACTTGAAATAGATAGGGATATTGCTTTGGACACGGGATAGCGTGGGGGGTATATGGCTTGGTTTATGCATTTTTGGTGACTTTATCATGCGTTTGACCTTCTTCCTTGCATCACTTTGTTTGAGTTATGCTCTCATCCTTTGCATGGCAAACTGTATTTAAGCATTAGGTTATAACACTGTACCCCCAGCAAATCACATCATTCCAACACTTTTCAACGTCAAAATAAACGTAGAAAAATGGCATCCAGCCAAACTTTCCGAACATGTCGTCCATACCCGGCCCGAAGCATTGGGCTTCAACAACGGACGGGAACCTTAAATTACAAGTGGATAGTGCTTATCGACTATCGCTTATCGTGATTCGCACGATTTACCGACAGCGAATGGATAAGGCGTGAGCAACCAGGTCCACCATTGAGAGAACCCGACCTCAAAGAAAATATACTGTTAAGGAAAGGAAACACGCAAAGACACAACTGGCTTACGCACGCGCGGCGAAGATACATACTTAGTACAAGACAGAGCAAGGTACGGGATTGCGTTACATCCATAGGCACAAGTGAAGTGCATACTGTACTGATGCGGAACCCATGTCATCGCTGACACCCTGCACAGATTTCTAATCCATATCTTCCACTCTAAAGTCCCAAATTCTTTGCAACCCCTCAGTCTTATTAAATCAATCAATCAATCAACCCCTCACTCTTACCTCTCTTAAATACTCCCCATTGCCCGGTGTAATTACGTGTACCTTGCGCCAACGAGACTATCCTTCTGGATTTCGTCTTTGTATACCTCACTCCGAACCCCGCCTTCTCTTCAACTCTTATCTCCGGTAATTCCAACTCTCACCACACAGCATGGCTGTCACAAACGGCCATCATGAGCCCGACGAGACCTCGCCGTTGCTCAAGGATACCGCGAAGCCAATTGGTACGTCAATCGGCACGGAGACCGTGAGTGATGAAGAGACTGCCTCTGAGGAAGTCGCTGCGACGCCGCTGGTCGAAGGCATGCCTGAAATCGCGGCGAAGATGCATTGGCTGTTGCCAGCCATTGGTATTGGGGTATGTTTTTCTGGTTTTTGAAGTGTGGTCTGGTTGGGTTGTGGTGTTGCAGTAGGGTGGGGGAATATTCTTTGAGAGAGGGCAGTGCTGACATGAACGCGTCACCCAGATCTTCTTGAGTGCCGCCGATCAAACTATCATCGTCAGTAGCTACGGACGAATTGGGAGCGAACTTGAGGCGTTGAATCTTACATCGTGGATAGCTACTGCGTAAGTCAATTGGACGACTCGCCAAGATGCAGAGTGGGGTAGTGAGAAATCGGAACTGACTTGCGTATAGATATTTCTTAACCCTAACATCTTTCCAACCGCTGTACGGAAAGCTCAGTGATATCTTTGGAAGAAAACCATGTCTCCTCTTCGCATACCTCATCTTCGGCCTTGGCTGTCTCTTCTGCGGTCTGGCACGCAATATCGGCGAACTCATTGCGGCTCGCGCATTCGCCGGAATCGGTGGCGGTGGAATGACGACTGTGGTATCCATTCTGATGTCTGATATCATCCCGCTACGCAAGCGCGGTACATGGCAGGGATATGTCAATATCATCTATGCGACAGGAGCGGCTTCCGGTGCTCCTCTAGGTGGAATCTTCGCCGATGCGATTGGATGGAGATGGTAAGTGAACTCAACAGAAATGTGCAAGTGATTGGCTCAATGCTGATTTCCATAGGGCTTTCCTGGGTCAAGCACCCATGTGCCTCCTCGCCTTCATCGCTGTCTACTTCATCCTCGACCTTCCAAAGGTCGAGCACTCGCACTGGCGCTCTAAACTAGCACGCGTAGACTTCCTCGGCGCATTCACACTCGTGCTCGCCATCCTCTCGCTCCTCCTTGGTCTGGACCACGGCTCCAACGTCTCCTGGACAAACACCTTCACGCTCGTATGCCTAGGTGTAACACTCCCCCTCTTCGCCATCTTCATCTTCGTCGAGACCCGCATAGCCGACCACCCCTTCGCCCCGGGCCGCATCATCCTCTCGCGCAACCTGCTTCCCTGCTACCTGTGCAACTTCTTCGCTTTCGGCGGCTACCTGTCGAACCTCTTCTACCTACCACTCTTCTTCCAGGCCGTCGATGGACTCAGTGCCACAAAGGCCGGCGTGCGCCTTATCCCTGCTATCATCGGCGGTGTCAGCGGCAGCGTGAGCGGCGGCGTATTCATGCAGAAAACCGGGCGCTACTACAAGATCACCATCATGGCGTATACAATGCTGTTCATCGGCCACATCGTCATCCTGCTGTGCACGGGCACGATCGTCAATTCCACAGTCGGCATCTGCATCGCGCTCGTCTTATGTGGCTTCGGTGGCGGTGTCGGCGTCACTACTACGCTCATTGCACTCATTGCTAACTCTGCTCCTGAGGATCAGGCCATTGCTACTGCTTGCTCGTATCTCTTCCGCTCGCTGGGCTCGGTTATTGGACTCTCGATTACGTCGACTGTTGTGCAGCAGAGTCTGCGTACGCAGTTGGCTGATAGGCTGGAGAGTGGTGATGCGGCGGACCGTATTGTTGAGGGCGTAAGACAGAGTCTGGATTACTTGAAGGAGTTGGAGCCCGCTGTTGCTATTATCGTGCGAAAGTGCTATGAGAAGGCGTGCCAGGCTGCATTTGGACTTACGATTGCTATTGTCTTTGGTGCGGCATTTAATGCGTGGTTCATCAGAGAGAAGAAGTTAAGTCGATAGTGGTGAAAATTGATAGATATGTAAACATAGAGATGGTCTGATAGATCAAATTTACGGGCGGGAATTACATATCTATTACCTATTGATAACCAAGTAAAGACGGCTTCAGTTGAAGTGACACTTGAAGTTAAAAGGTTGTTTGTATTGCAGTAGATATAAAGTATCTGTATTCATATTTTATCGATCGGATTGAAGATATAAAATCAAGCATCATCAAGGCAAAAGCTAGCAGATGGAACGAAAAAGTCCACATCTAGTCCCCAATCACCCCTCAAGCGGAGATAATAATAATAAAAATAACACCAAAACACCACCGCTCCCAAACAAAGCAAAAGCATGCTCGCATGCTGAATTCATCAAACCCAGTCACCAACCATCCCAAAGTCCAAATCACGTCCCCTCTCACTGTCCGCACAAACACTATCTTTCCTCGCCTCACTGGCACCCCCCGCACTACTCGCACTCCCCACGCTCCCACCGCCTCTCCTCCTCTTCTCCTGAATGATAAGACGCATGATATTCTCGAAGCCGCCATTGGCAGCGAGACGCATAGCAGTGCGCTTACGCATGCCCATCTCGACGTCCATATCGACGCCAGCGCGCAGGACCAGCTCCACGACGCCCTCCCAGCCGGCCTCGGCCGCGAAGTGCAGGGCGTTCTGGCGCAGCGATGTTAGGGCGTTGACGTTGGCGCCGTGTGCTAGCAGGGCCTGTACGACGCTGAAGTGGCCGTATTTTGAGGCGCGGTGTAGGGGCGTCACGCCCGTCACTGTGTTGCCGAAGGAGGCCTGGCCGTAGACGCTGCCGTTCTTCGATGACGACTTCTTCTTTGAGTGCCCTGGCTCTTCGGTTTGTGGGTAGGAGGCTTTGGACTCGAGCTCTGCTCCAGCCATTAGGAGTAGTGACACCACTGAGAGGTGGCCTGCTGTGCAGGCTGCGTGTAATGGTGTTCGGCCATTACGGTCCCGCTCATTCGGATTTGTGTCTGGGTAGGATAGGAGAGAGGTCACGAGGGAAATCTCATTGTTGGCACAGGCGTCGCTGAGGCGTGTGGGGTTTGGTTTGAGCTTGCGGGTTAAAGGAGAGAGAGGCTTCGATAACCAGCTGGAGCTAGGGGAAGTTGGGGGAGACAAGGATGCTGAAGTGCTGATCGGAATAGGGCGGCTGCTATTTATTGGTGCAGAGCTGAATTGTGAAGTCTGTGGTGGAAGAGGGGATCGTGGTGGCCTTTGTGGTGTGGACGCTGGAATAGGTACTGGTGATGGCCGTAAATAGCCGGCTTGAGAGAAGCCATGTCGATGAGGAGATTTAGGGGGAACAGGTGGCGGTGGGTAGTTGTTCGTTGGATATGATATCCGCGAGCCTGGATGAATGGATTGTATAATATGGGTAATGCTGTTGACGCTGTGCTCTGAGGGAGCGTATAGAGAGGAGGCACGCGAGTTGTGATAGTTGTACTTTTCGTCGTCAATATAATTCTTGAACACAGGGAGTTGGGGAGATGGTGAAGTAAGAGATTGACTAAAGATAAAACAAAAGGAACTGGGATGACATTTCAGAAGGAACATATGAAGGTATTGAGAAAATTCGTTGTATTTTGTAGCTATATTGCGTGCTGATGACATCAGAAGAGCTATCAACTCACCTCCTCAGCCTCCTCAGTTGTATGCGTGGAGCTGCCAGAACCGCTGGAGCAATCGCTCATACAATAGCGATTATGTACATGTTCACCATTCTGATGATCCATATTGCCATTACTCTTAGATAGAACAATAGCAACCGGCACAGGTAAGATAATAGAACGGCAGTAGTATAGGAATTGGTAGGTTCTGTGAGAAAAGCACAGTACGCTGAAGATCAGATATGTAGCAGAGTAGAGCAGAGCGGAAACACACACACACGCGATGATAAGATAGCAGGGAGATATTGTAATGAAAATAGTAAAGATATAGGATCAAGAACAGATAGAGAAGTGTAGGGAGTAGAGATTATCAGAAGAAGGGGAGAAAGGTTGCGCCGAAACTATCCTACTCTACTCCGTATTCCGTAGCTATTCATGCGACAATGGGTGACCAGCAATGGGGACATGTTGTGTCGCCATATTAGGACCCGATTGCTGGGATACGCGATAATCGGGGTCTTTGAGGAAATCTGTGTCTGCATCTGGGGTCAGCTCTGACTCCCAGCTCCCAGCTCCTAGCTCCTAAAGCTCCTAGCTCTCCCACAATCTACCAGTCCAGTCACTCAATCAAATCAGTTCGTTCAGTCAATCAATCAATTCACCCGGAAGAAGAAAGAAAAAAAAGAACGGGAGGATTGCTCTCCTCCCCCCCATCAATTAGGCAAATCAAATGATTGATCGAAGAATGATGACCAAGGCTATGCCGAGACAGATGGACTGTATGGGAGGACTCATGTACCACAATCAGCCAGCAACCCCTCAGCTCTACGGAGGACGTACTCAGTTCTCTACACTGCTCTGCACGAACGGAGAGATCGAGTCTGGTCTGATCGACTGCTGCAGCATTTAAACGGAAGGGAACAGAGCAGAGCAGCAGAGCATGACAGGACAGGACAGGACAGGGACCTCTCAACCTACCTGACAGAAGCTCACACTCATTCCGCATGGCGCTCCCAGCGCCAACATCAATCAAATCAGTTGTGCCGCGTACACACTCACAAATTGTGCAGCACATGTTCTCCCTCTTATCTGGAGGCGGGGGGTGCGGTTGATAAGTACTTTGACATGAAGGTCCTTGAGCGAGCATTGGGCTTGAAGGCCGAGAGGAGATGCAGTTGGGACAGCCAAGCCAGAGGATGGGCGGATATTGATGGGGAAGGTCGAAGCATCATTGGGTAGTTGGCCATGGCTCCGGTGAGGTCCGTGGCCCGTGGGTGCTTGATTACCTTACATGATTGTGGAGTATACTACAAGCGTTGGACGATGCGTGGGACTTGGACATGGATGGACATGGATGGAACATGGACCTTTTGCGCATGGAGCTATAGAGATATGCGCATGCGTGGGTGAGATGACTGCTTGGAGTTGGAGTTGGGTTGGGACTTTGGACGAATAATATGGAGCCCAAGGACGTGGGGGATCAAGAGGGATCTGCTAATATTGATGAGTCTGGATTGGGGAAAGTATGCGGACGAGCGTGGGATGCCGTGTAACTTTGCTTTCTCTTCCTTTTATTATGTACTGGAATGAGATGATACAGGGGACTGATAATGAAATGGGTGAGCGAGCGAGCGGTGCATTTTTGATAGTTGAAAAGGGAATTGAGAACGAAAGCGAGTATGAGGAGAGTGAAGGGCAGTGAGTGAGTGAGTGAGTGGTGTGGTGTGGTGGTGTAGCACCGTTTGACACGTGATGAAGAAGTATCATCCACCTAGGTATACAGTAGGCAGATACTCTACTATGTACTATGTATATACTATTAAGTATATTACTTACCTTGTTTCTTTGGTGCTTAGTAGATAACGTTAAAGGTTAAAATGAGGAATCTTGCACGCACTACAGATTTATAGACTATTCCATGAGGTTATATGGCCAGTTGTCTTACTTGAAAGGCGCACCGAGAGCGCACGAGAGAGATATGCTGATTGCAGAGACAAAATGACCAAGCTGCGCACTGCGTAAGTCCATCTGTATACACAGCATACGAGCTGAGGCAGAACCTGAGAAGTGATCATTTACTTATCCATTTATTTTTCTCAAGATATGTATGCATATGGTGATGTACAGTACAGAGTGTATTTGATGTCACCAGAGGGCTCAGTTACAAAGTCCACTCTCCAGCTCAGTGAGTGGAGAGAGAGAAATAGAGTTCCAAGTCAAATTACATAGCCACGACGATCCTCCGTATACGAAGTGTGCGATATGTCAGAATGCAAAGCAGTTGCAATATTCTGTCGGTGTACTGTACATAGATTAATACTCGCAGGTAACAAGCTACCTTACTCCCCACAGCTCACTCGTAAATGCAATCCTCCAAGCATCTTATACTACATATCTGTAACATGTTCATAACCGTCCATAACGGACCATATAATTATACCCATCAAACTAACCATATCAATATCCAAAATTACCAGTCAAAAATTCAATCAATTCATCAATTAGTCTAGTAATCCAATAATTCACCACCAACCAGTAACCACCAGTCCCAGTACCAGTTCATGCCAATCCCACCAAACACAACATTTTCCTCGGCTACACACGCTACACAACACTACGTAACGCAACACTATGACATCGAAACTCAACCCGAACCCGTCACAAACGGTGAAGATCCGGGGAACGAAACAAGACAAGAACAAGAACAAGAACAGGACGTCGACGCGTGGACAAGCAAAAACAACCGCTCAACAACGCCGATCAGAACCACCGCCCATCCACCGACTTTTTACTATAGTGTAAGTATTCTCTGGTATGGATGTATTCTAATACTATTAGAGATGGTATGTATCACCATATGGAGATATGGTGAATAGAGTTTTGGAGGATGGTACGACGACATTTTTTTCTCGCGCGCGCCTACCTTGGGTCCATTCCACTCAGCTTCACTACGCTCGCTGGAACCCTTTCACAGCCTCATGCTGCCCCTCACTCTCCACGTCACCTGCATGACCAACCATCACAATTTTCCCAGCCTAACATAGCCAAAGAAAAATTCATGTAGGTAAGATTTATGCGAACTGAGTCAATCATTCGTCCATTCTTCATTCGTTCATTCAATCAAAGTTTCACTCATGTATCTCACATAAAAAAAGTACGAGTATAAAGTAGAATGGATATATTCTAGCTGTATAGCATACCATCTCAAGGTAAACCAAACCACCAGCAAACGCGCTACCCTCGTCCCCCCTCCCTCCAAGAAATGGACTCTTTCATAAAATTATGCCCAGGGAGAAGAAGACAAAAGAGATGTGGGAATTAAGCGCGCAAAAAAGAAGACGAGAGGAGAAACATTTGAATTGAACGACACAAAAGAGAGGAGAAAAAAAGTGTATGTATATGATGATATATGATGATATAATATGTTGATATAGTAGATCAATCACGATGTATAAAAAAAATGGCTATTGATATCCTCCCATTTATCCCTCCTTCCGTTCATCCCAGATATACACAAAAGAAAAGTGAAGTAGAAAGGAAACAAGAGTATATAGTGTAAAGTAAAACAAAAAACAAATCAACAACGCCAACATTTCCCTCCCTTTCCTTTTCGAATCTTGAGTACTTGTGTGGTTTGGAACAAAGGAAATCGCTAAGCGCAAGCAGCAAAAATGACAGTCTGAATGAAGTGTGCCCAAATTTTTGTCTTTTGTCATGATATGTGTGTGTATGAGGGACCTTCGTTTTACAAAAGTTCATGAAATTTACATGTTGATGGTCATGGACTCAAGTCTAGCCACGGTATCCTCCATGCTGGCACATATGCGCTGGATGCGAGCCATAGCCATGATGCTTGAGGCTTCTGAGACGGTAGCATCTACGAGCTCGTAGCGGGCGAGGGCCTTCTCAGACTCAATGCCGAAGATGTTGGTAAGATCGAGGTCAACTGGTGATGAAGATGGAGCTGGGGCGTCACTGAAGAGAGCAAAGGCTGGGTCGGCATCAAACTCATCATCCACAACTGGGGTGGTGGTAGCTGGGGCCTCCTCGACAGTTGGCATGGACTTGATGATTGGCATCTCTACCTTGGCGTTTTCGCTCTCGAAGTGTTCCGAGAAGCCGGAGGTCTTTCCGGAAAGGATGGCGGTATCAATGGTTGGGAACTCTGGCATCTCTGGGACAGCGAAGACCTGTGGCTGATAGCTGTATCCTCCATCGGCGTTCAAGTCAAGCATGGAGAAATCCATGGCCTGCTCTGGGATCATGGCTCTGTTGATCTGCTGCTGTTGCATGTGCTGGGCGGCAGCGTATGGGTTGATGTCCTTGCGGACTTGGCGCTCTACTGGCGCTGGTGCTGGTGCGGATTGCTGTGGAGCGGATGGTGGGTTTGCGCTGAGCTCGTTAAGAAATCCAGAGAATGATGGAGATGAAAGGAGCATGCGAGTAAGATCGGAGAGTCTGTTGTTCTCCTCAATGAGGGCACGGTTTTGTGCGCGAAGATCGCTGTTCTCGTTGACCTTGCCAGCAATTTCACCCTCGAGCTGACCAATGTATTCTATGTTACTGTTAGTATGAAAGGCCGTGTTATAGTGAAAATAGCTTATGCTTACCCTTGCGTCTGGAGCGGAATGCACGAGCGGAAACCTTGTTTCGGAGCTGGCGTCTCTCCTTGCTGGAAAGCTTCTTACCCTCCTCACTGGCAAGAAGTCTCTCATCCTCATCCATATCCTCCTCTTCCTTGCGCATGCGGTGCACGTGGGACATGGCATTGTTGCTGTTGTTCATGTCATCGTTATCAGAAGTGACGACGCTGCTCTGGCGCATAGAGTTAAGAAGTTGAGAGATCTTTTCCTCGACAATTGGGTCGGTTGGCTGAGCATTGGCTCTTCTTGGCTGTGGTCTCTGCTGTTGTGGCATAGACTGTTGGCGCTGTTGCTGAATGATCTGCTGCTGCTGTCTCTGTTGTGCCTGAGCCTTGGCAAGGGCTGCTTGCTGCTGGTGCATACCAGGCCAAAGGCGGCCGACATTGCTGGTCTGAGTTGGGAGAACGTTTGCTGGTGGTGGCATGTGAGACTCAATGGCATTTGGGTTGACGAATTGAGTGGACATGCTACGCTCCTGGTAGTAGAAGTCTCCGTCCATGTCGGTATCGGCTGGGCCGTTGTATGGGGTTTGTTGAGGAGCAGTGCCGAAGTCAACGAAGTCGTCACTCTGGCTCAGGTTAGAGTAGTACTCGAAGCCTTGGTTGATGTGTGCATTGCCCTGGTTGACAGCCAAGGTGTTGGCAACGGCGCCAGTTGGGATTCCGGTCTGTTGCTTGTAGAGTTCGTACTGGTGACTTGGGCCAGAAAGGGTTTGTTGACTCGATGATGGAACCATGGTGTTGTTCATTGTTGGAGTCGCTGAGACCTGACGGCTAAACTGAATCTTCGATGAAGTTGGAGAGACTGATGGGGATTGATAGGAGACTGTCTCGTACTCGGAGAAGTCGATAAGGGAGTCGAGAGGATCGAAGCAGTTGGACTGTTGTTGTGGCGCTGGAGCAGCCATAGAAGGGGTGGTCTGGGAAGAAGATGACATCGGGTATGAGGGTATGTCGAATCGCAGTATGGGAGTGTTGTATGTTGAGAGTCGACGATGATGTGTTGTGGTGTGTATGATGTATCAAGAAATTGTTTCTTGAGTTGTTGATGATTTTTTGGGTCTGGAAGGAATAGGTGGAGGATGAAAGTGGAGGGAGATTAATGAGGAAGTGGGTGCCTGGGGGGTGTTGTCTGGATTTGTTTGGGGTATGCGACTTCTAGAGTTCTCTCTTGAGAGTAAGCGAGGCCACGCGTCCTACGGAATTCAGCCAGGATTTGGCGTAGCGCTGATTCGGCCTCTGGATTGTCCGATAGGGTGATATTGCCTGTCTTTTATGAAAAAAAGGCTGAGCCCTTCAATAAACAACTTTGTGCAGAGCGGAGGGTGGTATGAGTGGTGAGCGTGGTCTGAGTGGTGAACACAGTCCAATTGAATAGCGGACAGGAATGCGATGGAGCAGTAAGCCGATTGTTTCCCGATGATTTGATGGATCGTGTGGTAACGTGAAGTCGCTATGAGTGCGAAAAGAAGTCGATGCAAATGGTATACAGAAGAGCAGAAAGGGATTGTGTTCTTTGAAGATGCTTTCAAATTCAAGGTGCAAGATGTAGGTACTCGGGAGGAAAACGAGAGGAAAAGAGGGCGATGGAAGGAGCGGCAGCTTTTCACCTTATGTCTACGGCCCTGTTCTCTGCGGGCCCCAGCATCATATCACCACGGACCTCCACAGTGCGATGGAAGGATGAGACGAGCCAAAAAGGTACGGGAGTGAAATTAACGATTAATTGGAGATCAATACCATTCTGGTCATACAGGCACTCATATAGCACTGGGAACAGGCCTTTTCCTTTATGCCATGGACCGAGCCTGTACCTGTGCTTTGTGCTTGCTGGCCTGAATCAAGGTCGTGGTCCGGCAGTCGTGAGAATGGAGACGTGAGGGCATGAGGGACAAGCGGGAGTTTGAAGTGAGGAATGTATACTGGCTAGTGATTTATCTAGTGATTTACCTGGTGATTTACCAGGTGGTTCACCTAGTTGTCTACCTGGTTATCCGTTTCATTGTTATACATATCTCTTGGTATTCTATGCATTCTATACCTTCTTTGCCTTCTATGCCTTCTATGCCTTCTATGCCTTCTTTTCGGTGTAGTATGTATTTAAATAGAATTCTGGTTGAGTAATGAAGAGCCTTATGAAAGAGTAAGATTGCAGAGTAAGAATGAGAGAGAGTGAGAGCGAGAGCGAGTAGAGTAAGATATTCATTCACAGCACTACACAGTACAACACCAAATCCTTCACATGAAATTTAAAGGTTGAGTACGTAGTAGAGTGTCTTGAGGTAAGGAAAGTAATATTGTGTACACTTATTGTGTACACAGTAGGTACATACGTGCGTACGTAGCAGTAATAACGGACAATACGAAAAGTATGTGCTGTGCAAGTACCAACACCACATCACATCACATCACCACCGTCACATCGGAGATCGGGTCTTGTGTTGGGTAAAGTCAGCGCTACTTCCCATTTTACTTTCCGTCGGATCTTCATGCTGTCACTCTTGTGTGTGTATGCGTCTGTGTGCAAATGGTGTCGAAGAAGAGAGAGCACTGCCTCTGCTGCTGCGTGTCAGAGAAGTGACTCTTCCTCTTTCCAGTGCGAAGGGTCGGCGTCGGATGGATCGAAGGCGTAAGAGTGGCGCCCAAGGCTTAGAAAATTTGACAGCTATGACAGCCACCTACGACGTTATACACGGTATATACCACCATTCATGGCTGCATTCATTCTTTCATTTCTTTATTCATTTCATTATTCATTCCATTTGGTGCATTTGATATACTGAGGCTGATCCCTTGGGAATGATCGCCGAAGTATTCAACACGTGCTGTGCTGGACTACTACCTTACCCATACCCCAATGGATTCATTAGCTGCCTGAAGTGGTATTATGGGGAAGGTATTGCATACAGGTACTGCATACAGATACTACATACAGCTGCCTCTCATGTCTGTGTCGAGTCTGCGTCCGTTCGCATGTTGACATTCAAAAAGGGCGCAGGACAGACAAAACCGGACATGAACCACATTGATGCCTTAAATGACCACACGTAAATATCTATGTATGCCTCCAATATCAGGCACTATACCTCGCCCGGCATAATCCCAGTACGGAACACAGCCGTACCCGCCGACCTCCGACTCCCAGCCTCCATGGCCCTTCACCAATAAGCAATGCCCAGGTCCATTAATCTTCAGTAGTCTCCGTAGTGTGAGCTCCACATGATTCCGAGCACAAAAATAACTTGCTGCGTTTCACTCGTCTGAAATCGTAGATCTGCCGTGATGGCCTTTAGGTGCACCAGGCCTATGTACAGACATACATACTTTCTTGTGCACTCACTGTGAGACGAGAACTGCACTTAAGAGACAAACCAGCTCAACAGGCAAATTGACAGGGAACGAATGGACCAATGCCTCGACCATGAACGAATGAGCAATGCGAGGAAAATCGCCGCAGAGGGTCAAGATGGATGGGCCTAACGTCTTTTCGGCTCATTCCGACGATCTCAATTATTCCCACGCCCAGGCCATGCTCGACTCTATGCAGGACATGCAAGCACATACACTCTCCATATTGCAGCACATACTAATACTTAGCATAACCATTAAGATCCAGGCACACAGGCAACACGCCTACACCTTCGACTGCGCCGACCCCTCAGCAAATCAGAACTTCACCTTATTCTTAGTTCCCGGAGAAAGAAAATTAAAGGCAAACGGAGAGAGATAAGTAAAAACTATTTTGTATTTTGGAGAGGGGGGGTGTAAAATTGCAAAAAGGTAAAAATGCGGAATGCGGAATGCGGAAAAAGGAAAAGGTAAAAAAGGGAAAAAAGAAAAAGAAAAGCAAAATAGAGAGGAAGTAAAGCCGAGTCCGAGATAAAGCCTTCAGTATCAAATCCACCAATGCAACAGCTATTTACATATTCAACCGGGCAATTTACCAACGCACGCACAACATCTATGGAACAAGTAGCAGTTAATCGCGAACAGCAAATCGTATCACCACCGTACAATACCCCGAAGTGAGGCGATCAATCTGAAGCACAAGAGCCTCATCTGAATGAAGTGTCTCACAATTTCCCCTGAGTACCAGACTCTTTCGTCCCTCCCCACATACCGAAAGACCGGCAAAAGATTGGGAAGAAAGGGTACATGTATTTCATGCAATTAAGCACCGGCAATTCAATTTCCTCCTCTCGCCTTAACTTCCCCTCTGCCAGCGATGCCAGTGGGAGGAGGAGCTTAGTAGGAAGGGCTAGAAGGTGGGAAGAAAATGAATGCCCTTCTCTACAGGGCTGATCACGTACATACACAGGCGTGACAGGACATGAAGACGTGTATTAAGCTGTTGTCGGACGAGGAAGAGACAGATGTGACATGGATGGCCCCGAAGGATAGAAAGAACCCTAGTACTAACAGCACATATTCATCTCAATCGCACACACTCCATCCCTTCCATCCCTTCCCCTACCCACAACTACCCACAAACAGCGGGAAGAATCGTGGGAAAAAAGCGCAATTCAAGATCATAATACATACTACCTACCAATCCAGCCAAATCCGTTCTGTCACAGCCCCTCCCTACATAGAATATCTACAATACTATGGATTCATCACCACAATAAAACTGACTTGCCCCATAGCATAATCAGATAAGATCCAAAACTTAGCTCGCCCTGGGTATACACCCGTGACAGCCCATATAGTACACGGCATGACAAGAACAAAAAGGGTTTCGAAACAGCCCATCCCCGCGACGCGTTTGCGTATGGCTGTACTTGTATACTAAATACTCCAGAGTCGTGCGCGTCTGCCAAAGCCGCAAGACCACTCCCTCCCCCTCACGAGGCAGATTCATCGGGCTCCGCTAAATAAGGTAGACATTAAAATAGCCAAGGCAGATTTTCGAGATTTGCTGAGGAAACAAAAGAGACAGAAGTGAGATGCATAGCATAGCATAGTCAGATGTGTTACCAGTTTGTGTGGATCTGTCTGTGTGTGTGTACATACATACATACAAATAGATACACCATAAAGTCAAGCATGAATTATTGACAAGATCTTATTGCCCCAGCACGCCACTCTCAAACATCCCAGAGACAAAGTCTTTCATTCCTCCTGCCTCAGTCCCTCAAAAAAAAGAAAAACTCCCATTCCCACATTCCTCCTCTTCCCTCCTCTTCCCCTCCCTTCCGCGCTTACAGCGTTCCCGCGGAAAACGCAAGACATCCCCTCAGACATTCCTCTTCTTTTCAAGAGCCAACCAACTAACCAACTAACCAGCCCACAAATCCATCTCCCATCTTCCCAATCACTCAAGATGTATATACATACAATGTCTGTGTGTAGTGTACATACCAATCTCACCGCCCCCAAAGATCGACCCAATTCCTATCAAGATCTCCCATGCTGAAATTCGAGCGGCGATTTACTTTCCTGCTTTTGTCTGCCATCTAGATTTCTGTACCTGAGTGATCTCCATGCGCAATCATAAGACATGGCCTCATTGTTACTCTGCTGGACTTAGCTTGCGTGCCCACGTGAGCGTACCTGACGATCCTCTGTTGCTATGGCTTTGTTGGAGATTGATGTGCATGTTTCTTTCTTTATTTGTACATGTGCATTATATGCACAATATATACCATATATACATATTTGCTTTGCATGTGTATGTGAGACTCGTTGAATGCGGTTGTGGCTACGCTCTGCTGTGGGACGATCGGGCTTGTAAGGCTTTTCCTGCTCGTTCGCTTGGATCTGGAGATGGGACGGGTATCGTACGTACGGCGATGAATGATGGGTTTGTGGGAGCGGTCACGTGGTTGTTTGTGGGGACTTTGAGGGGGTTGAGGGGATGGAGCTGTGGGAATGAGAGAATTAGGGCTTGGGAAATTGGAGAGTGGGGTTTAGGGATGGGTGGAGATTGGTGCGTGGTTTGCGAGGAAAGGGGGTTATGTTTGTTTGGATGTTGAGGCCAGAATCGACTAGAAGGGTGAGTCAAGACTGTGGGATAGCGTTGTTGTAGCTGTGGAAAGATGGGTATTTAGGGTATCTGTCGGATCTCCGTGGACTATGGTCTCTTTTGAACAAGATGATGGTAATGCTCTAGTGTGGTCTTTCAAGCTTTCTTTCCTTTAGACTGTTTCTCTCGTCTTACATCCAGCATCTCTAATACTCTTGCTACTAACCACGTGTCACATGTTGTAAAGAGAGACAAGTGGTGGATTGGATGGATCTGGTGTAGAGACTTCGAGATATCAGCATAGATTTCATTTGTTTTTTGTGTAAAGAATTAGGATATGAGATGATGATTCTACTAGAGACATCAGTGAACATACTTATCAGGGGCCAGTGAAGTCAGTTTGTTGATGTATGTATAGGTTTGATAGCTACGTTGCCTAGCTGGTACACTACTATCCCCTAGCTATAATTCTTTTTGCCAGGGCAAGAATTCATTTTGGCAAAATATCGGAATCAGAATTTTTGAGTTAGAAAATTGGGAGTGAGGGATTTATGTACTTTTTTTAGTATGTTGCACTGTAGAGTTAGAAGTGGTGAGTAGGAAGACGAGATATCGATGCACTTGCTCAGTCTCGTCACTATGTTTATATATTTATGGAAAATTTGCTATAATAATTTTACTCTTGAAGGGTTTAATGGTCAACTATGTGTTAATATACGAATAGCCAATCACCTGGAATAAGGTGCTAGAGACTGCATTTAAGATTTTTCTGTCAAATGTTTTATTGAGTTTCGAGTAGCAAATATTCTCTTCACTATTACAAATATTATATCTGACAATAGCGCCTTGAAGGTTCTAATAGAAGAAGATCATGGTAATTTATGTAGTATTTCTCTGAAATTAAATCTTGCCCTAGATTAGATTGTTGTGACATTCGGATAAATATTATCATGCCCTAGGAGGTCGATATATCAAATACACTTGCATTGCGCCGATGAGTGTCTGTAGAAATCCAAAGAAAACCGACAACATCAATGCACCAGCAGCGAGCCAGAAAGTCCAGCGCTGTACTCCCCGACGCCCGTCATACCACCACTGCAACAAAGTAGTTGGCTCAGTCTCATCATATGCTTCTAGGATGATTGATAGCCGCTCTCCCCAAAATTTATAAGTTCTTGTTAACCTATTCTCCATCCCCGGAACCAGATCGGCCATTTGAGAATCAAGCTCATTATTAGCTAAGCCACAGTTAGCAAACAATCTTGAGTTGGAGTCTCAATTAATGAGGTACCTTCTCGTCTGTAGATGTAGGCAGCTTTCTTGAACCACCTCTGGCAATCTCTATCACCCCTCGGAACCAAAAGTGCTAGCGTCTGATTGGTCTCCATTGCTAGTTGCTTAATAAACGGAGAACAATTGCCTTTTCCTTCAGCTTTCAGCACAGAGGCATGATGGAATATCTGTATTGACTTTTCATCTTCGTTGAGCAAGAGATGATCGCAAAGGTTATCAGTCCAACGGATTTTGAATCTCCCGATACGATCAAGATGGTAAACGTTAAAACTAATGGGCCATCTTGACTTACTGAATGAAGAGGACTGGTGGTTTCGAAAGTGAGTCTTGAGTAAATCCTCAAGACTCTGGTCCTTAGTCCATAGAATGCTAGTTTGCTGAGTGAGCGTATTTTCTGAAGCAGGCAAAACCTTGATCAACAACCAGAGTTGTACAGCAATTTCGAGGGCACAATATCCTATTTCAATATCCAAATCATCATTGAAGTGCTCAAGAAGTTGTCTCTTTGTGACGTGAGTATTACTCTTAAGATATTCCACCAGCCGAAAAAGATCGTCAAATGTATTTAATGGAAATTTGCCGCCAAGAAAAAATCCTCTTGCTGAATGGCATGCCGACTGGCACTCCGACTTGAATAACCTAGAGATTATCAACAGAGTAGATTCGAAACCAAAGCATTCAATAATTACTAGACAATATGCATCGTGGGGCTATTAAAGGAACCAGAACTCATACATGAAAAAGCTGTTGAAGGCTGATATGTTGTTATCAAAATCACTCCTTATGGAAACGCCCCAGAAAACTTCTATGGTTCTCTCCTTGAGCCCTTCAGAAAGATAGCAGCTCCCTTGAGACATATCGATGAGGGCATCTGAAGATGTGAGATAGTTCATCATTGGATACATCGTAATATTGCTTGCGTGGTGTAAATTCCCGGATAACGACCGTATCCGTGTTCGATAGTTTTTTATACAAAGTATGGTACGAAGCCTTGCATATGCTACCTTATTTAGAAGAATCAATATGTGTTACATTCTATATCTAATCATTGGCCATGCTACCGAACATATGCGCCGCGCGGGGATGAGCGCCGCATACAGAATATCAGGCTGAGAGAACATCGCCGTTAGAACATCACCTTTCATCGTCACGAACTTGGTAACATGTCTTGACTTTATGTTATTGTATGGCTGTATCTGATTATCAGCTCCAAATATGATAAGATGTTCTCAACTTCACAGTTGCGGAGTTCGCTCACGCAGACCTTGTTGCCGACGAGGACGAAGCCCACAAGACAGGAATATGAGGATTCTTTTGGTGAAAAACTAGACGATCTCAACAATCGCCTTCGATGGGCAATATCTGGGCGTGTCCACCAAGTATGGTGTGGAAATGAGAACGATGGTCTACTTTCTCGCATTAAACAAACACTTCAACATCGGAAACAAGAGTTATATAAAGGATTGCCCAACCTGCCAGACTGTTGGTTCCATTGCTATATGATTGGTCTCCACAGGAGCCATGCACATCCAACAGTCGTGGTAATAAGCTCGAGTGAAAAAGTGCTTACACGTGTAAGAGAGATGATAAAAACTGATCTAAAGAGGGCAAGCCCTATTAAATCTATCAAACTGATCAACACACTAATCATCCTAGGTGTTTTTTAAGATGGCAACACTTGAGGAGCAAGTAGATATTCTTGGAGAACACGTGCAGAACTGTCATATTCTGAATCTTCAACCAATTGATGCTAGGACCGAGCAGTCTTTTGGAATTTGCGGTGCAGATTTGTTTGTTGATAAATATAGTCGTCATGGGACACTTGGCGGTATCATAAATCTTGATGGTAACTTCTACGGTCTTACGGCGGCTCATCTCTTCAAACCGGCTAACGAGCATCCGCTATCTCAAGTTAATCCAACGGTTCGATTTTATGATAGTGATAGTGAGGATGACGAAGGGCAAGAAGAGAGCATTCCAAACAGTAATAGCCACCAAGTCCTTCATCTTGGAGCTTTACCACCCGAAATTGCTGCCAGACTAGATCCGGGTGGAGCAATTCAGGGTAGCGGAAACAACTCAAGGAACGTTTCAATTCGGGCAGAAGTCGAGGCTATAGCAAACGATCAAGCTGAATCAAATGAAACTTACGATTGGGCTATCCTAAAGGCGGCTAACTTCGAATACCGTGTTTGCAATCAGATACAAGATCATTTTGTCACACAGCTAGAAAACAATCCACCTAAAGAAATGGTCTTGATTCAGACAAGGCGAGGGACACTTGAAGGCTTTGGAAGCGGTATCACAGCATATATAGGATCAGACAAAATTCTGCAGTTTGCCCGATGGTCTTTACAACTGAAGACCGGCCACTTTGGTAATGAAACATCTCTATATTGTTAAAGTGAAAGGCAGCTAATTTTACAAAAGAACCAGGAGACTCTGGGTCCTGGGTTATAGATGCGGCTACCGGCCGCTTGTATGGGATGTTGGTTGCAGGTTCTGCCACTTTAGGAACAGGCTACATTATACCGATGAGGCAAATATTTGACGATATATCTAGGTCACAAGAGCCAAACGACTTCTTCCTTTCAGGAGCTAAAATTATTGCTTTACCAAAGCTTCACGAATTGCTCCATATAGTGGTACTCCGTGGCAACCTCGAGCTTGTTCATCGACTGCTTGAGAAAGGTGCGGATGTCAACGCTCAAGGGGGATACTATGGTACTGCACTTCAGGGAGCAGCGGTTAGAGGCTATAGAGTAGTTGTTCAGCTACTACTTGAGAGCGGTGCAAATGTCAACGCTCAAGGGGGACACTATGGTACTGCACTTCAGGGAGCAGCAGCTGGAGGCTATAAAGCGATTGTTCAGCTACTACTTAAGAGTAGTGCTGATGTCAACGCTCAAGGGGGACTCTATGGTACTGCACTTCAGGGAGCAGCAGCTGGAGGCTATAAAGCGATTGTTCAACTACTACTTAAGAGCGGTGCAGATGTCAACGCTCAAGGGGGACACCATGGTACTGCACTTCAGGAAGCAGCAGCTGGAGGCTATACAGCAGTTGTTCAGCTATTACTTGAGAGCGGTGCAAATATCAACGCTCAAGGGGGACTCTATGGTACTGCACTTCAGGAAGCAGCAGCTGGAGGCTATACAGCAGTTGTTCAGCTATTACTTGAGAGCGGTGCGGATGCCAACGCTCAAGATGAACGCTATGGAATTGCACTTCAGGAAGCGGCAGATGGAGGCCATAAAGCAATTGTTAAGCTACTACTTCAGAGCGGTGGGGATGCTAACGCTCAAGGGAGACTCTATAACACTGCACTTCAGGAAGCGGCAGCTAGAGGCCATGAAGCAGCTGTTCAGCTACTACTTGAGAGTGGTGCAGATGTCAATGCTCAAGGTGGAGGCTATGGCACTGCACTTCAGCAAGCAGCAGATGAAGACTATGAAGCAGTTATCAAATCACTTCGCGATAAGGAATCTAGCAATCAAGGCTATAAAAAAAAAGATGACGTTTCTTATCACTAAAAGAATCTTACCCCAAAGATTTGAGTAAAAAGGCCTTGAAACTGTTAATCACTTGGACTAAATAACATCAGAAGAACGCAAATACGAAATAAATAATCACATTTAAATTGTTAACGATTTTACCCCTCGTACTATCTCAATTAATAGTGTCTGAAATGCAGGGTTGAATCTTGAGGCAGTGGTCTATTTGCTGAAGTTGAAGAAAAAGGCAAGAGATACAAAGTGAACATGGTAAACAAATTGCTTAGCGAAGATGACCTCAGTAAAGAAGGAAGCCTTGTCTTTGGGCCAAACAAAGTTTTGAACTTTCAGCTTCATCATGTGCGTGAGGGGCTCTTTGCGCAGTTTTCAAATGTGTCTCATTGGCCTGCAGCTGTTTGGTAGGAGTTTGTAGAGGAATCATTATTTTTCAACCCAAGTTAAGACATAATGAAACTATGTGATATGACAAGAATTTGAAAATATTTACCCCTAAATTTGTACCGCTCAACACAGGCCCTTCTACACACAAACATAATACTATATACCACTTAAATACATAAATCTCGCCGAACCTTCTAAAACCTCCATCTTCTGTTAAGTATTGGTACTGTTTCAGCATCTATGTTCCTTAATCCCCCAGTGACAACGGCGAGATACGATATACAAATCAAAGGTCCGTACGGAGCCGTACAAGTGATGATAAGATCATCAGCGCCAAATTAGGCTATGGTATAATAAGGCTGCTTGCGGTCGATCCAGAATGATACATTATGTCATGCTTTACAGTTTGTAGGCTTCCTTGTTTTGAGTGAGGCTGGACGAGTTCTGTATTGAGAGGCTCCGCTTGACGAGATGGATCTTTAAGTTTTTGAACCGATGGAACCTCCGTATTATGTTACACTGGCTGGTGCGATCATTCCGCCAGTATCAGAATAAGCTTTGAATTCGTGTTTGCAGATATTTATGTGATGAGGGGCTATGATTCAGGAGGTTATCCACACTTCAATATGCGGGTTCATACGAGGTAAGTGGACTGAGAGTAGGTCGAATATCCAGTAGCAACTATTTTGATTACAGTTCTATATTATTACATTTATAAACACTATTTTGTAGAAATGCACTGAGATAAGTATGCACAATATTTAACAAATACGGTGTAGTTGACAATGCCTAAATGATCGGATGCGTATCTTCAAATAATATGGCCCCCAAGCAATGATAAATCGCAATACAAATGCAGCAATTCCAAAACACTCAATAAATACACCAACATTACAAATACAAAAAATGCTTGCCGCCATGCCCACCATCTCAACCAAAAACGATATTGAACCCCCTCTCATTACACACCTGCCTCCAGTCGCCCCCCTCCCCCCTCTTCCACACCTCCTCAACAACCTCCCACGCCCGCCCAATATTACACATACCCTGCCTGCTCTCAGAACATATGAATGCCCTCCGCGCCATCGCCCTATCACTCTCCTCAATAGCCTCACAACTAGCCGTGAAAAGAGGCCAAAGCAACGCACTCATAGGCCCTCCCCAGTCAACGACTTGCAAGCAAGCCATGAGCGCAAGATGTGTATGGCGCTGCACAACGGAGTGGGTGCGGGGTTGCTGGCGGATAGTACGGTGCAGGTAAACAATGGAGGCATGACGGTAGGCCTCGGCGTTATTAATGATGGATTGCATGCGCGGGTTGACGGCGTCATCTTCGGATAGCTCGGATACCGGGATATACGGCGACCAGTTGTTCAGTGCCAGCTCGATGGCCGCCGATGTCGTGTCAAATTCTGTCCGTAGCACGGTCGCTTTCAGCGTGTTGCCGGATGCCTCGACTTCTACGAGCTCCTGCCGTGCTGGCAGTAGGTGCGACATCCGGTGGATTATGGGCCAGAGATCGGCTGCCATGCCTAGGAGTGTGTCGACTGCTGAAAGAGGGTTGGATGGGGATTTGGGTGTTCGGGGTGGGGTTGAGAGAGAAGCTAGGAGAGGGGAAAGGGGAGAGGACCCGAAGGAGAGCGCAGCTATTACATCGTAAAAACGGAATGCCTGTGTAGTGTCAGTGTTATCCAATGTAGATGATGTAGTATCACGTACTCGTTCTAGGAAGAGGCTCGTAGGATTTGACTCTTGACCTTTGGATCCTATCATCGTCATGGCTCCTCTGAGATGCCCAGTCACGATATTGGCAGTTCCACGTTGCACCAGCTGCTTCATTTAGTTACTCGTCCTGCACAGTGGATTTGAACTTTGACTTACTACTTCGTAATAGATAAGTAATATGATTGCAGCCATGATCTCATCCCTATTCGATTCGCTCTGCTCTATGAGTTGAGATAGTCCTTGGAGAGCACGATTATGGAAAGTCAATGATTTTTCTTGGTTCTCGATACCTCGGTATTCTAGATGTGCACTTGATAATGCAAAGATGGCATTCATGACTGGAGAACTCGATGTTGAGAGCGGTAAGACCAATTGCTGGAATGGATTACCGGAGTCTTCTTTGAAGACTATCAGGTGAGACATAACATTGCAGAAATGGTCGATTAAGGCCCTTCTGTTATCACGATTTGTGAATTCTAAAAACACCGGCGAGGTGAATTCAAGGAGAGGAGAGATCACTGGGGATGGCGCTATCATAGCCAAATCTGGATATGGGCTGCGTGTTCGTGTTAATGTAAGAGAGTCTGGAGGAACGCTTCCTTCATATGGAGCTATCTCATCATCCACACCAATGTCTGAAGGATCATGAGCCTCAAAGTTCGTGGAGTGCTCGGGAGGTAGGCTGCCATAGCTGATCTCAGATGACTCATCCCAATACTCGTCTGGTCCCAGGACAGGAGAGTTGTTAACATAAAACATAGGCGAGCGTGGGTTTCGACTGTGTTCTTGTTCTGAATGCTGAGAGAACACAGAAGACTTCCTTCTTTTCCGTGGCTTCACCGGTTCATACTCGCACTTGCTTCCCTTCTCAATACATCTGTCACACTTTGGCCGCTCTTCATTACATTTCTTCTTCTAAGAGGCATGTTAGATAGTGCTTTGAGGAAGCACGTGGTCGATGAACATACCTTTTCTTTGCTGCAAGTATGTCAGTAATTGAAGCCAGGAAGAGGGAGCATATAACTTACCAACTTATGCAGCCTATTCATTTCCAATAACAATTATGCGTTAGCCACGTCGTATTCTTCTCACGCAGGAAATACACTCACCCGCTCTAGATCTCCGTTTCGGTTGCTTGGGGGGTGCAGGCTTATGGTATATCAACATTTTGCCGTGCGAATGAGCGTCCTAGACAGCATACTTCCGGATACAGGGAACCGCCAAAGCACACCGGCGCTGGAAAGATGTCAGGTACAGGATGGGATAGTTGCATACAACACAACAGACAATGGGCCTTAGAGGCTGCGACGTCAATAAAGCATCTCTGGCCGGTTGATATTTGAAATGATTCTAGTCACACAGGTTGAATGGGATGAATACATGCTTCACGTGGCCAATTTTATCCTGGGATGGACTTGTGGCTTACAATTTGTGGGGTTGGGTTACTGGCGGGGTAATGCTCGGACGGAGTGCGATCCCGTGTTGTGCTTAGGTCGCGACGATGGCGGTAAAATAATGGCGGAGGTTGCTGGATATGGAAAGGACATATTAAAAAGACAAATAAATCATGTTTATGTTATGATACAACAGAAATGTAACTCGTACGGAGTAGTAGAGAGTTATAATAGTTATGGCTATTGCTTTCATTGATACACTTGTTGAAAACATTTGTAAGTGGATTTGTATTAGATATCATAAATCACTCATATCGTCATCGCTCGAGTATTGTCACGTTTATCACGTTTACACAATTTTCGCTTCCGAGGCCTTGTCCTTCTACCCTATCACGCCTATCTTCGAGGCGTATGTATGTATGTATGTATTATGCACGTATATACGAACACCATACATCATACATCATACATGTATCTAAAGTCTAGACACAACGCTCGTCTCTCTTCGTTACATCTATCATATCAGTCACACCCTCAATTGCATGCATCAACAAGATTCAAGATCATTCGATATGCATTTACGGCCAGCCTTCTCGTCGAAGCTTCGGCTGGCAGCATATTATTGGCTGATATTTGCTGCTGACTGCTTCCTCGGACCCCATCTGCAAGCCGGGAAGGCTGATTTTGATGGGCAACATGATCGTACAGAGAGGAGGAAGCGTGAGGGGGAGAGGTGGAAAAATACGCCCTGCTGTGATACGCTTGATAACGCTCCATTGTACTGCACGCTGCTGCACGTGGATACCATTTGTTATTTACCTCTTGTTCAGCTCCCAAACCCCAGATCCCGCCTCTTGACTCTTCCTCCTTCCTTTTCATTCTTATTCCCTTATACACAGCCTTGTTGATGATCTTGTCTGAATTTTTCCTTTTCTCTTATCCCCAAAATCACAGAGCCCTCATACTTTGAAGCAAAATTCTTCGAGTTTACAATTATCTCTCAGAAGCACCGATTTGCTGAAGCTACTGAGGTTACACAAACGTCAGCCCTGTTTATATGCGCTCCAATCTCCGGAGTATACCTGCCTAGGAACTCGAGTTAGGACAACCGTGCCCACAGAACCAACCTGGATGATTATTAACGGGGTATTTGTGCGTAGATCGCCATTATGACATACATGGAAGAGCTAGATTTTGCGGTTCAAGGCTTTAAGCGTGCTGGAAATGCGTGCCCTTCAGAGTACTCTCTTTGTCCATCAAGTCTCGGAGGAGGATGTTGCCCTTCGACTTTATCCTGCGGGTTAAGTAGTTGCTATGGAACCATGACATCGTCAGCGGCAGTTTGCTCGACTACCGGATATGTTGCTTGCGGCGTGGAAGAAGGAGGTACTGTTGGATTTATCTATTTATTGGACTAAAAAGATGGGTGGGTTTGTTGAATGATTACTAACAAGAAAATTAGGTGGCTGCTGTCCATCCGACTATCAATGCATTAGAAATGGATGCATAGCACCTACTGGAACATCCCTTTCTACTACCATGGCTAGCTGTCTTTCAGGATCACACTTGTGTCCATCATCTTTGAATTATGGCTGTTGTGCTGATGGCTTCTCCTGTGGTCTGACTACTTGCTACGCAACCTCAACCTCCAGTGTCTCCTTGACTCTCACTATTACGAGTACCAACTCTGCTTCAAGTTTAAGCACCATAACTACTGTAGTACAGACAGCATATGTACCGAGTACACCAACATATTCTAGCGTTCTTTCTACCCTAACTGTGGTCTCAAAGATAGCAGCATCAACTATAACCGAAATAGCCACCAGTACTCCTGCGTCATCTGCTGGTCTTACAAAGTCTCAACGCGGAGGTATTATTGGGGGTGCTATTGCCGGCCTAATTGTCGTATTGTTGTTAGCATTAATGGTATGCGTTATGCTGCGTCAGTTCAACCGGGCAGCTTCAAGAGCGTCTAAATCTGCAAACAGGCTTTATGGCCATCCTAATCACCACAATCAACAAAATCTTGATAACCACATGGAGCCTCTTGTAATGCACGAGGTTCACAGCAATACTGTTCATCGTCCAACTGCTGTTCACCCTACGGGCGCTCCATGGACAAATTATATCTCACCGCAAATATCACCACAATTTTACTCCAGCAATGCTGTCGGATACACTCCGTTACCTGCATCGGAACCAGACTTGCAAAAACAACATACCAATCAAACTGGCTATTTTGACCATAATTCTGGGTCGATAAGCAGCAACATATCACCTCCATTAGACAGCCGAGAGCGAAGCATCAGTTTCGGTCAGCCAGATGGGCAACAAAGACCGAGTATAAACTCACATGGCCGAAATTGGAGTGATGTCAGCGCCCAGAGCCATAAAAGCAATGAGAGCTATGAACTTGAAGCTACGGAATCAGAAAGGCGAGGGAGTATACAACGAGCCCTCGCAGGCTTTACTGATTTTCGAGGGACTTTATCAAGAAACCGCAGTCGGAGGAAGAGCAGTACAAGCACTCGCGGGCCAACAGATATGGGGGACTGGGCGAAGTCGCTTCAAGGAAGATTGGATGATGTTGTTGAAGGACAAAGGCCCGAAGAGGGAAACAATAAGCATAATAACGCACAAACAGGGGATCCTTAGTACGGAGCTGAATGTTGTAATAATGATAATTCATGAAGTACCAGCAATAGATATACGATAATGTATAAGAAATCAATGTTAATATAGAGACATCAAGTTTTATCAATGAGTTTCTGTTGATCTCCCAGAAGCGTCGTGCGAAAGTATCCATTCAGGGACCTCGCCTGGTTATTAGATCGGGGAAGTTTGCCGCTAAGCTGGTAAAAGACGCTAAGATTATCGATAAGTGGCAGAAATATTTCTGGAGAAATGCAAAAGCGAGAATCCCCATCAATCTCACGAAAATCAATCCTCGCAAATATGGTGAAAAAAAGAGTTGGAGCCTTGGAAAAGGTCGACGCAGATCTGTGCGTGATTCTGTTATGAACTCCAAGATATTACAGTACTAACAATAATCATAGTCCCAATTTGCAGTACAAAATTCGTCGCGACCCTAAGTAAGTCTTCGTTGCAAATATTGTCGCCGAGCATTTACTAATAGCTTTTGAAGGTCTTACAACGAGGATTTCCTAAACCAATATGGACAATATCAGTCACAGAGAGATATTTTCATGTCCTCGCCATCTTCTGCGACACATACCGGTATCGTCTCGTTTCGCGATCTTATCGACTTCGTATCTCATGTCGCCGATTGCTACCCCGAAGACACTGTCGGTTTCCACAATGACTTGAAGACTATCTTGACTCTTCATCATGCCGAGTTGGAGAGCGAGTTGCGCGAGAAGATTGTTGGAAGTTTAGTACTTCTTCGACGAAAAGAGATTATTGACTCGGCGGAATTATTGAACATCCTCTTCCCAATTCTTGTTTCCACACCCAGCAAGACTTTGCGAACACTATTATTCCAGAAAATTCTCTCCGACTTACGTACCTCAAATTCGAAGTCAGCAAATCACAAACTCAACAGAACAATCCAGACAGTGCTCTACAATCTTCTTACCTCCGATCGTACTTCTTCCAAGGGTATCTGGGCGGTGAAGATCACACGCGAGATGTGGAAGCGTCAAATTTGGACGGACTCCAAGGCTGTAGAGATTATGAAGGAGGCTAGTTTGGCAGACAATGAGAAGGTTGTTGGTGGAGGTGTGCGATTCTTCCTCGGAGGAGATAAGGAAAGAGAGGAGTTGGAGGATGACAGCAGTGACGAAGAAACAATTGATATCGGCAAACTCAAGCATCAAGCTGGTATTAACAAGAAGACCAAGAAGAAGACCAAGTCTCTCGAAAAGGCCGTCGAGAAGGTTAAGAGACAGGAAAGAAAGAAGAAGCAGCCTCATCCTCTGAATTTCTCCGCACTTCATTTGCTTCACGATCCACAAGGTTTCGCGGAGACACTCTATTCCAAACACCTTCACAGCGGCAAATCCAAGCTCAATTTGGAGCAAAAGCTTCTAGTGCTTCAGCTTGTGTCCCGTCTTGTCGGTCTTCACAAGCTCACTGTTATCTCTTTATACTCATACTTCACCAAATATCTTACACCGCGCCAACCTTCCGTCACCACATTCCTCGCCTGTCTTGCTCAGGCAACACACAGTCTTGTACCCCCCGATGCTCTTGAGCCATTGGTCCAGAAGATTGCCAATGAGTTCGTCTCTGAAGCTTCAGCCTCTGAAGTTGCTTCCGCAGGTCTGAACGCCATCCGAGAAATTTGTGTTCGTCAACCATTAGCTATGAACGACACCCTGTTACAAGATTTGGTTATGTACAGAAAGAGTAAGGATAAGGGTACTATGATGGCTGCCAAGGGTCTGCTTTCGTTGTACAGAGAAGTTGGAGCAGATATGTTGAAGAAGCGTGATAGAGGCAAGGATGCCACCATGGGCATTAGAAGTGGAGCAATCAAGGAGCGCAGATTCGGTGAGGAAGAAGTCGGAGGCATCGAGGGTCTGGAGCTTTTGGAGGAGTGGAAGGAGAAGGAGAGAAAGCGAAAGCGCGTCGAGAGAGGTCTTCCTGAAGAGCTTGGTACCGACGAGGAAGAAGAAGACGATGAGGAGCAAGATTGGAACGCATGGGATGTTGAGTCAGATGCTAGTTCCGATTCAGGTGGATGGATTAACGTTGAGTCTGACGCTGAGATTGAAATCAGCGACAGCGAAGACGAGAAGCCCGCAGCCAAGAAGGTTCGATTTGACAAGACTGCTGGAGCTCCTGCTGCCGCCGAGAAAGAAGCACCAAAGACTGCTGAAGAGCAAGAGAAGGCCGATGCCGAGCTTGAGAAGAAGATTTCCTCTCTGGCAACTTCCCGCATTTTGACACCAGCCGATCTCCTGAAGTTGCAGGAGTTGCGCGCCGAGGCTGCCGTCAGCAAATTGACTGGTCACCAGAGACGCAAGGAGCTCGAGGCTCGCCATGCTGATGACGCCCTGACGGCCGATCAGATCGAGGGTCTCTCCAAGCTGCGCAAGTCCACTAAGGAGGAGATGATTGCGTTGGCCCGTGAGGGTAAGGGAGATCGTAGCGAACACAAGAGTACCCAGGCTATTCGTCGTGCCAAGAAGGAGGCTGAGGGTAAGAGTACTACGAATAAGGAGAAGGCGAGACAGAAGAACTTCATGATGACGCTTGGTAAGGCCAAGTACAAGCAAAAGAGAAGTTTGACACAGACTAGACGTGTGCTTAAGGGGCACATCGAGAGAAGTAAGAGAGGTGGTAAGAGAGGTAATATTGGTATGTAGACTTAGAAGTTCCCGCGTCGTTGTGGTAGTGAAAATTGATACCCTTCGCTTCAAGAAGATTTACCGAGTTTCCTGCACTGTTTGTGATATATGTTGTGTTTGATTTATGCTTCATATCTTTGATATTTTGTAGTGCTATAATCGCTGTGTGGGTTCACTGAAATAACGTGAGGTATGTGCTTGTTCACCCAGATATGCTCCAAGTAGTATGGGCGTAACATCGAGTACATGGAGTATTCACTACCCAGTTCTCATACATATATATATATGTTCTGCCGACAAGGTAAAATAAGTCACCTTAAGACTTTGGCTTTGGGAATGGCAGAATGTACAATAGGTAATGCTATTCACAGATATTCTTCGTAGATCCGAATGTTATTGGATATATTAAAACGGTTGAATAAATCAGAAAACTTACTAAAACAACGCTATAAACCCATTACACTCTTATCCACATGAAGTCATTGCATAATAGCCTTTTGCATCACTGATGTCCTATCCATACCAATAAAGGTCCCATAATCATGGTCTCCAGCCCTCCAGCAACACCCTTGAAAGTGTCCTTGAGCCTCCTAGGTCATCATATCTCCCGTCAGCTCTTTCACATTCAGGACACACGCCATCTTGTGGAAGGGGAGGATTATAAGTCTGCACTTTCCAACAGCGACGAGTAGAGCCATATAATCTATTGCGCTTAGAGTGACACTTCCGAGATAGGCGCTTTGTTTGATGGCCACAGCTGTGGGTGAAAACGTTCCAGTTACACATGGCGGCGGTGTAAATCCCTTATATTTGTGTAGTTGTCGTAGGTGTTTCTAGGCAGTGGTGCTTGTTGATGAATTTTATGGCTTGTAAGCGTAGTAAGTGCGTAAGATGCTGAAGGAAGACGATGTGACATTGGGCCTTGAGCTTCGCCTTGATACCATCCATTGCCTAAAACGTGGTGACTGGAACTACCATACCTAAAACCCCTGGCATTAGATGAATCATATCTCTGTCAACATCCCGTGTTATGGGGTGTCGATAGCGCCTTCCGCGTCGAGTATGCAAGATGGGTTCTCAGGCCGGGCTTATATAGTGTTCAATCTTCCTATTCAAAATCTTACTGGACGATCTTTGAGCATCATGCATGGCATTTATTGATCTATGAAGCTTAAAAACAAGAAAGTAAGAGTAACAGAAGAAGAAAAGAGAAGCCAATAGGTTCCACCAACCATGAGCGAGTTTATTCTCCGGATATTTCCTACCATGACTTTAACCCGGCCAATAATCCAAGAATCCTTTAATTAGTTTATCCGTACATAACGCCAGTATACACACGTACATACATCCACAGCCTTCTACAATCGAGAAGCACTGCTAGCAGAAAGTGTACGTTCCTTCGATTTGTTCCCTTCGATCACAACACCCAATCCGGAGCCGGCATCGAGCGCCGCTCCCTTGGAAGCAGCCGGTGCACTGAACGATTCATCACCCGAGAATCTCCTGTTATAAACATTAGTCACAAGTCCTATCCAAAATCCAGTTCAAATGTAAACATACCATCCTCTCTCCTCTCCACCACTCAAGAAACTGCAGTCTCCACTAACTTCCAAGTTCCATCCACCACCAACACCTGCGCCCTCTCTCCATGACACACGAGGGATATCACCATCCTTCCCACTCCACTTCCTCACCTCGCCCGAACCGGGTCCTCGGCGACGGAATGTGCTCAATGAGCATGTAAATGGTCTGAAATCCTCCGCTTCAACGTCCTCCGGCATATGGCCCGTGAGCGCACGACCGATCGCAATGAGAGTAGCAGCATGGGTGCAGAGGACAATCGCCTTGATACCCGCACGGTCGCAATCATCGATGATTCTCGCAAGGGCAAATGCTGTGCGGTCGTGCAGGTCGGAAATCGACTCGCCGTTCACGCTGGGGCGGATTGTAGGCTCGTAGGTGTCATTGACTCTCGGGAAGAGCTTCTTCAGAAGATCCACATCCGCTGGCGAGGGGTGGTCGAAGCGTGCAGTGCCGTACCACTCGCCAATGCCATTTTCTGGGAGAAGCTCGAGGGGGACGGTGGAAGATCGAGAGGACAGCACATCGAGGGCTGGGTCTAGAGTTTGCAGACAGCGATAAAAGGGCGAGGAGTAGAATCTCTCGATGGGTGGATCGAGTTTTGCGAGGTGTACTGCCAATTCTTTGCTCTGGTCGACACCATAACCTGCCAGTGCTGGGTCTGATGCAATACCTGTTGGAGAGGGGATCGCGGTCGAGTAATCCCCTGTTTTCGGATCTACCACCCAATTGCTGCGAAACTAGATGTTTAAGATCAGTATTTTTGATAGCATATTGAATCGAAGAATTTATAGAGGCCATACCCCATGACGGGTCACGTATATGACTTCTAATACCATTGTGAGTGTTTTGTGGTTGTTTCTGGTAAGTGTTGTAGAGAAGAGGAAATAAAGGGCGGCAATTTGGACAGAGACAGTAGGCGGTGAGTTCTAGAACAAGATGACGTCTGTTACAGGTTTTATTATTTTTAGCCATGGTAATTAGAGGGGCGATGTTGATTAGGATATCCCAACATAAAATACGAAAAATTCTACATTTTTATCATCAATTTTCTCTTGTTTTGTTTACACAGAACGAGAGTAACATTATGCTTTCTATACAGCTTTTCAATGATCGACAGAGTGTGGACGGGAGTTGTAGTACTTAGTCTGGTTGTGGAGGTTAAAAGAGACATCGCACTTGTCCCAGCTGCCGCTGATTGGCCAACAAGAGACACTCTCAGACTGTCGGCTTGTGCTTATTGATCCAGATCGAATCGGGTACATACATCAGCCTTATGGGAACAACGTGACATGATGCTGACTTGAACTGACCTTTGGAACAATCTTGACGACTATTTTACAAGCCCATTCATCCATTCAATTATTCAACTGTTCAACCGACCCGTGATACCCCTTATCCTGTCGATGAAGTTTTCGCCAGAATGCAGCCCATCCCCTCATCAGATAGCAGTCCGTTGGCAACTAGCACAGGCAACAACAATGCCGCACTCTCGCTCGCGGGTTTGAATCCTCGCTCCTGTACAGTTTGCCGGCGAAGAAAGGTCAAATGCGACAAAAGAATGCCATGCGGAAATTGTGTAAAAGCAGGCAATGATTGCGTCTTTCCCGCATCACGTGGCATACCGCAGCCTTCAAATTCTAGTTATAGCCAAGCAAATGGAAGAGATGCACAGCTGCTGGCCCGTTTGAACAAGTTGGAAAAGGTCGTCAAGGAGTTGCGGCACCATCCTGATGTTGAAGAAGGCGCGCCAAATCAATATGCTTGGAATGAAAAGGCAACTGACCGAGAGACTTCGCCTTCTGAATTTAGGTTACGGACAGATGTTGGACGACTTGATATTAGTGGAGATGGAAAAAGCCGCTACTCAAGTAGTAGGCTGTGGACTACTCTGAACGACGAGGCATGATTTCTAGCCTTTGCTAAATAGCTACTGAGACTGACCATTTGCAGGTTCAAAATATCCGTGAAATAATCGATGAGACTATCAGTGTGAATACGCCTCAGGATTTGAATGATGACGGAGATATGTCAGCTGAGACTGATCGAGGTGCCTTCTTGTTCGGCTGTACATGCAAAACCCAAGATATGCTCGACCTTCACCCCTTACCCTCTCAGATTATGTTCTATTGGAAGACTTATATCGAAAATGTTGATCCTGTGATCAACGTATTGCATAAGCCCAGCGTGAATATCCTCTTGAACAGTGTTAAAGACCGTCTCGATACCATAGATCGCGGGACTGAAGCCTTACTATTTTCTATTTATTTCGCGGTAGTTACCAGTATGTCATCAGAAGAAGTGGAGACAGAATTGAAGCAGTCAAAGGCGACCCTGCTTCGAAGATATAAATATGGTGTAGAGAAGGCCCTTGCAAGAGCCGACTTTTTAAACACACATGACTTGGTGGTTCTCCAGGCTTTCGTTATTTTTCTCTTCTGGTATGTCACTTGGAGCTCCTCCTGGAATGCAATTAACGTATATTATAGCCTTCGTTGCTGTGATCACAGTCGTACGACATGGACCCTCACATGTAAGAGCACCCGTCAGATTTCTGAATATTCAATGTTTTGCCTATGGATCCTAATATCTCCAAGCTGTGGCAGCACGACTCGCCAACTCACTAGGAATTCACCGAGATGGCACCAAATTCGGCCTCTCACCGTTTAATATTGAAATGCGTCGTAGAGTATGGTGGACTATACGACTTCTATACGACCGAGCATCTCAAGACTTTGGGTCAAGTCATTCCCTCATGCAAGACTCCGATGCCCTTCTCCCCCTCAACATCAACGACTCGGACATTAGCCCTTCTACTACCATCGCCCCTAAGTCACACACTGGCTTCACAGAATCTACATTCTTCGTCATCCGCTGCGAGCGCATCGCTGCACAAGACAAGCTAGCCGCCTATACAGAAGGCTGCCTTAAAGGAGTTGGGGCAAAGAACGAGCAAATTATTCGCGATTACCAACATAACTACGAGGTAAATTATACGAATCATTTCCAGAATCCCACAGGCATCAGACTTCTATGTTCCTTGATTTCCCGGCTTGGTACGTCAAAAATGTGGATAAACCACTACCAACATATTCGTGGCGTATGCGGCATGGAAGGTCTACCAGAGGAGCAGGCAAAGCATATGTTCGCTGAGTCCATATTAATTCTTGAGGGATCAAACAAGTTATACAGCGACCCATCGCTTGAAAAATGGGGTTGGGTGGTTAAATCGTATACAAATGCCAATCTCGTTATTAATGTACGTTCCCGTTCCCCGTATCCTCCTCCTCGTCCCATCACATCTCTTGACCAATACCGCTCAATGGCATTTTTACTAACACACTCAGCTCCACGCCTTCATCTGCGTAGCCAACACTATAATTGCCTCCCCCCAAGGTCCAGAATTGAATCGCGCCTACGCCGCACTCGAAAGTATGTGCCACTACTGGTCAGAAAAACTACATATCGAGCGTCGCTGCGCTATCTGGTTGCCTATTAGTCGATTGATGACGAAAGTCCAAAGCCTGCGGGGTATTTCGCCTGGCAGCGAGGGGAGTATCGGTAGCAATGGTGCTCATAGCTGGACCGTTATTGACCACCCTAGCGGAACTGAGTCTGCATCATCATTGAGCAATACAAACGCCTCGCCTGAGAACATGCCTGCACCGTCTGTTGATGCGGGTTGGGTGGGTGTGGCGCCGGAATTTGACCTTTCTACTTGGGAAGATTTTGGGATGAATATGATTGGGAATGGCAATGGGAGTGGAGGTGTGGGGATGCAAGGTATTCAAAGCGGAGGTTTGGGGGACATATCGGGGTTGGGAGGAGATACGAATCTCTTTGCTACAGGGGAAAACTGGCCGGCGTGGATGACATACGGAGAAGATTATGGATGGGGTGCAGGGAGCGTTGCATGAATACAGAAGCCCAATACACAGCTTGAACGATATTAACGAGAAAAGTGTATCCTAATCCTCTGCAACAGTCTCAATGACAGGATAATCTCCCCTCAGGTGACTTCTCTTCACGACAAAGATTTATACACAAGCCTTAGAACTCAATCTACAAAAAAATCAAAAATCAAAATCGAACAGAAAAGTGAAGTAAAAAAGATGGAGTCACAAAGCACCCCCGTCTCAAGTGTCCATGTTCTCGGCACTTCTATCTTTCAAATGGCACCATTTGAGCCGGGATCCCATAATCGTCCGGTGAATTGAACTCATGACATCGTATAAATATGCTTATTCTGTGTAGCTCTGCCACTGAAATAAACATAAGCATTCCAAAAATTTGAATTTGAAAGTTCGACATGTAATTTGCGACAATGAATTTCTACTACACCAACCTATGCAATATACACACCTTACTCCTCATGACCTCTTCCCCATGAACCTTCTCTTTAAAATCGACGTCGTTGATTCTTTTCCCTTTGTAGATGGGTGCACAGGATGTTCCCGCTCCCACTTCTCGTCGTCTTGATACACACCAATAGCCAACTCTAAGTCATATTCCGCCTGCTTGAGATATAACACGGCAACATCGTACCTACACATTAAGTCCATTAGCCTTCTGCCAAACCCCAACCAGCACTCCAAAATCTGACTTACTCATGTACTTTACAAGCAACCATGAATTTCCTTATTTTCACCTTCCGCCTCTCTTCCTCCTCCCCTTCAATTGGTACCGGACTCAAACTCTGCCCCACACCATCACAATATTCACCAGGAATAGTCAATGTTCTTCGCCCATAAATCAGCGCGTCACTAGTGAGGTTATTTTTCCGACGCAGTATATCAATGGGAACGTTATATCGGAATGCCAACGAGGTGACAGTATCGACGTTGTGGTCTAGGAAGTGAAGAATGTCATGTTGAGGCGGGGATTTTTCAGTGGATGGGGCGAGCGCAGGGTTTGCTGTATATGCGGGGAGCTCGTCGCATGTCGATGCTGGTTGGGGCTCTGAGAGAGCTCCCGAAGAAGAGGAATATGGAGGCGGGTTACGAAGGCCTTGGGGGAGCGAAGTTGGTGTTGTTGAGATTTGGCAAAAAGGACCTGGATTCGTCAGCTTGCTGGACGAGACTTGCCGGAGTTTGCGCGGACTTACAGTATGTTGCGAATCTAGAGTTTTTCTATGGTGAAAAATTAGAGATACTGGAATAAGATAAATGGAAGACTAGGAATCGTACTGCTATACAAGGGCCACAAATTACTCTGTTGCAGCACTCGAGTCTGCGATCGTATGCCCGCGGCTTCTCGGTCTTCTCATCGTATTGTGGCGATATGTTTCGCAGTAAAGTTGCGCATGTGCAGCAGGCTTCATCAGCCATCGTTGCTAAGGAAACTTGACGGGAGATTATGGAATTGGGAAGAAAGCATTTATAGTAAAGAACAAACTATAAATGGAGAGATGATGATAATTAGATATTCAGATGTCAGCAAGTAAGTTTATGGCTTCCCTCTCTTCAAGTCGTTATCGGAACCATGACGCCTGCAACGAGCAGTTTGGCGCTAAGATAAGAAGTACACGACTATCACGTGAATGATATAAATAAACTCATGAGGGCAGTACAATTTCAATAGCAAAATTACTTAATATTATATTCATGCATGGAACATAATGTTAACTCATCAGCTTTATTCCACCTCGTACTACATAGCTCATCATCACAATACGTCCATGTATCCGCTTGCAGAGAAGAAGTTACAAGCAATCGCCATGCTAATGCTTCAAACCATTCCTCCTGTGGACGCCAGAACGTTTCAAAACAACGAAAAAGCACCTATATATATACTTCGCACACTGAAATGCCCCATAGTACTTTCACATACAAAGTCCATGAAAGGACTAAGTTGACAAAACTAATTATTCAGGGTAGCCATTTGGTAGCTGACGCTCACTGTCGTCAAATGGATCCGATTGATGCACCGCACCAGGCAGCTGGTCTTCGACATTGTTCGATGAAACCGTAGGCGATGGTGTAAACCCGTTGGCATCTAGCATATTCGAAACAGCAACATTGTTGGCATGCTCATCAGTGTTTGGAGAATCTGGTAGGAGATATGTAAGACCTTGCTCTCTAGCCAATTTCTCGTACTCCGGATCGTCTCGTGGGACAGGAATGAAGGTCGTTCCCCTCCGAGGATCACGCTGGAGTGGGAAGGGTTTATTGCTGATTCGGCCGGGCTGTTCGCGCTGCTCACCAACTAGTCGTCCGCCGCGCCAAGTTGTACTGGGGACTACGAAGGCTCCGGCCCCAGGATCATTCTTCCAATGGTCGACATCTTGACCATTGATTGGCAACTCGCTATATGTTACACGAAGATCAACATCTATAAGATATCGAGTTGACTGAACAATATACATCAGGTCCGATAACTGGAGGACGTTAGTATAAACTTGAAATTTATTGTCTCGCTGGATTGTCATACCTTAACAAAGAAGAGATCCAACCCAAAGAAAAGAGGTTTGTTCTGGTCACGCAATATTGCGCGTCTCTGCATATTTAGATCATCCTCACCACAACAGTCCCTGAAAAGAGGGTCTGTCATGCAGTATCGGTCAGCCTCGATATGCCAGATGGCGTGTTTTGCGACTAATGATGCAGGAACTCGTTGCCAAGCAGTATCTGATCGGTATTGTTAATAAATAGACGGGATTGTAGATCATCTAATAACTTACATTGAGGAAGCTGCATGTCTTTAATACCGAGCAGCAATGCAACCTGGGTGTTCAAAACCCACTGTTCCCTTCCATCATTTGTAGGATCATCTGGGCTGATTGTACTGTAACGCACGCCAGTCATGGTTGTGAACCTATAAGCGATTTCGGGGCTCTTTGGGTCCGCCAATCCATCAAACCAACGTAGAAGCTTGGGTAGTCTTGCCAATCTTTCACGCTCTGCCAGTTCAGCTTGACGCTTGCGTTCCGCCTCGCGGGCAGAGCGCTTGTTGGCTTCTTCTTGCTGACGGAGACGTTGCTGTTCCAGATATAGCCTCTTGTTCTCAGCCTCAGCCTTTTCCTTAGCCTCGGCATCTTCCCGCTTTTGGCGTTCTTGACGCTCGGCCAATTCTTGCTTTTGTCGTAGTTCTTCCTCGAGGGCAGCCTGCTCACGAGCAAGTCTCTCCTTCTTGGCATTCTCTGCACGTTCTTGTTCTGCCTTCTCACGAGCTTCTAGAGCCTCCTTGGCTTCCTTGGCTTCTTTGGCTTCTTTGGCTTCTTTGGCTTCTTGTGCTTCTCTGGCTTCCTTTGCCTCCTTCAATTCCTTAGCTTCTTTAGCCTCCAGTGCTTCCTTGGCTTCCTTGACTTCTTTGGCCTCCTTGGCCTCTTTAGCTTCAGCATCAGAAGGTGTGTTTGGAGGCTGGCTCTCGCGCTCTTGCTTGAGTTTTCCAACATCAGGCATATCAACATCTTCTTTAGAAGAGGGGTTTGTGGGAGCTGATGTCATACCCTGGCTTTTTGGTGGAGCGTCCCTATTTGATGTTGTTTCCGCATTAGCTTTAGGAGTGTTATCGGAAGATTTGGCTGATGATGGTGCAACATCTGAGTTGTCATCTCGCTTGATATCGGGAGCCGGATTTGTTTTTACAGCATTGGCAGAAGAGACGTGAGGTGATTTGGAGGCCATGGGTGGGGTAATCCGGCGCTTTTCGTTGTAGGTGTCATGAGCATCTGGGCGACGTTTGGAATCTTCTTGGACGGGAGAAGAACTTCGAACATCTTCCATTCGATCATCACCTGATTCGGGAGCAACACGGCGTCTCTTGGTGGGAACACCGTCATCGCCTCGCCGGCTAGGGGAGTCAACAGTATCGGATCTTGGCGGCGTAGCACTACTCCGAGGTCTTTTGACCGGACTATCACCACGATCACCCTTAATTGCGCTTAGCCTATCCTTTGATGGTTCTCGTTTTTGTGAACGGGCACGATCGAGAGCTCTATCTCTCACTGGTTCAGGTTCACTATTGCTGGTAACGAGTCGAGGCTTTGGGACAGCTTCGCCCTTGTTGTTTTCGGACGTATTCGACTTTTCCTTGTTTGAATCACTAGGGTTCATAGATGCAACACTTGCTCTCCTGTGCTTGTCTTTTTCACCTTTCAGATCCTTACCAGAAACGAGTCTTCGGCGTTTATGGTTGTCATTATCGGACGAAGCAGCAGCAGCATCGGGATCCGGCTTCTTTTGCGATATCCGCTTATTCTCCTGGCTAGAAGGTGCATGATCTTCATCGGGTAGGCTATTTCGATCCTCTTTCCTTGGTCTACCTGGACCTCGCTTTTGCGGAGTCTGGTTGTCACTTGGTACTCGCTTAGGAGTTTGTTTCGGTCGATCATCTTGCTTGTTTTCGCTTGTGCTGCGCTTGCGCAACTCTGCATCCCCAGCCCTATCAACTGACAACTTTCGCTTGTGTGAGCGAGGTGGTGGTGGCGGTGAGCGTTCTGGATGCTTTCGAGTGAGACGTTTTTTATCGTCACGACGACGGTCTGGAGAACGAAGAGCTTTCGGGGAGTTTGATTTGTAGTTCTCATAGGCATCCCTCAAAATCCTTTCCTCGTCTTTCCAAAGCGGCCCAGCACGATCCCTGGCAATTTCGTAATATGTTTTGCCTTCGTATTTCTGCATGGGGTTAAATGGATCTGATCCAAGAAGAAGTTGAATAACATCTAAGCTATTTTCGCGCCCAATCGCGGCCAACATGGGCGTAGAAACTTCCCAGGGCACTTGAGGAATGGGTTTCGAGTCTGCTTTAGTCATGCTGAATGCAAAAATTAAACTGAGAACCACAGCATGTCCGCCTCGTGCCGCGGCAATCGTGCTCTCAGGATCGTTGACATTTTGCATCACATTCAAAACCGCCATGACTCTTTCTGCATCCCCCTGCCCGGCTGCAGCTCGAAGAGTCTTGAGATCATGTGGAATGTAGAGAAGCTCATTGCTCGTCTTCTCAGCACGTTGAGTACCACCACGACGACTGCTAATGGTCTCGGAAAATTGGACAGGCGGAGTATGGCGTGGACTATCGAATACCGATCGGCGTTCATCATCATATCCTGCTTTGTCTTCAGAGGCTCTCCGTAACTTAGACCATCTAACTTTAGCAGCCCGCAGCGCCTCCTTAATTTCCTCAGCATTGTCATTCTCTTCTGGAACCTTATCTAGAGGTTCTTCGCCATTGATGTTGCCACGGTTTGGGTTGACACCAGCATCAATAAGAAGCCTCACAACCTCGAGATGATCGTTCTCCACTGCATCGTGTAGAGGGGTTTCCTTTTCAATGTTGACACAATGAACATCGCAACCACGGTCAATAAGAAGCTTGACGATACTAACCTCTCCTTCTAGTGCGGCTATCTGTAGAGGAGTGTTGCCAGCATAGTCGGCAATATCAATATCTTCTGGGTGCGCATCCAGTTTGGCTTTGGCATCTTCGTAGTTGAGTTGGCTACAAGCACGTGCGAGGGGAGTGCGACCAATATTGTCACGATGTTTCTTGTGGGTCGGCATCCTGGCCATGCCAGAGGTGGCCGAATCACCAGTAGCAGGCGTTGCGAGTTTGCGAAGGCGTGAACTGCGTTGTTGTGTTGTTCCGCTAATCTCAGAATCGTCTGAGTGATATTCAGAAGATTGTCGTTCGCGTGTCGCTAGAAGGGGAGCGGGGACACGTTTTTTCTTCTGACTGAGCCCGTTGGAGCTCTTATTGGCATATTGTGTTGATACGGATCTTCTGTGACCTCTGAAGGGAGGGGAAAGTGAGCGGCTCTGGTCTCGAGATCGAAAGGCTCCTTCGGTTTTCGGTTTCGCCTCGCTTCGCCCTCGCAATTGCTTCTTTTGATTTGAGCTTGCACCTCGATAATCACGACGACGTCGAGTATCACTGTCGTCCTCAGAGCTATCGAGTTCTCCGCTTTCCCGCGACTGTCGGTCAACGGACCTAGCCTTATTTCTGTCACGGACGGCTGGGGATGGGGACCTAGTTACAACAGAATTGGAGCCAGCCTGTCTGGATCGTGATGACTGAGAGGTTCTGATGGGAGAAGAGGGAACAGAACTCAGACCACTCGAATGTCCAAGTGGTTCGTCCAGTGCAGTTCCACTCTTTGTTCGCTTCCTCTTCCCCAGCATCGACTTTGTACCGTCATCTCTCGAACTACCATCGACTTCTGCAGTACCATGTAGTCGTTCGTCCCCGCTTTCGTCTTCATGTTTTATCGTCTTTCGTGTTTTCGATGGGGAATAACCATCCTTTCCAGGCAACACAATGGTCTCAGCTTCAGAGTCACTTTTTGTCGCTGCATCGTCCTGGGCATCCTTATCGACGGGTTCAACGATCTTAGGCGGTCTGTCTGTTATGTTAGGCGGTGATGATCGAATGCCGACGGGAGTGACGCCTCTGGTACTCGAGGCACCATCAGCGTCGGGCTGCGACGGCGTTGCGTCGCGAGCATTTTCTTCCATCCCCTTTTCTGTAGGTTTCTCCTGTGTATCCATCACATCGTCCCTGGTGAGCGCCGTATCTCCCACTTCATCTTGAGTCGTAGGATTTCGAGACACCGTGACGAGCTGGTGCTAGATCGAGTGTGGATACGGGGCCAGCGCACGGGCCGAGTGTCACGAATTCAGGCCAGGAACGTGTAGATCTCGCGATAGATGAGCCAAGTATATAGGAGTGTGCAGGTTTACAATTTTGATGATTGGGAAGGAGCTGGCACCGTCGACAATTTGATTGTGTGAGTAAGAACAGAGGGAGGCAAGGCCTTTCACTGCTGCTTGCCTGTTCCCAATTGCCCATTGCCGGACACTAAACGAAAGACGCTACCCCATTTGCGGCAACAGCCGTCCAGGTGCTCTGCAACTGCGCCTTCGCACAAACAAGCTGAGTCGAATCTCTCTATTCCCTCATAAGTAAGCACAGGAGCTGGGCATCATCGCATTGTCGATTTAATCAATCATACATTGGTTGTGTTACAGATCGACAGTGACGACGACAGCAATACTGACAACGACTACTTCGACAGAAGCGCCTCGGACTGAACAACAGATCTTCTCGACTCATGCTCCGTAGAAGCTGCTTGTTATATTTATCGACTCCTCCGCTTACACCAATACGTGCGACATCTCAGCGAACGAGAACCACGACGATCGGCGCCGACAGAATTCGCTAGTTGTGATAACATGAGCAATTTGGGTTAAATCACTCCACCGTGATTTGTCGCAATGGACACCATCTCGAATTTGAGAAGAACCCTTGTCGAATGGAACATTGATCTCGATATCATCGATCTCCTGCGTTCTGCCTACATACTGGCTGCTGCTGCTGTCCTTTTAATTGCCTCAATCAGGCCACTTCAAAGGCGATTCCTCCCATACGGATCTCGTGCAGAGATAGCCTCGAAACAACCTACGAACAATGAAGTTGTCGATACAAAATCACCAGAAGGTGTAGTGTCAAAATTCCTGACCTATTTGTCCACATTTCAGGTGCCACATTCGTGGTTTGTCCATTTTTACATTGTATCCCAACTTTCATCGATATTCTGGGCAGTCCAAATTCTCACGCATGGCCGATTCTTTCTCTTCGTTGCAGCACATCAAACAGAACTCTTTGTGACGGACTCAATGAGTCTTAGCCAGACGGGCGTATCGTGGTTGTTTATGGCCTTGCAAGGAAGTCGAAGGTTATACGAGTGTATAACTCTCAACAAGCCTTCTCAATCCCGCATGTGGTTCGTTCATTGGGCTTTAGGGATCGTATTCTATCTGCTCATGGGGGTATCTGTGTGGGTTGAAGGAAGTCGTAAGTTAGCACAACTCAAAAGCATAGCATTCAAAAAGACTAATAGTGCAGCTGCGCTCTTGCTTCAGGAATTCGACCCTCACGATCTCTCATACCCAAAGCCATCTTTCAAAACATTTATTGCAGTACCGATATTCCTTATGGCATCCGGGATCCAGCACGACTGTCATGAGTATTTGGCAAGTCTTCCAAAGTATACACTCCCAGTGCATCCAGTCTTCCAGAGCATAGTCTGCCCTCATTACACATGTGAATGCCTCATCTACCTATCGATTGCGATCGTAGCTGCACCTCCAGGACAAATATTGAACAAGACTGTTTTTGCTGGACTTATCTTTGTGGCCATAAACCTTGGAATTACAGCCAGTACCACAAGTGAATGGCAAGTGAACAAATTCGGCGCAGACAAAGTCGGCAAGAGGTGGAAGATGGTCCCGTTTGTATATTGATTCCCCTAGTAGAAATCAATTCCAGGATCCATCAATGTTTCATAAATCCAAATTTGTTGCCTAATTTGGATACCTTCAACACATCGCGATATGTTAAGCTTGTACGTGTCTTTCGTTCATAACGTCCTTCCGAAAAGTCCTTGACTGAATGCAGCATGGACCAGTTAGCTACGGTATCTGGACCAAGATCAATATCTTCATGAACATCCGCAATTCCATGCATGTGTTCAGTGTAAAGTTCGCCAGTAGTTATCAAGAGACTCCGAGGTTCTTGCAAAATCTTTGACAGAGGGTATTCTTCTCGGGTTCCATCATCTTTCGTCCTGTATATCTCTAGACAAAGGCTAGCACCCAAACTGACGGTACAGACGACAGGATGGTACGCCGGCCCATCTTTGTGAGGCATGATTCCTTGCCCAGGAAGATATTCGTTTATCAAAACATGATTTGGCGCATTGTGTGGACTCGTAGAAAAAATGTGCTGTTTCGGGGTTTCGTCATTCAGGGCGATCGATGTAAGGCGCGAAATGACGGGGTCTTGTAACCACGAAGGCAAGGGTTGATCAACAAGAACATTTTTGGCTGTTAGTTCAGAGGGCCATGTCTGTAGACGGCGAGCTGATAGTTGCTTCCAACGAGGTTTGGGCGCTGTTGTAATCTGATCCATCAGTCACGAAATTGCGGCACGCCGTATTTAGAAGTATGTTATGTACCTTTTCTAGAAGTAACTTTTCTTCCGCTTCGGTGATGAAATTTGGGATATAATATGCAGAATTTGGAAGGGTAAGAACCTGCGTTTCACTGAGAGTATTGGGAAGATCCATTAGTAACAGCTGGAGAATTGCATAGCAAATGCTGTGGCGTATTCTATCTTCTTAAAGACGGAGAATGTTCCATGAAAGTGAGAAGACGAGACATTATTACATGGCCAGCTGCCCCCCAGACTTGACTAAAGTAAATAAGCGAACCCCGCCAGCGCTCAAACTTTATTCCGCAATCTTGAGATCCACGAACTTTTGAACATTTCTCGTCATAGGCAGGTCCGCGCATAGAAAATCAACACAGTTTCAGTGCACGGCGTGCATTTTCTTTCCAACCACATATCGATAAATTCTATATACTACCGCAATCATGTCGACTACCGTGGATAAGGTATGATTCCGCTCTCGAGAGATTGAAAGGACATTGCTAACACCCCCGCCACAGATCAAAGATATCGAGGCCGAAGTACGTTTTTTGACGATATTTATAAAATGAAGTTTACAATTCTAACCTCCATTATAGATGGCCAAGACCCAAAAGAACAAGGCGACATCCTTCCATTTGGGACAGTTGAAGGCAAAGCTTGCAAAGCTGAAGCGCGAGCTTCTTACCCCAACGACAAGTGGTGGAGGTGGTGGAGCTGGTTTCGATGTCGCAAGAACTGGTGTGGCCAGTGTGGGATTCATTGGTTTTCCTTCGGTGGGAAAGAGTACTCTCATGAGCAGACTTACTGGTCAACACTCTGAAGCTGCCGCATACGAATTCACAACATTGACGACGGTGCCCGGACAAGTTCTTTACAATGGTGCGAAGATTCAGATGTTGGATTTGCCTGGTATTATTCAGGGTGCGAAGGACGGAAAGGGTAGAGGTCGACAGGTTATCGCAGTCGCAAAGACTTGCCATTTGATCTTTATCGTTTTGGATGTCAACAAGCCTCTTACCGACAAGAAGGTTATTGAGGCTGAATTGGAAGGTTTCGGTATTCGAATCAACAAATCTCCACCAAACATTGTCTTCAAGAAGAAGGATAAGGGTGGCCTTGCTATTACGAACACTGTTCCACTCACACATATCGACCACGACGAGATCAAGGCTGTCATGGGCGAGTACAAGATCTCTTCTGCTGACATTGCCATTCGATGCGATGCCACAATTGATGATCTCATTGATGTCCTCGAAGCCAAGAGTCGAAGTTATATTCCAGTCATCTATGCGCTCAATAAGATCGATGCCATTTCTATTGAGGAGCTTGATTTGTTATACAGAATTCCAAACGCCTGTCCTATCAGTTCGGAGCACGGTTGGAACGTCGACGAGCTTATGGAGCACATGTAGGTTTTGCAAAATTTTGAAAATAACGAGAAATTTACTGACAGTTCATCAGGTGGGATAAGCTTAAGCTTGTCAGAGTATACACCAAGCCAAAGGGCAAATTACCTGATTACACCTCTCCAGTCGTCTTGAGATCGAACAGATGTACCGTGGAGGACTTCGTAAGTCATCGTTACAACCCTAAAACAAGAAATGATACTAACTATTCCGCAGTGTAACGCCATCCACAAGACTATTGTCGAGCAATTTAAAACAGCCATTGTCTACGGAAAATCATGCAAGCATCAACCTCAAAGGGTCGGACTTACTCATGAGCTCGCGGATGAAGATATCAGTAAGCATTATTCAACACCTGTTTTCCCTTAACCACAGTAATCTGACAGAAGTTTCTAGTCACAATCATTAAACGATAGATGTGTTGAAGGGATTTTGATTGGTGCGGGGCAATAAAAAGATATAGCTAGGCATAGCTGGCGTTCGCATCTGGAAGGCGTACTGATTTGAATGATAATGATATCAAGTTGTTCCAAAATTTCCCCTGATACGAGCCGCACGTCCAATAACTAGTCACCCCGACGAATTCGGGAGCTTGAGTGGTTACTTGAAGATCCCGTTGTAAGCCACACTGAATATTGATGTCCTCGAGGTATCCAGCAATTCTACCGCAATGTGACATCGTCCGCGCTCATCAATGCTATCACAGCCTCCCTTCGCAATCTCCTTAAAGTCTCCTACAGGCCAAGATCGAACATCCAATATTATACGAATAAGAAATATCCCCTTGCTACGTACAGTACACTCATCCAGCCGGAATCCTAACGGCAATAATTAGGAGGAGCCTTGCAATCCTGAGACGAATCACACGACATGCCATCCAGCACAAACACAGTGAAACCGCGACTCCTTTCACATCTGTCCATCCATATCCTTTCCCATGATCCAGTATTTCTGGTGCCCAATCACTCCCCCACGAAGTCTATTTCGCCACAGCTCGATCGCTCACATAATATGTCGAGCACATACTCCTGACTCAGATCGCGGTGCACAGCAGCGTATGTACAGTACATAGGGTTCACTCCTTAAGGCACTCATGCCAGAATGTGTGGGGGTATAATGAATCCCAATATAGGGACGATGTAACACCAGTACGTCTCCAACTGACTTTAACTTTGGCCTTGTGCACTTGACAAATAGCTTGGGCTTTGGGGTATACCGTACAATATAATGAATGGGGCAGTCAAGCATTGCAGATGTAATGCAGATATCTGCCGAATCGTGAGATCTGATCGGTCCAGAAAACAGTGCGCTTGCTGTGAACTGGCCTTCTCATGGCTGCTGCCCTCGCCGCAACAACGGTTGATATCACATGTCCATGTACCGGCCTCACTCTCCCGCCCTGTGAATGACAGCCAATTTTGTGCCTTCATTTCATCTCGCTTGGCCAGGGACAGGAAATCCAGCCCGTCCTTGACCCCTCAGTGACTTTCGACGTACAGACCTCTCGTCGCCCAAGAAACCTCGGTGCCCTGGATGCTTCGGAGTGTAGGAACTCGGTCCAGTATCAGTGCCACGGGCTATGACTATTATTACCAGCAATTCTCTACTCCAATCCATATTGTAACGCGTCCTCAACTACTCTCCCCTCCGGATGCCATGACTAAAATACCATAGGGATGGCATGCTCGCCCAAGCCTGCACTCGCCAATGGAGTGCAATCAAGCTCCCGAGCAAAGCCACCTTGAGCAGCAGGGTAGGTAGGGAGTGCACGCGTATATATGTGAGCTCTACTGCCTTGCCCTGCCAGGGCGAGAGCCAGGGCTTTCTCTACAAATCGAAAGTATTTGGTCACTTTTTTTTTTACTCTTTTTCCTCAGGCTGAGGGAGGTTCAGGCCATTTTACGCCCATGCATGACAGCCCCAAGGTCACCACCCCAAGGGGTAATTCGCCCGTAGCGAGGACGACGACGATAGGAATAGCTCCGAATGGACTAATAGCTCGATCGGATATTATTTGAGCGTCGGGCGTGAGACTGGGTGTAGGGTGTTTGCGTGTAAGTACAGTACTGGGAGGGTGAGATGACAGGGCTGGGATGGATGGGCGAGATTGCTTTTGCTGTAGGGTAGGGTATGGTAAGGTAGGTATTTGCAAGTCTTGTGAGGTATTTTATGTACATGTGGATACTGTCAATATGTATTGTAAAATATGTGCAGTAAATACATACGTTGGCTGATGTGAAAGTCTTCATTGCGTACTCCCTACAACGCATGATACTTTGCTTGGATAGCTACCTGTCCCCATCAGGTGTTCTTTCCACCTGATTTTTTCGCACAATTCACGGCTCGATTCTACCTGCGGCGTACCTTGTACTTCTGGGTATAGTTACCTACCTATTACCTACCGCATCGGTGTGTTGTGGGGAGCTGCGAGGTTACGAATAGGCTGAATTACCGCATGTTTACAGTCCTGCTCGATGCAACTTCAAATCGCTGGGGCAGAGGCAAGGAAGCGATTTGTTCGGCAGCCATTTATTCGGGAATAACCCGTACAGTTACGGAGTCCATTTATGAGTGCTCAGGGCGATCTCTCGCGCCTATGGAACGTTCCATAGAGCGAAAAGTTGGTATGGAGACCGACGAGATCGAATCTGGTGCGGTAATCTCGGTGTTGAAGCAGGATGAGGTGCTGTGTGTTTTCCTTTGGGCTGCGATGGGTATGTCAATGGTAGTCATAGTTTGTATTTCCGTATGGGGACTTGGGCTTCGATCGTTGATTGTACACACATTGTAGATGTCCATGTACATACATACATAATACTTACTTACTGTAGCTGTGCATATTGATACCATCTAGTGATAACGAATAAGCGTATAAAGTCATTCCCGCCCTTGGCACCCTAACATCACTATTTGAAGATCAGATAATAATGGCATTGTGCCATTTCCAAATTGTGTATCTCCTATCGTATTCAGCTATCTCCCACACTGCCGCCCTTGCTCATCTATATCCATACCATAAAAGAACAAAACACCTTCGCCGTCTGGTGCCGTTCGAACTCAAACAGAATTGCGCATAGGTAGCCTCTGGGCAAGGTCTGGGTAAGGTCTAATACATGAGTGACATGTAAGTAGCTTCTGGGTAGCCTCTGGGTAAGCTCTGGATAACCAAGCCTAATTCTCTCGTGCTCGGCAGCAGGGACCACCCATCAATACACGGCGGGTAGAAGGTCCCTCAAAGTCGCTCACCTCGCTACGCACTACCTACATGTATTATGATGCTCTCTGGCTCTCTCACTCTCTCCCTCACTCACATCTTCAACCCTAATTCGTAACCACCAATCCTATCAATTATCTCATACACTCAATACGTAAGTGAAGCAAAAAAGAAAAGAAAAGGAAAGAAAAAGCAACCATGGACATACATATTTACTCATTTCCCTTTTCCTCGCCAAAACTTCTCACAAAAGCTCCTTCCCTCGATATACATCCATCCATACATACATACATACATACCCTTCCTCTTCTTAAAATGACGAGCTTTGGTACGAAGTTTAAAGCACATTAACATTCAATATTAGACGAAACTGGTGGAGATGATCCGGAGCGGCAGCACGGCATCGCGGCTTTTCGTCTGGAGTTTTTTGTTTTTTTCTTGCGCACTTGAGGTTACAACATTGATGATCGCCCAGGGTAATTTGACGATGTGCCAGCCGATGCGCTCTATCCGGAATCTACAACGTTGGCCTCTTGAGTATTTGTCTTTCCTGTGCTTGTCTCTGGTGACGGGATTGAGACATCGACAACTTGCGGCGGCTATGGCTGCTGCCAATTGGCTGCACTCGGACCCATCTGGAGCGGATCGTGAGGTGCTGATGGTGAACTTGTGATCAGAGAATAAGGCCTATCATCATCTAGATGAGAGGAAGTCTCTTCTCTTTTGGGGCCGCGCGCGATGGCACTCTGTGGTGATTTGACTCTGGCTTACTCATGTACTATACGTACATGTGCAGGCCGGCGGGAGTACGTAGGCCGTTCTTGAAAGGTAACGACTATTGTAATCAATCCAGAAACGTGGTCCATGAAGTTAAATGGCGCGTCAATTGACTCAGGCCAGGCCAGCATCTTCCCTTCATCTTTTGTTTTTTGATAAGGTGAGCTTGCATGTTGGCTGCGGTTAACAAGTCTGCATTCGGATAACCTTCAATAAATCAGATGATTCTTGGAAAGATCAATGAACCTCTCACGCCCTGTCTCTAGTATAAACTTGGAACATGGAAGGCCTGAGTATGTATGGACGGAGGATGGGGTAGCCTTCATCGTATTGACACTCCGGATGTACAGACGCAATACATAATAGTCTATTATTATGAGGATGAGAGAGTCTACTGTGTGTATACGCAGTAGCCATTCGCTCCAACGCTGGCCCTCCTCCCAAGCCACACTCTGGTATCCGTGCCGACAAGCGTAGCTCGACGGCTCAAACAGGACAATGACATGGCAAGGACGGGAATACTTCCAAGGTGTTCGGCGTGTCTAAGGTGTGCAAGATACAAGCAGGGTAAAGATGCTTTACCGTATGAAGGGTGCAAGGCTACCAGGTACAAGTGAGGTAGACCAGAGTAGGCCAAGGTAGGTGGGAAGAGTAAGTCAGACTGTCAGACTACTGCTCGGACATGTCCATCCACCGCTCGACATCTATCGTATTTCTGATTCTGCATTTCGTAATTCGTAATTCGTAATTCCTCAGGACGTGGGACGTGGGATGTGGGAGATGTGTGCATTTGACAAGAGACAGAGCTTGAGGATGCCAAGGTCAATGGATGGAGAGTAGAATGGTTGAATGGCTTTTGCTATCACCAATTATCAGCCATGGCTCATCAATCCATCCACCCAGCAAACAATATATCATATACTTATTATATTACTCCGATAGCTGTACGGATAGCGTCCATCCATACAAGAGGAATACTCCGCACTTCACTCTCCCATAGGTCCATCCATAAGTCTAGAAGTCTATAGGAGTATGTCTATAGGTGAACGCAGGTAGAGTGTTTTTGGAGCTGTTTTCTTTTCAAACCGTCGTCTTGCGGTAGAAATGAATGAGCTACGAGGAAGAGGAAGAGGAAGAGGAGTGAGGAAGAGTCGGGTATAGTGCGGTACATGTTACTCCGGCGTCACCTTTACCTCTTTCTTTCTCTCCTTCTTGACCTTTATTTTTTGTCATCTGTATCGTACCTCAGCGTCATATCTTCCTTTGTATTCCCGACAAGCATTGTCACACATAAACACGATCACACAAACATACACACACACACACGCACACGCACACACATACACACACACCCACCACACATACTCCATACCCCATACACACATACATACACACATACATACACACATACATACACACATACACACACATACATCCACACATACACATCCACATACATGGTCAGCCATCAACTCGACTCGCACCTACACACGCACACATGCACATACTGGCAATTGCACCTTTTACCTTTTACCTTTTGCCTTTTACCTTGCTCATAATTACTCATAAACACACTTACATACATCCACACTTACATACACATACATACGCACTTACACACTTACACATACCTACAGCATACATACATGAACGTTCAATCACCTTACCACCAAATACCAGATATCCACTCACACTCGCATTCTCATGTATTCCCTACTGCTACATTCGACTTCTACTTGCTGCTGCTACTACTATGTAGCTTTGTAATTATATGCTACATACATCCCATTGCTACTGTACTCGCACAGTAGTACTCCTACTAACGACGTAACAACCCCACATCTCTCGCTCTCAATGCTACTCAAAACTGCCTCGCCCCTCGTGTTTACCCCCTCTATATCATCGTGCTTCTCTTGTACTCGGTACTTCGGAGTACAGCCTACACAACAACGACAAAGTTAGCAGAAAAAGCGCAGTAAAACTCACCAAGAGTTGCAGTAACACCCACTACTACAGCTACCTTATTGGAGGTATCCGATACTTCGACCACCTACACCAAACACCCCCGGTCTTCCCACCACATCCCGCCGGTCCTCTACCCATCCTGGCCCATTTCTGCTATCTTCCGCCTCCCCTGTCCTATGTCAACCCTCTGTCTACCTTCTGTCTAACCCCGGTTCCCGCATTGTGAAGCCATCCCTAGGCATGGGCTGTGACTCGGCATCACCTACGCTGGAAGTCAGAAGGGTAAAAGACCCAAGACCCAAGAAGAAAGAAAGAAGAAAAAAAGAGGGAAATATCCGCAGCGAAAGCACCATTACCACAAGCAGAGAGCATGCAAATGGCCCGGGACATCCCACATCAAGTCATAGCACCATAGCTGCCATAGAAGCTATCTCACTTTACGATGTTGATCCAATAGCCCCAGCAGATTGGCATCAAGCCCCAACAAAGTGCGTTATGGAGCAGCAGCCATGGTAGTCCAGCAATGGCCAGTCAGCACCCAAGCACCCACAAAGGCCGCTGATGGTCGAGCACAGATGAGCCGAGCATGGCCCCCAGTGAACCAGTGCGAGTAGGCCATTGCTTCTCCGCACATCGACTCGTTCCTTCACTCTCCCCCTGCGAAGCCTGTACTTTAGTACAACTGCTGCTCTTCCGGCTCTCAGACTGCTATGTGGTGCGTGGGTGCTTGCTCGCGACCCAGCTCTGTCGCTCTTACACACTCTCACCCTACTACTGCTGCTACTACTACTACTACTATTCTCCTCACCTGCCTACGCTCACCTACTAGATCTTCTTGCTGCTCAACCTCAGCTTCTACATACATAACACACTGCAGCTACAGCAGCTACTCCTCAAAAAGATTTTTAGAGCCTCTCTATCAGAGTTATACAGTCTTCATCATCAGAGCCAGTCTATATCAATCACTTACTGTTTTGCCTTGCCCGGAATTCATCAGTGCTTCTCACATAAGGCGCAAATAAGTCCAGGCACTGCCTTATCATGCATGCACACAACCGCAGTTGAACGCACCTTAGCCAGGAACACACTGCCCAGAAACCAACACCTTCTTCTCCAGACTAGACCGACGACAGCATATACTTACTGATGGTAGTCCACAGCTGTCTTCAGGAAATAGAGGACCAGCAAAAAAATGCACGACTCAATCATGACATCCATGGGAGTCGAGCACGAGCAGTACAATAACGGCCCTGATCATTTCGGAAACAACCAAGGCTGGGTTGAGACCTCAAATCATTATACCACCTCCCATCACCAATCTCCAATTCATGAGTATGGCGACTATGGATTCATGCAACAGACACCTCATCATGGAATGCCCATTGAACCCTCTTTCACAAGAATGCCGCCTTCAGCACCATCTCATTCGACTCATCAGCAGTTGTTGCCTTTGATAATGCCTTCCCATCCCACTTGGCCCAGCATGTTGACCAACTCTAACAACTATCAACCGCCGCCTGTGGCCATTCCTTCGGCTTCTGTCCCCTTGAAGATGGCCAAATTGCCTGCTATTCATTCTACTTCGACTCCAAGGAAAACTCTGACTGATGCGGATCGTCGCCGAATGTGCCAGTATCGTGAGGAGAATCCATCTGTAAAGCAGACTGAAATTGGAGGTAGGCGCTCTTGATTCCAACTTGAATACCCATTTTAATTCCATCATTAGCTATGTTCGGCGTCGAACGAAGGTATGTAGATAGTCTTACCTGATGATAGGAAGAAGCAACCCATTAACTTTCTTTAGCACTGTCTCCAAAGTATTGCGCCAGAAGGATAAGTATCTATTCCCAGAGGACCGTAGTGTATCACCAGTGAAGCGCGCAAAAGGCAAGAACCCAGACATCGAGCGTGCGCTCATGAACTGGGTGCGCAATTCTCAAAAGAAAGGGCTACCATTGACGGATGCCGTGATCCGCGAGAAGGCGCATTTCTTTGCGACAATGGCAGGAAGCACAGAGAGCCATATTAAGGCAAATAGCACCAGCTGGTTGGAGAAGTTCAAGCAAAAGAATGGCATCGGAAGTGGGCATCTAGTACGACGCGCATCAGAGACGAATGTATCGGACAGCGCTTCCCTCAACCTGGATTCAAATGGAGGATCGGCTTCCCAAACACCCTCTGGCATCTCACCTTCCAGTCCGGACTGCATATCTCCTCTCTCTGGCTCCAAGAGCGCAGATGATATGAAGGATTCCGGGCTAGATAGTTACTTGGATTTCACAAATGGTACCTATCGCCACTCAAATTCGCAGTCCACTGCTTCCCTTTCCTCTGCCTTCACAGACACAGCCCCCTCATCTTTCTCTGGTGGACCAACATCACCGACTACACCTTTCGCCTTCTCCCCAGACGCAGGCTGCAATCAAGGCCCCTTCATGTCTTCTCAACAAGCGCGTCTTCCACCTCCAGGTACCAGCTCCAGCTCCGCAAACGTCAATTTCCAGCGTCCCCGCTCTCAAACCTTCCCAATGCTTGGTATCGACCCCTCTTTCCTGTCCAACACAGAACCCTCGACTCCCAAGTACTCGCACAACCAACAAACCTCTACAGCACCATCCTCGGCCCTCGACTCTCCCATTCATGAAATGTCGTCGTTTGGCCTCGACTCAGCGATCGCCAGTCCACCGCTACATCACAGCTCCTCCTCATCATCCATGGCACCGCCGCCAAGCAGCTCCACGCCTATCAACTCCGCACTGTCGTCCCCGCCGAGTAGTTCCCTTCCGCCAAGTAATCCCGGATCGCCAACGCAAGATGACGCACGTCGAGCGCTCGATACGTTACTTACTTTCTTCAGTCAAGCTCCTACGGGTTTGGTGGAGCCTGCAGAGTATATGACTGTCGTCAAACTTACGGAGAAGCTACGCTTGCAGCAGTTACCCGGTGGGTTGCACCGCATTTCGGAAGATGGAGGGGAGGGGGGTGAAGGATTGGGGCTGAAGATGGAGTGATTACCCCTTTCATCATTATCGTCGTCGTCGTTGTCATTGTCGTCAACCGACATATTTGAGCATTCAACTCGGTCCTTACCGCATTTCCCAGGCGTTGTACAATTTCTTATATTTATATACGCTCCCCTTGCACCAATAGCACCGCTTACTTATATCTATTTATTCACTTCACTTCACAGCACAACATTTTTCTTCCCTTCTCTTCTCTTCCATATCTTATTTTTACTCTATTTCCTTCGCGCTCACCCAAAATTCTCTTGCAAGGCTCGGCTCATATACCCCTCTATATCTCCACCCGCTCACGCGGCCTGCTCCTCCCCATTTTTTATGTTTCGTATCGCGTGGAAACATTTCTTTCCTTTCAGTTTAACTTCACTTCTCAAACCAAATATCTATTTCTTACGTTCAAGCAGCGTGTTTTATGTATGGTTCTATCTATTCAGCATCAGAGTATTATCTCCTACAACTTCAATTCCATTTTCTATTTCTATTTCTATTTTTTTTTTTTTTTCTCTTAGGCAGGAAGGATGGGACGGGCAGGACACATTTCTTGGGGATAGGATAGGAAAGGGATGGGATGGTAGGAAAGGTCGGTTTGTGGATAAGAAAGCCGGGCAGAAAAGGGGCAATTGCAATTCTATGCTTCTGTATGTATGGGGGCTCCTCGGCTTGGATGGGATCGAAATACAGACTGATCGCATGGCATGCTGTCACTGTCGTTGTCTTGGGATGGGATGGGACACACTTGGGATTGGGATTGTGAGGGGGCCAGGGGCCGCAACACAAAGCTAAAGTACCAGATTCGTTAGTTAGTCATCAATGTTATTGGCGGCCCATCTGATAAAAAACAAAAAAGAAACACAAACTCCTCATGCATGTCCTCGTACTTGTGAGCCCCTCACACTAATTAGACCCCTCCCTATTCGGGCCTGTCTTTGTCCCACTCCAACAAGTTGGTGGTGGGGTTTCTTGGATGGATTTTAACTTTCGGCGCGTGCGCCTGTATTCACTTGACTTCCAACACGTATTGTACCACTGACGTCAAGTAGGGTTACAGGGCAGAGGGCACCATTGCATTAGTATTAGAGCACTGTACACTAACTAGCTAAGTCTCTCCTCCCAGAGCTCACTAACGCGTCTACTCTCCAACTCCGGCACAAGTCGCAGCACAATAAGCTCGACAATACCGTACATGAGGTGCTTGTTACAATAGGCATCACTAAAGCAATCGAGGACGTCCTCCACCTCCTTCACTCTCCTCTCTTCCCCACCTACGGAGCCGAAGTAGATGTTGGCGACGGCAGGCGGGATCAGATCGAGGATCGTCTCAGCGCAGCGCTTACGGATAAGAAGGGCCTCGTCTGGGGAAGGGGGGACGCTGGCAGGAGCAAGACTGTTGTTTGGGAATAGAAGGGCGCGTAGGGTGCGCAGGTGAGCGGGGAGGAGGGAGGGGTCGAAGAGGGAAGTACGAATGGTGTGGGAGAGGAATCTGGGTAGAAGAGAGGTCAGCTATGAGGTGCGATATGGTGGCTTTCAGATCAAGCAAGCAGATGGACGGGCTTGGTGGAGGTAACGTAGGGGGGAGGGATAATCAGGAACGCATGTGGGAGGCGGGGGCATGAGCGTGAGCTAGAAGCAAATGTCATGGGGACATCGGGAAAGCTTAAGGGGACCTTGAAGCCACCAGGATACATGCGACATGGGTTGCGTACTTCGAAAGGCTCGAGAGGCTTTCGAAAATGCGCGGCATCCATGGCTGCATTTGCTTGCGAGAAGGAATCGGAGCCGGAGAGAGATGAGGTGATCATAACTTGTGCACACTGAAAAAGAAATTTGTGTTCTTTGTCCAATGTCAAGGAATGTCTTGGTCTCGATGGTAGACTACATCCTCAATCAGGGATTGATTTGGAGCTTGTCGCGGCTTGCTGAACATCCTCGGTCCCGTATTGGTAAGGCCAGTGAAGCCGTTGTGGGCGAGTGGACGCAGGATGCGGGAGCATGCGCATTACCGGAGCAAGCCACGAGAGGGCCGGGCGCGTAGGCAAGCTTATCGAGAGGTTTATTCTCGCGACGTTAGAACACCACGCCAGGATTGCTCTTAATTGTAACTTGAATGCAAGCCCCAGGGCCACTTATGCTCCAAACTCTCTCATAAACAACTTTCAGAGTTTTGCTGTTTTCTGCGGACTCTTTGAACGGGCCGCAATGCATGCATGCCGTTGTTGCATTACACGGTCGTATGAGAAAGCAATGTGTTTTTCCTGATGTGGTGACACCGTGGAACAGGGATATTTGGACACTGGCGAATAGCGGAATAGGGCATGCTGACACCCGTAAAGGCCGCCCGTACAGTATTAAAAGCCTGTTATGCATAGCGATAACGGGATACCTCATGCATACGTCTCCAGTAAGACAGCAGCTGTATGCTGCAAGTTTACTGGGAGCCTTGGAAGTCAAGTGACTGAAAGTGTATGCGGGTCGATATTATAGCTCCGGAAATGTGAGACAGATGGAGATGTGTGTGGTAGGAAAGTCTGGGTTGTAACAGGGCACACAGGTGAGAAATCTGAGATGTTTTTCTTTTTTTTTGCACTTACCTGTCGAGCATCCCGTCAGTGTCACCCACCATTCCTGGTCCTTGAAGTGCTCCCCACTGTAGCAATTTAATCGTTGCGCTTACCCACGGCATGCGAACATCGAGATCGAGAAGTCGAGATATACATGACCATATTCTCATGCTGATGATAGGTTGTTTTATCGGAGACAGCGAAACCTTTGGGGGCATATTTTTCTCGTGTGGTATTTGCATCTGAGACTGCTTTAACTTCTCGAAGTCTCCTGCGGCGCTGTCCGTAATCCTCGATGGAAGTGATGAAGACGTCGTCATAGCAATTATGATGAATCGTATTGCAGTGAAAGCCAAAAACATGGTATGAAGAACAACCCAGAAAGCGTTCTGCAGAGATACACTTATTTGACTAGATTCCTGTCCACTCTGCTCAGAGATAGAAGTCTTGGTCTCATATAGTGGCGGTTCCGCCTTCGATTTGGTTGATATTTCTTCTTTCAATAGTTCGGCAGCTTTCATGATACCTTCCCATAGAAGCCATGGTTCAGAGGCTTTGCCTCCAATACCATTACCAATGATCATTTCCGACAAGATCTGTCCAACAAGAGCTGTCAAACAACTATTCTCTAGATCATCTGTTGGAAGAAAGACGGTCAAACAACCTTCAACCAGTAGTTGTCTGTACGCTGCTTCATTTGCTTGTTGTTCTCGTATCAAAGCGGGATTTCCTGGATCTGGCACCGGTGATAGGGCGGGTAGAGGGCATAATGAATGATAAATACTCCGTGGATCGTATTCGAGGGGTTCTGGATGTAGTGGCGTATGTGCTGCTCGATATGCTATAAGTATCTTTAGCACAGTCCAACAACGGCATAGCACTATCTTTCCATGTTAAATACATACCAATGACATGCGCCTCCAATAACTCCGTCATCTCATCAAAAACTAGACTTTCTAAATCTACCTTCCGTAGTCTATCTTCTAGTCCCCTGGTGACATGGGCAATGATTCTAACAACTTCCTCCACGAACACTTGGTCCGGCGTGATTTTTGAATACCAAGGATATACAAACTCCTTGATCACAATGGCAATAAAGGCATACAGTTGTATATCAACTTCATTGCTGCTCGTAAGGGGAGGTAGAAGAGAGTCGATTGATGCGGGTGTAGTGGTACGGCCTTTCTCGCTATGCGACGACGATAGCGGGCAAAGGGTTCGACGGATCAACGCCTGCGTGACTCGATCGGAAGTGGCATTGCTAGGACTTGGGGTCTTCGATGGCGCACGCAGAGGCGGCGACGATCGTGGACTTGGGACTTTGGATGATGCGACAGCCGCTAGAGGAAATGTCGTAGATGTCGCGGGGGCTTTAGGACGGGGTTGGAGAGGCGTTTGCGCTCGTGCTGGGACGGCCGTCATCGCCGTCGATGAGAAGAGAGCACAGCTATCATGTCAAGCAGGGTGAGGCTCAGATGTTGATTGATAGCGACGCATGATAGAAGCATGAACATGAGGCTGAACTTATTTAGTGTTCGCTTCAGCGGTCAGCCTCGGGCGTCAGCGAAGCCATCAGCCTCAGTGATTTGATTCGGTGGGAATGAACATTCATTGTGCCTGACTGTGGAACTTCTGATGCTTTTGATATTTTAAACTTTCTGAGTTGAATACTATAGAGACAGGTCAATGTATTCATTCAGACTCCTGTTATTTTCACTAAAATCATAGTGATGACATTTACCTTGGATGATTTTACTACGGGTGGTTCAAGATTAGCAAAATGTTTGTTTCAATTAGAGTCGCAGTATTATCGAAAGCTCTAGATTATCGATAAATAAAATAATACAAAAAATACGATATCATCTCTACATTGAAAAGTCCAGAATTGTTTCTGTGTTGACTTGTTATAATGACCTTGTATATGCTTTAGTTCATTTTTGGGGTTTTTTCAAGTCACCGCAAGTTTTCAGATGTCACCACCATACCGTACGCGTATCGTCCGTCCATCATGTGTTGTGGTAAGAATGTACAGTCATTACTCCGCTATGGATATGAATTTAGTTGCGTTCATATTGATTAAAATGATATATTTTATCCTACTTGATATGCTGCTGTAGATAGACAAAAATAATTTGGATTATTTATATCTCTTTAGTAGCTGGTTAATTCTTTCCATAATCTCAAAAAAAATTATTAGACCTTCAGCCTTCAGCATCTCCCTAGCATGAACAACAATGGCAAGGAGTAAAATTGTAACTCAATATCAAATTGACTACATGAAGAAGAAATATATCCTTTCACTACATGCTGTCTCTTTAGCTCCAGTTTGCTAGGTTGAGACAGTTCAAAATTCTTAAAGCAGTGGCAGATATTTCAAGAGATAATTCAATCACTAAGTGGGCAGACGAAATGATATAATGATCAAACCAAAATATTCAGACCATGTGGAAATTTGCTCTGAACCATAAATAATACTAAAAGGACGAATTGCTTCTATTCCCTCCTGTACGAAGTTAATCGTCGATCTGGTGTTCTGATACAGCAATGAAAGAAAACACCAATGGATTATTTGAAAATGCAATTATAAAATGACATTTTTAAGCAGTTACTGTCATTGTATTACTCTCTTTAGTTTTAAATTACTCAAAAATTCACACTATTTATATCGAATTTAACATCTAGAGATACTGATGAGTATTTAATAGTGTATTCAATTAAATTTGAATTTATGACAGGCCTCCTTTCCATTTATTTTGAAATTGTCAAAATTCTAATTGATTCCGAGTCAAGACAAAATAAATATCCCACAACCCCAATTGAAGCAAAAGGTATAATTATTGTGAGCATCGAAATGATCACAGTTTCACCAGTACTCAGTGCTTTAGATAGTGTATAAAGTAAATATGCATGTCAGCTTACGTGCATCCAAGATATCAAATAAAATTATCGTTTTCTTTCGAGAAACAATACTTCTGTTTCTTGGTTTTGTAAAATCATAGGACACCTAATATTGCTTCACATTAAATTAATGCCATATAGTATTAAAAGTACATGCGTGAATTGTGTATCTAGATATTTGTTTGCGAGTTGATGCCATTGACGGCCATTGATACCTGGACATGGATATTTGCTTTACGGATTATTGGGGAAATTTAAACTTGTGCTGAAAATTCAACTGCTTTGAAATGCAAATAGATAACTGCTTCTTTGGAATTCGGAGCTTGCCTGTTCCATACATGCATATGGCTATTATAACCTTGTTCGAATGCAACCCATACTATGATACCTACCCCGCACGAAGAAGATTTGTAAGTCAATGATGATCATCGTCATTATTTGATTATTTGATTCAAAACATTCCTATTTGATCACAAAGTCTCAGGATAATACTATTATCAATTCGCAGTAGTGACGTTCGCTTTATCATCCCACTTTAACACTCAAGAGCACGCCACAGATCTATTTAACAAGTGAGCTTGAATCTACTTCCGATATCGAACCATACATAGCTACAATTATCATCCAATCTACTAAAGATGGCGGACCTTCCTCCACTTCCGAAATACGTCAAGACATACCACAACAAGCCTTACCCTGCCATCTCCCTCGATCGCCCAGAGCTTTCGGCCAAGGGCAAGAACGTGATAATCACCGGAGGAGGAACTGGGATTGGGGCCGCTACGGCCCTCGCATTTGCACAAGTAGGTGCATCAATTGGGCTCATAGGACGACGAGAAGCCAAACTCCAATCTGTCGTATCTGAAATCACTACCGCCTTTCCAAGCACAAAAGTGATATATGCAGCAGTAGACGTCACAGACAGTGTCAGAATACAAGCGGCATTCAAGTCGTTCCACGAGTCCCTTGGTCCCCTCGACATCTTGATTCACGCCGCCGGGTACCTCAGCGCAGTTGAGCCGGTGACTGTGACAGCTCCATACGGTGACTGGTGGGATTGCTTTGAAATCAACGTGAAAGGTACATACAATGTAACGAGAGCATTCGTTGCCAATGCTTCTGCCCATCCGGTTATTGTGAACGCGTCGACCCTTATTGGTCATATTCCTGCCATTCCTGGATTCTCTGGATATGGGGCTTCGAAAATTGCAGCCGCAAAACTTATAGAATACTTGGCAGTAGAAAATCCGCATGTGTATGTCGTAAATACCCAGCCTGGTGCTGTAGCTTCCGACATGCAAGAAAAGAGTGGCGTAGGCGCCGTAGACGATTGTATGTACCTAATCTACCTCATGCATAAAAAATTAGTTGCTGACAAGGATAGCTGAACTTCCTGCGCATTTCTACGTTTGGCTTGCAAGTGAAGAGGCCAAGTTCTTGAATGGAAAATTTGTCTGGGCTAATTGGGATATTGACGAGTTGAAAGCTAAGGCCGAGGAAATTAAGAAACCTCACGTCTTGACAGTGGCACTGGATGGTCCGGTCTGGGACCGAGTCCTTGTTGAATTATGTTGATATGACAATCGTAATTGCTCTTCGACTTCCAATTATAGGCTTACAAGAATTGTAATATATCGTGAGCATGATACTTTATTGTTGTATTAGTTCTGGAGAAGACAGCCTTTGTAATCCCACATCTAGCGTTGACTTCTTGACGCTTCCTGATGTGCCAGAGATACAAAACCATCACAAGTAGAAATAACTCGTCCAAGTAATGTTACAATTCCACCACTACCTATGTACGCCAAGCTATCCCGGGCAAGTTTCCGAAGACAGGCAAGTAGCCCCTATAAACATATCGGAATGCGCTCCGTGACGTATCCCAAAAGCATCTATACACCACCATCCTTGAAGACGCTACCCATAAAAGATAATAAAAGCCGGCACGCAACGAACAAATAAACCCGTAATTGCCTTCGCCGTCTCATTCGCCTCTCCCACCAAGTTCAAGACGTAACTTTCGTTCTTTCAAAGCAAAAATGCCTCTTGGATGCATAACCCGCATTCCCATAAGAACTCCATTTACTTCCCTCCCAGGACCTATAATCAGGCCAATCTATCGTATCGTAAACATATATCCCATGCTCGTATTTCATCAATATCGGTTTGGCGCTGCAGGTGCAGACCCTTCAGTTTCAGTACGTCGACGAGTTCGGGTGATGCTCCCAGCCCTTGACAACCCACTTGACGCACCACTGCTCCCAGTCTGGCTTCTCGATATCGCAGACTCGAAACTACCTCCGCTGACAGACGGTTTTCGCTGACCGCGGTCCTCGGCTAAGCGACTTACTACACTACTTGTATCGTTCGTTCGATCTAGATAACGTCTTGCGCTCAAACCCGGGGTCGTTGGTGAAGGAGGAACTCCACTTGAATGCATGTAGTGACGTCGAGAAGGAAGATTGGAAAGAACAGATGGAGAACGCTCACTGGGCAGTGGCTGAGAAGCATAGTCTCGGGGCGAAAGCCTCGTGCGGCCAATATCTGTAGTTGCCCGAGACGGAGCTCGAAATCGAGACGTATCATCCTCTTCCATATCATCCGCTGTACGTCGACTGCGAAGTAGCAATGAACCCTTTCTGCCTTCAGTGAATTGAGTTGGGGTTCCAGCCTCTGATGGACTCAAGTGTGGACCAGGTATAGCACTAGCCACCATACTACTTCTCCTTCCCGAATCAAGTCTGCTCATGGCCCGTGGACTTGGCTTCGCTTTCGCTACTCCGTGTTCCCCGGGACTTCTTCGTCCAAAAGAGGTTCCTCCCATGACCTCTCGACTAACTGGCGCCTGTCCTTCAGACTTGCCATCACACAATGCGAGACAAAGCTCCGTCAAACTCCGACACATACTATCTGCCTTTCGTCGAATTTGTCTTTCTGAAATAGAGCCTCCTCCTCCGCCTCCAACTACTGAGCCCCCGGCCACAGATCCACCGCTAGTGCCAAACATTGCTGCGAGGTTTAAAGCATCTGATGCACTTGACTCCAGAGCCTTGTAAATATCCGCGCCCAAGAGTGTCTTGGCCTTTGCAAGAGCTTCGTGAAGGAGCGGATGTGCTTCTGGCATGATAGAGGGTGCTTCGTTATTCGGAGATACGCTACCCCGAGCTTGCTGTTTTGGTGAGCTCGAAACTGTTGTGACTGTTGTAGTTGCAGTTCGAGGACGGTCATTAGGACTTGATGATACCGCGGCTCCAGATGTTGCAGGAAGCTTGCCTGTGAGTTCTAGCTTTTTGATACGTGATTTTAAATCGTCTAGCTCGTCCCATACAGTCGATGGTGCATTTGTGGATGCTGTGGAGTCGGTCTCGGGAGCAGAGTTCTGGGGCGTTTGACTATCCGACATATCCACCGCTCTTGGCACAAGAGGAGATGAATTGTAAACTCGGGGACCAGAGAATGATAGATTTGAGCGACGGTATGAGTGTGATCGAATTGGCAACTTCATCCCTGAATCTGGAGTATTTTGTCCAGGAGGATCTTCCGGTGTCACTTCATAGATTTCCCGTTTACTGCCCACAGCCCTAGGAGTAAGAGGTGCCCCATCAGACCCTCCACTGAAGTATCGTGTTCTCTCTGAATCCTCTAGCGGATGAGTGGATCCGCGGCTTGACATTGGACCAGATGCAGATCGGTATGAAGCTGCTTGTGATATCCGGTGCTGTGGTGGCTGGACTGCTGGTAGCTCCGCCGATGATGGTAATCTCATATTGCTACGGTACTCGAAATCTCGACGCGGAGGTGTATATGTGGTGGATAGTGGAGGCATAGATTGTCTAACACGTGCGATTCGTGACTGAGAACACAAGTCAGCATGGAGTCAAGCTATTCAATGATCGAATGTCTTCCAAGGAAAGCCTTAAAAGCAAATAGTGTATCCCAAACCCAGTACAATGCGATACAATATTCATTATGATATCAAGAAACCAATGAAAGTAAGGGGAGTTTATTTACCTTTCGTCGCTCAGCCCCATCGGCAGCATTGCTAATAAATCGTGTGGAATCATCTTGAGCCAAATTCAGGAACAAATCCTCAGTCTTTTGGTCATCTTCTTGTGCAATTCGAACGCCTTCATGTTGTTCTCCACCCCCTTCAAGTGTTCTCAGGGTGCGATCGCGATCGTCCTCCATATTTCGTGAGTCCTCGTCGTATTGATATGTGGGTCTACCTGGCATTCCGACACCAGAAACTCTCATCGATGATCTGCGGAAAGCTCGTGGAGAGGCGGGGTCTGGATTCGCGATGCTATTGTTTAATTGTGAGGATTGGTTGCTATCCCTTGAATTCACCCTCGGACTCGATTCTATGACTGTAGCGACAGAACTATCTCGACTTCGCTGTTGCGCCGAATTCCATTCGCTCTCGGGAGCATGTGTTGTTCGTACAGCGGATGTGGCTCGACGGTGCTGGGCTGGCGGTGTTTTTGTCAATGCTGCTGCTGCTATCTCATCATGCGATGACTTTGGTGTTTTTGGACAGGGAGCCCCGGAGCTTCGTGCGACCGCTTGAGATTCGCCGGGCAAGTCGTCTACAAATGACACTTGCGGAGATCCACCAGGTTTACTTGATGATAATGCAGATTTTGCAGTCTCTTTAGGTCGTTGTACTTGGCTGAAATCGTCATGGGGTTGGTGTTGTGAAAGTCGTGGGCGGTTGGAGCCGCCTTGAGTTGAGTTCGCGGTAAATGTAATGGGCGCGTCTGCACCTGCTGCTCCTCCTTCCTTCGACGATTCTGCTTGTGGACGAGTACGTCTCTTTGGGTCAACTGCATTTCTCAATGCGGGTGGCTTGGGAACTATATTATTGTGTTGTTGTTTATGCGTATGATAAGCATCCCCCGCTGGCTTTGACGATTTCAATATCGCCATTTCTTCGACGACTTTTCAGTCAAATTATTCCTGTCGTTGTGGATTCGATAGTTCGCTATTTTTGCACAACTGGTGGTGGGTGTGTGAAGTCTTGAACCGAAAATCCCCACGCAAAAGTCGATAAGAGCTCTTCGAAGTACAACATCACAGCACAACAGAATTCCTCCGTATGGGGAGAAGAATGAAGTACTGGGGTAATTGAGTGGTGATGGGTGTTATGCGACTTTAGGTTCCGGTGGACAGCGACTGTGAGCGATACTTTGGAATGTCTGATTGTTTACACATGAATAGAGGAATAGAGCTACCGGTATTCAGCATGGTCGAGCGTGTCGAGGTATGACCGTGCCACGATACCTTGCAGAAAATATTCGTTACGAATCCCCTAGTGGCATTCATAGAGACGAAACTTGTTCAGCGACATGGGCCCATGAAGCTGCTGATACTTTCCACTTCTCTTCTCATAAGATGCGGTGGACAGTCTGACGGTGGAGTTCACTTGAGCGTTGGACTGAATTGAGTTCTATACTAACAACGAGATCAAGACGACTGTACAGAGATTTGCTGTGTATACAGCCCTGAGTAATGGCAGCTACACATATCCGTTTCAGCGGCATATAATGGCCGAATCGTCTTCTAAATATCTGGAGATCAGCTTAAAATACTTCGGGTACCTGACGCTATGTGCTGGTTAAAAATCTAACAGTGCCCTGGAGGACGCCTTCCACTTGTTCTTCAGACGCTGAACGCTTCCCAAAACACTCGCGCGTTGTGCCCGCTACTCGCAAACAGCCATGGCACGCATGGTTGTTGCTCACCGCCCATCTCACCATTTTCATCGACTTTCTTCCCTCTCACTTCTAAACTGGAGTTCCCGCAGTCCCGCAAAATTCCAAACCATAATCCAAGCCCCTGACCTTCTTACACAGCAACAAGCCTCGATCAAATACTCCAGGTGATGAACGGGTTACGACTTGGGATGGGTTCGACAATGTCCGTGTTGACTTCGCTTCAGAACATCCAATATCTACAGCGGTAATTCAATAAGTATAGAAAAGAAAGTGCTTAATATGGATTGCAAGAACTCTATCCAGAGTGCTCAGAGTTAAAAGTAGCAACTCGGGCCTGACTCAAAAATACCCCTCGAAACCATCAACTTCTGTGACAGATGTCTCCACACTGAAGAGTTGAGGGAGAATGATATGTATCTCGGTGCATATTTTGAGTAGGGTTTGGTTGGGACGTGTTTCACTGTTGACAACACAGCTTAATAGTGGAGAATCTATTATCATGGCTATCGTGCAACAAAGAATAGGGTTGGGGCAATTTCAAACAACTGATCACAGAGATGGCCGTCAAGTCTCTCACTTCTCTGCAAGTCACAAAAATATCATTTTCAGAAAATTGAAAGTGAATGTCTCCTCCTCGGAGCTCATATAATTAAGGCCGACGCCAATTCAAGATACATTGATGTGCCTCGTTTCGTCGGCCAACGAGAATATTTCCCGACGGAAACCGGATAATCGGTTGTGATGTTACTGGATGTAACTATGACATCGACATGATATGATGAAATGATAAGTACATTGGATATATACTCCACTTCTCGTGATACATTCCCGAAACTTCTCAGTTTCCTTCCTCTCCTCAGCGTTTATTGAGCATTTTCTTCAGCGCTTACGTTTTGAATTATCCGCATTTCTTCATACAATTTGATTATGGCTACCGCACGTGTATGCTCCGCGCGTCTCGTCCCCCGCATGGGCTCTAGATACCTTGGATCTCTTAGCAAATCTCCTTTCATAAGTAGTACTGCGAGCATTAGAGCAGCTCGGTTCAATGATGTGTCTTTCTCCGCTTCAAGAGGTGCTCGATGCTTCATAAAAGATGCCCAACCAGCCGAAAGTGTTGAAAGTGCAAAAAGTGCTGCTCCTAAGATTGAGCGGGGAGCCTCAAAATTGTTCAAAGATGCAGACGAAGCCGTAGCGGATTTGCAGAGCGGATCCATGATTCTGAGTTCTGGCTTTGGACTTTGCGGTACTGCTGGTGAGTAGAATACAGAATTTCCTAGAATATAAACTGATGGGTATGTAGAAACAATCATTAAGGCTATTGCCAAAAGAGGCATTGATTCTTTACACTCCTTGACAGCCGTGTCAAACAACGCTGGATCTGGAGACGGAGGTCTTGCTGCTCTCACTAAGTCTGGCCAGGTCAATCGTCTGATTCTCTCATATCTTGGTGCTAACAGGATTTTGGAGAAGAAGTATCTTTCGGGAGAAATTGCTATCGAGCTTTGCCCTCAAGGAACGCTTGCGGAGAGGATTAGAGCTGCAGGAGCTGGGGTTCCAGCATTTTTTACCCCAACTGGAGTCTGTAAGTATTATTGAGGTCGTCCCAAATCTACAATATAAAAGGGGACTCTAATCTAATGTGGTCTGTGATAGCCACTTCATTACAGCTAGGTGAAATCCCAGTTCGTTTAGGACCAAACAATGCCGTGCTCGAAGGTGGCAAGGCAAGAGAAACCAGAGAGTTTAATGGAAAGACTTATATGATGGAGACGGCTCTTAAAGGTGATGTAGCCATTGTACGAGCATGGAAAGTAGATGAGTCCGGTAACTGCCAATTTAGGTACGCTTCCCTTGGTTTGCTATCCTGTATCGTTACTCATGAGATGTAGGTACACTACCAAGGCATTTGGCATGATCATGGCCAAAGCAGCTCGACTCACTATCGTGGAGGCCGAGAATATTGTGCCTGTAGGATCAATTGATCCAAACGACGTCCACCTCCCTGGTATCTATGTAGACAGGATCGTGCCCGCCACAGCAGACAAGCTCATTGAAAACAAGAAGCTACGCGAAGAGAAGAGCTCAGAGACTCCGGTAGAGAAACCCGCTGCACTGATTAAGAGAGAGCGCATTGCCCGTCGCACTGCCAAAGAACTCAAGCATGGCAGCTATGTGAACCTTGGTGTCGGTAAGTACCCCTTTTTAAGCTACAAATCACTATGAACGACGTAGACTAAACGGTTTAGGAATCCCAACACTCGCCCCGTCCTTCCTGGCCCCAGAAACGCAAGTCTGGATCCAATCTGAGAACGGAATTCTTGGAATGGGTCCATACCCTACCGAGGAGGAAGTTGATGCTGACATCATCAACGCTGGCAAAGAAACTGTGACTTTGATTCCTGGTGCATCGACCTTCGACAGTGCCGAGTCCTTCAGCATGATCCGTGGCGGTCACATCGACGTGTCTGTACTGGGTGCGCTCCAGGTAGGCGCCAACGGTGACTTGGCCAACTACATGATTCCCGGAAAGGTGTTCAAGGGCATGGGTGGAGCTATGGATCTGATTTCCAACCCGGATGAGACGAAGATTGTTGTGGCCACCGAACATGTTGCCAAGGACGGAAGCAGCAAAATTGTAGAGAAATGCTCGTTACCGCTGACGGGTGCGAAGGTCGTTAGCACTATTATCACTGATCTTTGTGTTTTCCAGGTTGATAGGGTTAATGGGGGTTTAACACTTACAGAGTTGGCGGAGGGGGTCACGGAGGAGATGGTTAGGGAGAAGACAGGAGCGAAATACAAGGTTGCTGACAAGCTGATTTCTATGGAGTAGGTATTTGATGAGCGAGAAATTATAGACTCTTATTTCTAGCGAAGGAGTGGAGATTTTCTGTGATGGTTTAAAAGACTTTATGGGAAGCACGTATATATGTATATCAGCTTCGCCATCAGAAATATATTATTTTGGGCTTCCTTTATTCCAATTATATAGTGTTCGTATAACAATCTAGATCTTCAACAAAACGTAATACTTGATGAATATTGTGTAATTGGTCTATAAATTTGGATTCTTCGCTATAAAGATTATAAAAGGACTCATGTAAATACTATGTGCTATGTCAGTCCAATATATATCTGAACAAACTGACTCAAATCATGTAATTTTCTTCCCTCTCGAACAGTCCACATATTCTAAAAAGCAGGATACTAAATATATCAAGTCCTTACAACTTCGCCTTAATTCCAGGCGCAAAACTCGTTCCCAGCCCACCTCCAATAGCCTCCACAATCGAATCAACACTATTCAAGATCCACAAATTGCCCTCATCACTAGCCAACCACTCCCCACCCTCAAACTCCCCCTTCCCACTTCCATCGCCTTCAAATGCTTTCCTCAGTCCAAAGATATGACTCGTGACCTGTGGCCCCACACCGGTCTGAGCTCTCAGGCAGCAGATACCCACCACACTGGTAAGTGCCCTACCTACAGGTCTTTTTGAGATCGGTGGTGACGGATCAGACAGCAGAGCGCCATAATGCGAGTTGAGGATATGAACTGGTAAGTCTGGATGCGAATCGGCAAGCTTGTTAATCAATTTGCTATCAAACGGGGCGTAAATAGACTTCCAGAGCGCATAGCCGCGTTCTGTGATTGCGGCGATGTTGTCGGGTGTTGGGGTGCGGGTGGACTTTGTGGCCAGCGAGGATATGATCTCCGCTGGGAGGGAGGCACGGAAGGCGCCTATATTGTTAATTGTTCGGGGAATCTGGCAGTTGTTAATATTGTTTTACAGCTCTGAAGATATAAACATACACCATTGAAACTGATACATTTCAAGCCGACTTCGCGCATAAGTTCGGCGGTGAGCACCGAGTCTGCCACGGATTGCGCACTCGTCGCCAGCTTGTAGAGCTCCGTGAGCGAGTCCGGTGAGTTCATTGTCATCGTCGCTGCTGTCTATAACGGAAATTAGGCGAATTCCTCCTTATGGCTTGGGATAAGTACCGACATGGTCAGCCAGGCATCTTGGCTGACGTTCTTCTCTGTTGCTTCATCTTCAATCTTTTTGTACACTGATCGAATGTTTGATGGCGCCGGAATGGTGAAGGGCCTCGCATGGGCAGCATTGATAGCCTCCTTTAACGCAACGGACAATTTTGACATGATTGTAACTTAAAGGTAAAAGCAGACAAAGGAATGCTATAAGTTTATCTTGTGTGGTAAGCCTTTGTTTTGGTGTCGTCACGGGAAGTGGGATTAGAAGTATATTATCTCGGCCTTTGCGTGCCGAACAACACTCGACATGTCGTCAGTTCCAGCGGGGAATGCACCGGAGGCCCGGCGCTCAAACGATCAATGGCCGAGGATAATAGTGTGTGGGGAAGCCTGGCGAAGCTTGAACTCAACTCGCCGAGTCAGAACATGGCTGATGGACTGCCCTGCTTAATCAGATTGATCTGATTTGATATGATGGCCAACGATAGCAAATCCCATGTATGTACACACCCTTAATAACATTGATTAAGGAACATAACACTTGATAGAAAGAAAATATTCTACAAGGTTCGTGTGGATCAAGTACGCCACGTTCTGCCGCTTATTCTCAATTTGTTGCCAAGGGAAACCGAAAGAATGATCGTTGGGTATACTCCGAAGTAGTGTACTTGTTGGTATGACTTGGCGTATGGGGTACATTATAGAAGTGTGGGGAAGGGATGTCAGGAATGCAAGCAGCAAAGTTGCAGACACTGCAGAGAACTGCAGCACCTAAGGTAATAATGGTTATCAGCTTGTGTTGCGTCACGGTACACAACATGGTTCTTTCATTTCGCTGTGCCTCTCAGCTACTCTCAGCTGTTCTCTTCTCCCCTCCTTCATATCTATTGTCTATTCTTCAGTAAATCAATCTATCTTCTTTGCTCCTATTCTCATCAATATCGTTTCTATGACCTGAGCGCAAGCATCATGCCTCCGATTCTCAACCCTCAAGGACAGAAAGCGGAGATGGGAGGATACGGGGACGAGAAATTCGTTGAGGATGCTTCAGTTCACAGTCATGAACGTCTAGCAGCTAGCAACAAAGCCCTTACTCGACGGCTCCTGGTCAAGCTTGATTTTAGGTATGTCTCTAACGTTGCCTCTTGCCATGCAAAAGCTTAAGCAAATTCCACAGAATCATTCCAATCTTAGCGCTGCTGTTCTTATGCTCATTCCTCGACCGAACGAATGTCGGTAATGCCAAGATCCTGGGTTTTGAAAAGAGTCTAAAAATCACCGATAAACAATATGATAATGGCTTGGTAGTTTACTATGCGACTTACATCGCAAGGTAAGTTAAGCACCATGACTCTGTTGCAATAGGATTATACTGAGAATTATATGGAACAGTGAGATTCCAAGTAATCTGGTCTTGAAGAAAATCTCTCCCAGAATCTGGCTGCCTTTTTTAACAGTTATCTGGGGAATTATCACAATGTGTCTTGGATTTGTTAAAAACTACGCTGGCTTGATGGCCGTCCGAGCTCTTTTGGGTGCTGCAGAGGGTGGTCTGCTGCCAGGAATTGTGAGCTTGCCTTTATACATACAGTGGAATTCGAATATTGACTTTCGGATTTAGGTTCTGTACCTTTCAGGAATGTACACTCGCGGTGAAATGGCCTTGAGAATTGGCCTGTTCTATACAAGTGCTTCACTGTCGGGTGCTTTCGGCGGACTTCTAGCGCGAGGGTTGTCCGCAATTGGGCCTCACACACATCTCATTGGCTGGCGATGGATCTTTATTGTTGAGGGTTTATTGGTAAGCCTCCGAGATTGTTCTTGCACGTGGTTGTGACTGATGTATAGAATTAGACGGTTGTAGCTGGCGTCATTGCTTATATCGGGCTTCCTAACAATCTTGAATCAGCAAAGTTCTTGAGTCCAGATGAACGAGACTGGGCTCTCCAGCGCCTCATAAGTGACAGGCCATTAAGGAACGTAGATGAGACAGCGTAAGTTACTCCCTGTCCTTCAGTCAACATAGAGATCTGACATGTAGCAGGGAGCCAGATAAATTCAAGTGGTCCGAAGTTCGAAGAGGAATTTTCAGTATTCAGCTCTGGCTGAGTGCCTCGGCATATTTCGCCATTCTTTCTGCGCTATATTCTTTTGGACTTTTTGTAAGTCCTACCCTTTCCAAGAAAAGCTAAGGGGCTTGAGAAGCATCATGGGCTGATATATATTAGCTCCCATCCATCATCAAGGGCTTCGGATACAGTCCGAACAACGCCCAGCTCTTCAGCGTAATCCCTTACGCCGTCGCCGCCATAATCACAGGTATGATCTCTCCTTACTCTACTATACTTTGCTAACCCATACAGTGGTCGTAGCACTTCTCTCAGATCGCCTTCGCATACGTGGCGTCATGATGCTCTTCACACTTCCACTCGCAATAATTGGCTACGCTGTAATCGCCAACACGAAATCTACCAAAGTCAAGTATGGCATGACATTCCTTATGGCAACGGGCCTCTATGCTGCCGTGCCCTGTGTGCTTGGTTGGATCTCGAACAATTCTGCTGGGCATTATAAGCGGGCAACAACGACTGCTGCTCAGCTTGCTATTGCCAATAGCGGAGGATTTGTCGCTGGTGAGTGCCATTCTATCTATCTAAATTCTCTAGCTAATGTAATTGAAAATCTGCAGCCTACATTTATCCTTCATCTCAGGGCCCGGAATATAAGAAAGGTCATACCATTATTCTGAGTCTGTTGGTTGCTGCTTGGTTCTTGTAAGCTCATCTCTCCCCCCTGGCCTTCCTCTTGTACTTGTATGCGTGCTTACATACAAAGGATTCTCTTTAACGTTATTTACTGCCATAAAGTCAACCGCGACAAAGCGCGCGGTAAATACGATGCGTTTGCAGGAAAGGGAGATGATCGTGATCCTGAGTTCAGGATGGTTTTGTAGCACTTGCCCCTATCCCTCTTTTCTCTGTCTCCTTACTTCTCCTATCATGTCTAATAACGAACGATAATCAATATCTTTTCATGAAATCTACGATATATTCTCTTTTACACACGCGAACCTTGTGCTTGTGACCTCAGTGTCGTTCGATGCACTCTCGGCTATTGAATCCTTCGATCCTACTGCGTACGATCACCATTACCGCCGGGAGCATCCTTTGTTTGAGACACAGACTAACGCTTCACGATCAGAAATTTCGTAGAAGGATTCGTATTCCGCATAGAGCATTTTGCAAGTCGCAATTTCGGGCGTGCTGGCACGTGGCTGGGGCGTGGTTCAAGGATTCTGCGAAAACAGACCCAGAAAATTAGAAATAGAGAAAAAATATTATGGGGGGAATTGAAATTCTCCGAGAACTAGGTCGCTATGATGTCCTAACTCAGGTATCCGGTCTATGAATATCATCCTCCATGACGTATGGATATGTCGTATAAGCGTGTTGTCGCGCACTCAAGTGATCAAGAGGTCGATGGGGACGCTAGTCTCTTGCAGAAATACCACCTGCTGTCAGTATATTCAACGTTGAACATGGAAGCAGGCCACATGTGTGGATTTGATATTGTGTTTTTTTCACAAGCTACTGTTGTTGTTCCTCTTGGCTCAACAACTCGCAGGATTTTGGGCCCAAGTCCATAAGATCCCATACGACGTCTTGTACCCGGAGATTTGCCTTGCAGAACAGAATTAGACAGACTTGGATGATGATACGTTTGAGGATTATCCACAGACACAAGGTCCCCCGACATCTTCCGCAGCCTCCTCACTTCTGCACAACTCTTCTGTGCTTTCGATGTGACGGCTTGCAACGACTTCATATCCCTCCCAATGACCAAAATAGCATCAACGTGCGTGGTCTAGATTGTTATAGTGCCATTTCAAACAGTGGACTATTTTGAACGGTATTCATTGCCTACTAGTTTTCAACTGCGGTCTTACATCAGCCTCAATTCGAGATCTTAGACTTTCGATTCGAAAATGACTAGTAATTACTAAGGAGTACAAGTATTATTTTCATGTCATATTACAAGCCTCAGGGAAAGTTTGGTCTTATGAGTAGGGTGTGTGGGGTAGAGTTCAAGTGTAGTTTATTCAAGCGTGGAGGATCTCCACGTGTTGAAGCGAAGATCTCATAGACGTTACCACTACCTAAAATATAGTTTACTTTCTTATAGTCATTCTAAGTATGATAAAATAGTGGGCAGCAAAGAGCACGTCAATAAATAGGCTGATGCACTACAAGAACATATTGGATCAAGAGCTACGACAGTGGTAGCAAGTTGTGATTTTCAGAGATCCGAATAAATGCCAGGGGCTGCATTCTACCCAAAGTATCCCGTATATCATTCGTACTCGGAAACAACTATGATGCCTCTCATAGTCTTAGAAGAATTGGTATTGATACCACATACATCGACCGCGTTGGTCAGTATAACTCCTTAGCTGACGGACACCTGCAGTCAGCGGTATAGACGTGTGACTTCAATCTTCACAGATATATTGCTTGATCTTGCTGGAATGTATAATTACCAACCTGGGAGTATACAGACGAAGACGAGGGAAGAATGTATCATATATGTAGAATTTATATATTCGTGATATTGCTACGAACTCCCTCTAGGGCTTCCTATCTGGACTACATCAGAGAGACTCCGAACTGCAAGAACATGTCCAGTACCAATTCACACAAAGAAATGTTCATTTACCACTTAATAGCAAAGAAAATGTCAACTCTACATACATACCTTCATGCAATACCAACGAGGCACATCATACACTCAATAGCACAGCCCCACTCACCAACAACCCAGCAATATCTCACACCAACTGAGTCTCAGCTCAAGAAAAAAACACACTCAAGCCAAGATCTTTCTGCCCATCACACAATCACAGAACCTCGGTGAGAAAAAGGCAAGCCCAAGCATTCAAGATCCGCGCAGCCAAACTCCAGATTTGCAGTCCTTAACGTCCAATTTGCCCCGTGCTATGAATCATTTGTCTACCAGGTGCCGTGTCAGCGGTACAGAAGCAGCCCTAACCCCATGAATGGCCCAGGCGTTTGATATTGTGATGTTCAGTTCTGACGACGATAGCTCACGATGGGATCTGGATCTTGGAAGTTAGTGCGGGCGATGGGAAGAACCGTGCGGGAAGGGGGGTGGAGGGGGGGGGAGGGGGGAGGGGGAGGTTTGTTGATTTGATGGGTTGGAGCTCATGTGGTTGGATGGGGGGAAGGGAAGATGGGATTGCGATGGGCACGGGTAGGCAAGGAATTCGTAGGGCTTCTGTGGACATTTTGCTATGGTGCCATGGTTGGAGTTGGATTTGCCAGCCGTTCGAACGGAGGCATGGTTGATCTCCCATGGAAAAGTCCTGGCCGTAAATTGATCGGAAGAACTGGCATCTAGGTCCTGTGTTCATAACTTTCATGTCAATGTGGATTTGCTTTGTGGAATATGGATACTCCGTGCCTTGCCACGGGTTCTATTCATCAAAAAAATATGAATAGTAGTACGGTACCAGGGGTGCGCATCTCGCACCAACCCACACTCATCATCAAACCCGATCTACAAACCAAACTCTACTCCTCTTTCGTGACAAGCAATTAATTAATGGAATTCCTGTCCAAGTCTGTATCCCAATTCCACCATTGCCCTCTGAATTCTCTCTCTCTTTTGCTTCAACGCTCGCCACAACAAACCTCACTTCCATACACTATTTCAAGCCTACACACAACAAATAAATGTCGCAGATCCACATACTTTCCCGCAGATATTCTCCGTGAAAGCCAAGGTCTGTGGCAGAGCAGCAAAGCAAAGGTGATGACGGAGAGCCGCTTCGCTCATGACCTTTTCAAGGTCAAGATTCAATGCTACTGCACGCACAGGTGGGGCAATTGTCTCTCGTATTTGAGGTCGCAACGTTGCCAAGCGCACCGTACTGAAAGTGCCGTGTCCCTGCGACGCCTTGCGAAGCCCTACTATGGACTTGCGATGAGCCTCCCAGGACAGGGCAGCGAGAAAGCGAGAGAGAGCACGAGGACTCAGACTCAGCTGTCCTAGGTATCGGGTTTGCGAGTCGCAGTTTGTCTTACTGTCCTACGTGCAAGGCTGATGGGACGGGGTGCGATGCTGGGCCATGGCAAGAGAGAGGAGACTGAGGCTTTCTTACGACACATACCACCTCCATACGTTGTGCGCGAGAGCTTCATCTTATCCAGTTCCCAGGCGTTTACGTTATGGGAGAAGTTGGTGCCGAGGGTATATTGTAGGAATGATTGAAGACTCATGCTTCGCTGTGATACGTACGTCCATGGGGGCCGCCCCATTGAATACCACCTCCCTCTTCGACAATAGCTACTTGATACTATTGTATTTATCAATTCTATCCTATCTCTAAAGGCCTCTGAACCTCTCCTGCCATTCGCCAGTGCTCGCGCCGGACACGTTGTAGGGTCTGCTGTGCAGCAAGCGTCGTGCACGCCGGTGCAGCTCAAGGGCATTTTAGCACTACCTACGGGTCGCTCCCAGAAGCACCATCGCACTGCACACCACTTGTGTGAGCAGCAGCAGCTCGAGCCTCTTCTCATTTTGGGACCAGCAGCAGCCATTCAAGCAGCTGGCCCTCTCTCTGCCGCTGGTGCTTTGACCATTTCACCACGGTGATGGGCCATCAACGGACCTTCAGGTGGCTTCAGTTCATAGACACGCATACTCCGCTCAGCAGGGAAGACGGGAGTGGTGGTGGTCCTTTCATGAATCTTCTCTCCGATGAAGTAATTTTGTGTCGGATATGCACTCCATAGCGAGGAGCGAGGAAGGTTAACATGTCCCAAGTAGAGGATGATTTGCGGCTTTGCGAGTCCCAGAGAACGAGAGAGGTTCGAAGTTACGGGCAACTTGCATGAACCTCGGTAATCTGATGCTGTCTTTCTCTCTCGGTGTGTAATATTATGTTCTCTCGCACTTTTAGGTTGTTCAGTCTGTAGGAAGCATCGGCATGCCGTTCATTCAAGAAGGATGGGAATAGCAATGCGCTAGACATCCCATTCATTTTGCCCATCCCTGGAAAGCGGTGGTATTTCCCTTCATTATTATTTTCTATGTTAGTTGTTAATTATATTGAAAATATGGTAGGTGTGCGTATGCCAATTTCGGGTTATTAGCAATTAAAATCATGGGGGTATTTTTGGGATATTTTGGGATATTTTCGGTGTTCCGTCGTTTGGTGCTTGTGCTTGTGCTTGTGTTTGTGCACGCCATGCAGCCTTTATGAAGAGTGGAGTTTTGGGAGTTGAGCGCGATGGACAGCCGAGATTAATCTTTTTACTTATTGGCCTTATGGAGGGCCATGGAGGGAACAGCGGTGCATGCAAGTAATAATAGTAGAGGCGGATAATGGACAACAATGAGGGCCAAGAACCCCATCTTGACTTGGAGTGGTTTTCGGGCTTCCTATGGGATGTTTAGGGAGGGTGAAGAACATTCCACAGGGAGTCTGGGAGTACCTTCAGTGATCTTGAAATCACCAACACTCAATCACCCATGTCTGTGTCAAGATGCAAGCAAACCCGGCACTGGCACTATTCGCTGCTCTTCGTCGTCGTTGTTGTCTTCCTCTTCCATCCCTTTCACCCTTCCCCTCCCTTCCCTCCCCTACCTTACCTTACCCCATGCCACAAGATGGCCAAGCGGCCTGAAGCACACACCCAACACAAGGAGAAGGGAAGGAATACCTCAGTGCAATTCTGGATAATGATCAACCAGAATGGACTCGACTGACTGGCTGGAAGTGCAACGGTCAAGTCAAGTGATTGTGGCCAGCCCTCTCCATTCAGTCAATGCTGCTTTGGTGCTAAGATCGGCCTGCTATCCTCTGGATGACTTGGACCACAGATGCTGCACGGTAGTACACAGTCGGTGTTGCGCACTCAGCACAAGTTGATCAATGCTGAGGGCACAAATGGAAATGAATTGCACTTCAGACGATTTCCGAAGGTGCGGGATGCAGAGTTGGAATCCTCCGTACACAGTCCGCACACAGTCCGTACACAGTAGTAGACTTAGAGATGAGTAAGTCGTGATATTGCTTGCCGTATTATTCTATTAACGAACTAAGTGCTGCCAGCGTGACTTCAGGGTTCTTACTTGTCTTCCTCGCAGAATAGACGACGCCAGCGACGGATGGATGTCGAATTGTCCGGCATAAGCCGTAATTTTTGATTGTCTTATTTCCATTTGTGTCTCTTCTGATTTATGTTATGAAATATGTACGAGGGCACAATATGCACAGGAATGATAGGGAATACGGTATACGAAGACTTATGGAGAAGAAGATGAAGAAAAAACAGATTGTTATTGCGGTGCTAGTTGCCATGGGTACGTACCTAGACTTAATCGGTATACTGGTGCACTCATATGGTGATACTCTGCTTAACATTAAATTTTTATTTCTCTCTTCTTTTACTCTCCGGGTGTCAGCCATGGGTTGGTTTACCTTAACATTAGACCACACAGGGGTTAGAGGCCGGTCAAAAAAGGTCGCCAGCGTTTCAGGACTGCAGCCTTCAACAAGGCCAAAGCAGTTTGCTACCCTCGAAAGAGTAGAATGAATGGATGGCGATGCACGCCCGCACGCCCTCGCTCTCACGCCGCCGTCTTGTGGAGAGGTATGTATGTATGTATGTATGAGGGTTGCCGGCGGAAGGCGAAGGCGAAAGAAGGGGGAAGTGGGAAGAGGAAGTGGGAAGAGGGAAGAGGGGGAAGCGAGTATGTAGGTAGAGTGACTTGAGCAACAAGAGTGCTTTTGGTGAAACCAAACAGCATCAGATAATTATTTGGATTTTATTATTATTGTTATGATTATTGTTAATCTATTACCTTATTCATAGTAGAGTAATGTTCCTTGCTGACAACAAAGACGAAGACGACGACGACGACGACGACGACGACGACGATGATGATGATGATGCTATGAAAGATGACAACGAATAGAAATCAAACAATAATAGTATCAGCATCAGCAGTAGCAGTAGTAATATCAAACAACTCATACTTTAATCTCTCCCATTTTTACTTTTTTTGGCCTCCCCACTTCCCTCCATCATCAGCATCATCATCATAATATCTGGGGCATCAGCACCAACAACAACATCTTCATCAATTTCATCATTGTCAGACACCTGTCAATCCAACACAGAACCTAAAGAGCCTTACAGTGGCCCACTCGACGACCGTCTCTCTCTCTCTCTCTTTCTCTCTCTCCCCCTCCGTAGGTCCAGTCCAGTCTAGTCTAGTCCAAGTGAAAGTTCAAGGTCAAGGCCAGGTCCCCTCGTCTTGTCCCCTTCTCCACAGCAGTGCGTTCTTGAAGCGGCCCACTTTTTGCTACTACCACCGACCGTGCCACTTTAGAAACTCGCCCTTTACACACTAAGCCTCCAGCGGCAGGAAAATGCCCAGCCTCATCTTACGCGCCAGTTAGAGATGAGAATGGGCCGAAGTTTTGACTGGTTTGGGGTGTATTGTGTTGAGGGAGAGGGGGAGGGGAGGGAGAGAGAGGGAGGGAGAGAGAGAGAGAGGAAGAGAGGAAGTACATTTGCTGGATTATCAGATGGCGATGGATTACTTATTGTTCATGAGGGTTGAGTTTCCCGAGAGAAGCTTATGGTCTTATGGTGGGTAAGAAAGCAATGCAGAGAATGAAAGGGTGAATGGAATAGCTGCAGTCGTTTGTATGTAGTGCATGTATGTGTGATACAGTACATACCGACAGAGCGAGGATCAACAAGGGGATTGGGGGAGTTGAGGATTACACAGGTCGACACAATTCGACACAGTTGGTGAGAGAGCAAAGTCACTTGTCAATCGACATTTCGCCATTAACCACGCGACATGCCTCGGATTAGGGTGGTGGTGCATCGAAATAGAATGGCCATAGCCAACCACCGATGCTCTTGGTAGGGACATGCTCTCTATTCATATCGTAGCCCATATCGTAGTCCATACCTCAAGACTAGAATAGGAATGCCTTTACCTCCGCCACCAGCTATTTCGTGTTGGAAGTACCTGTTTCAATTAATCCATTTTATTTTATTTTATTTTATTCTATCTTATCCTATCTTATCCCATTTGCTTTATTTGTTTATTTACTTATGCATTGGTTACTTGTTCAAGAATATCCTCTCCAGTGTGTGACCTTTTCGAGCGAGCAGCACCGCCCGCCCTACTGGCCATCAACCCCCCACCCACTCACACATACTACCAATACCCAGCCTCCGAACAATTACTTCGCTGCACCCCCTCCTCACTATCCTCACTATCCTGACAATTCGCCTTCGACTTTCATCCTTTTTGCATGCTCTTCTTTTCTTGTTATTCATTTTGATGAAAGTACTCCATACACCTACATACATACATACTCTCCTCCGTGTGTTCGTTTGCACTCCAATCATAATAAAAGGTGGAGAAGGAAAAGAAGTGGTGCAAGGTAGAGAAGACAGAAAGGAAAGAGCAGAGCCAATGAAAAAGAACCCTCAACCAGAAAGCTCGAGATAATAATATCCGCAAACACCAAAAAACACAACAAAAAAAGGCCATTCATTCTTTGTTCAACATCACCCTTCTTCTTCACTCATCTCGCCTCCTCTCTTCTTTTCTCTTGACTTCTCATTCACATCTTATTCATAATTTAAGTTAGCCTTTTCACCAGACACCCCCTCCCCATTGACCCTCACACAAGGGCATTCCTGTGAAAGGTGAAGGCAAAGACAATAGAGTGGCAGAGCTGTGAATAGAGCAAGCAAAGCAAAGCAGAGCAAAGCAGAGCAAAGCAAGAAACATCGTGTAAGCCCGTCACTCTCTATCCCATTCGTCCATCTTAGCGCTCAGCTTGTGCATTCTGCCGGGGCTCCTCACTCACCCTCTAAGCACTCTGGCATCGATCAGCCAGTCTAATTATAGACACTGCACCTTCAAACGCTCCCGTTGGCTGCTTGCACTCTGCTAAATGACCATGGCTGACATACTATCGCTTGGGTACCGCAGATTGGGATTCACTCAACCTGAACCCTGGAAGGCACACCTTCTCTCGTGTCTCGTCGTCTCGTCTTCCATTCTCGGCGACGACATCGCATCGCTGTCGTTGCGACTCTGCGAAAAACGTATCGACCTTTTCGACTCAGAACATCGTCAACCTACTCCCTCCAACACCTCTCTCTTCATCTTCTTGGCGCATTGCGAAGTCCCTTCCAACTCACCATCGCCTCAGTCCTTTTTGCCTTTCTTCGGTGTCAATTCCATTCAGCCTTACGCCCGTTGAGGTCTGATTTGTCTGTTCGAAGCCGGCTGCGAACGACGATCTAGCATTGCGATTCACCATCACCACGACGCATTCCTTTCTGTGATATCCAAATTATATCGTTGCCGAGGGTTTTAGATTTGATCTGGTATCTTAATACATTTGTTGGAACAGATACACCATCGAAAATACCGGACGCTTTCGCGAGAAGCCTCCGCACTTTTACCCATCGCTTCGGATTCGACGTGTAAATACCCACCATTTCATTTTCCACATATCCTCCTTATATTATAGCCTGCGACAATCATTCGATTATCTGCCAAGTCATAGTCAGCTCTACTTGGCTGAGAAATCAGATGTATACGCCACAGGTCTCTAAATTTATCTGAAATTCGCCTTTCCCATTCGCTGCTTTCCACGACGTCACCTATCTGACTTTTGACGTCGGGGGGAACTCTGTGGCGTTCATACTTTCCAAAGAATCCATGGAGAACCTCACTGACACTCCATCTTAGAACATTCGAATCTACAACTGTAATTGCGTTACTTTTTTACCAAAGGGGTTTAACGGGAAGAGCACCACCAAGCGCCTCCACAATTAAGAGAGCCATCCGTGTGCGCGACGAGTCTGCCTATGTCAATACCCGTAGAGAGTCAGCAACGCTCTCAACAGGCACAATCTACGATGCCTGTAGCAACAGGTCGACGACTTTACCAGGACCACATTCCATCTTTTATGTCTGTATATGGTGACGATGCCAACATGGAGGATAATGAGAGCAGGGTGAACCTCACCCATCACAACAGTGCCGATACCAAACAGCTATATTCAAATTCCTCATTTCGAGGTAGCAATACATTAGATCCTCAACTACACAATCAGCACAACTATAACGACAGCACATCCACTCAGGCCTCGGAGTCTACGGATTCCTCTCCCACTACAACAGTGTCGACGGCCGACTCATGTTCCACGACGGATACATCCCCAAACTCATCCCCAGAATCGCCGATAGCGATAATACCACTCTCATCATTTACTTCCGCCACATTTGGCCTTCGTGGTCTTGATAATCTCACCATGTCAGACATGAACCCAACACCATTAAACCCAAACTTCGACCGACCCATGACCTCGCCATCCCCACGGAGACCCCGAAACGCAAAAGGCCTTGCATTAAATCTATCTCAATCTCCAACACAAGATGTTCCACAACAGTCATCCGCGCCATCTTCGCCTTCCTTCGTCAAGCCTGATATCCCAAAGGCCAGGAGAAAGCCAAGTATCTTGAGCCTCCAAACTTCTGCTGCCGTTGCTTTACAACCACGCTTGACATTCGATGCCCCTCCAACACCAGGTGTCATCAGAACTACGACAATTCGCCATGCCCATTCGTCCCCTCAACTAATGGCCGACCCGATGCGAAGTAGTTTGGCTGGGCCAGAAGGTGGCATGCAATTTCCCCAGTTTGAGCGATCTCGAATTTCAGGATTATCGTCTACCTTCCGTAGACCTTCTGCGCTCAAAGACACTATACTGGGCTCCGAACCCATTGAAGAGGAGGAACATTCACCCATCAGGACTCAAATGGCTACTCGCTCACTAGCCGATATCCGTGGAGACAGTTTCGACGTACCTATGTCACAAGAGGACGCAAAATCACCCGGTTACCCCGATGGTCCAGTGATGATCTACGAGCCAAATGTCTTTCTTTTCTTGGAACCAACGGCTGAAGAGGCTCGAAAATTCGATGTAATCTTCAACGTTGCGCAGGAGGTCAAGAACCCATTTGAAGTAAAGAACGTATCTCCACAACCATCTCCACGACCATTAGCTATGGACCGATCATGGCCGAAATTCGACCCCATGGACTTGGATGATCGGGATAATATTCCAGAGCCGGATACTGCTGTTTCTTGTGCCACGTTCCAGACTGCTTTCGAAATACAGCCTGATGAGGAAAACGAGTACAGTGGCTCGAGCGAGGCATCTTCTGTTACACCAAAGCCTTCAGATGAAGCCAACCGAGAACCGGAATATATCCATATTCCATGGGAGCATAATACAGATATTTCGAAAGACCTCATGGGTCTTTGCGAAACTATTGATAATCGAGCGAAAGATGGAAAGAAAGTACTTATTCACTGTCAACAGGGAGCAAGTCGGTCCGCCAGTCTCATCATTGCATATGGCATGTACACAAACCCGGAGTTATCAGTTAATGATGCATATCACGCAGCACAAGCACGAAGTAGATGGATCAGCCCAAACATGAAGCTCATGTATGCGCTACAAGACTTCCAGAAGGAGATCGAGAGAAAAAAGCAGGGGGCAAGCGGATACAAAACCAGAAGCGGTCGTAGTCCAACCAAACACCGAACTACACTTTCCGCGGACGCAATTGAATTCAACCTGAAGGAGCCACAAACAGCACCCCTTCCAGCTGAGAGGGAATCGCCTAGAAGTAATAGTCCGGATAATGGATCTCGAGCCCGTGGAAACTCTTCCCCAAACTTTAGCGATGTAACCCCAGGTCCATCTTCCGCGCCATCAACATTCTCGTGGAATGCGAAATTTGACCTACCGCCAAGATCTCCCGCAGAAGAGTCACAAAAGAAAGCGAGTGAAAGACCGAATGGGCTTCTTGGTCCACTCAGCGCTTTCGCGCCCTCAAGACCACCACCGCCACCTCCAACTCGATCAGCCCCCTCATTCGAACCGCCAATGAGCTTCAGCTCGCATAGGGCATTTCCTCAAATGGCAAGCCTCGGCAGCGTATCCTCACCCTCAACCGCTTCGGAGGCATCTCCAGCCCCATCGCCCGATTTCCACCTCGCACCACAGTTTGCATCCGCCCCAAACTTCCGCCGGCAATATAGCTCGCAAAGGATAGACGACGACGAGCCACCACCTACCCCGGCCCTCTTCTCGCCGCGTATCCAAGAGTTCACGGCACATCCAATGCACTCGTTCAACCCACCACCCTCTCTCATGTCACCGCGCGCTACGGAGTTCAATTTGAACCCTTTTCATCCACCCCCTCCTCCGGCTACGAAATTCTCAGCTGTCAGAGCTTCACTAGTGCCGCCGACGGTTGGCGAGGATCCTAGAAGTCCGGCTATGAAGGGCGAGGCGCCGATTATCCGGTCTATTGATGAGTTGCTGTAATGGATATCACCTCTTTACCTTCGTCATCAGTCAAGTTTGATGTTCGAATTACCTATATCTCTCTACCAATCTACCTTACCCACCTACCAACCAATCATGTTCAACATGCCGAGTATATAAAAGGCTCATCTACCATAATGTCTGTCGTTCCTGTCCTGTCTCACAATCAAAAAACGGCGTCTTGCAAATCAAAGTTCATATTCATCGATTCCCACCGGCGTTTTCCAAGTGTTTTCTGTTCCATCTTTTCCGTTTCATCCTGAAATAATTACCTTCGTTTTCCCCCTCCATACACACACACCCACACATTATTCTTTCTCCTTCAACTACAATCGTTTGGCTGGGCGCCATCTTCTCTTCTACAACCTGACCCATTATTTTCTTTTGTGCTTTTTCCGTTCTGTATCTTTCCCCCAAATCATATTTTTCCCCTTCGGAATCTTTTGTTTTTGGAAGGGAGGGGCGGAGAATTTTTGGTTCGGGGCTTTGGCTGGGCTTTTAAGTGGGAGGGGGCGTGGAGTGCACATAGTATATAGCTGTCCTGGCGGGCGGTTGGGGATGTTTGGGGGAATTTTTTCGGATCATATAGATCATCGAACTAGTGTCTTGTTTTTGTGCTCCTCTCCCCCTTTGTTTTTCATTCTCCTTTCATTGCTTTGCAAGTGCTCACATATTTTTTCCTTTCATATTTTTTTCCTTCTATTTATTTATCTTTTTCTTAGGTTTATGGGGGTGGAAAGGGAATCGGGGGAAAATTGTGTGGGTAGTTTTATGTTTTGTGATTTGATTAGATATGGGGATGTAGAATGTGAGGATTTTGAAAGATTTTGGCTGTTTTCATGGCTTTGTGATTTCTGGTGTCTATACTTGACTGTCTTCTTGCTTGACTTTGACCTTGATCTGGCTGGTTTCTAGGATTGTTGTTATTTCCAGATTTCAAGGCGTATGTACTGATATTTGACTTCTTTGATAATTTGGAGCGAATGCGACCAGAATGATCGTAAGGTTGGATAATGGTCAAGGGGATGGATTCCCACGAAGCAGCTGATGATAACCACCAAATCAGATTAGATTCCAGAAAGAACAAGGGGAGATAAAAGGAAGACATTTCAATGCTTGCTGTTTTAAGAGACGATTGGCGAGCCATTCTCGTTCTACCCCGCTTTGAGAGCAACTCTCCCACAGCAATTTTGCTCCCGATACGAAACACAGCTATATATCCAATTACACTCATGAACTCCTTAAAAACAAAAAGGACATGATTCAAAGATGCAAACAATGCGGCCATGCCAGAGGCGATATTCCATGCGACTGGGAACATGTAGAGGTTCATAGCGGCTGTCGTTATTGCGTAAAGGACCACCACTGCCTTCTCTGAGATGGACTGCCACTAATTCAGTTGTAGTGCAGATGCAACGGGGAGATGTCATCGGAGAGCGATGAATCTAGTAATAATTCTCGTGATGCTACTCCTGAGACGATCTCCATTTCCTCATCGGCGCGGTGGTATCAGAGACAGAGCCCGAGAAATAATAGCCCAAGGAGCCCGATCCAGAGCCCAAGATGGAGCCCAAGACAGAGCCCAAGACTTACTTCCACAAGATTTCAAGACAGCAAAAACTACGAAAATCAGTCAGTAACGCCATTGGATTGCCCCAAGGCGAAGGAAGATAAGGCTCAAGAGGATTGTTACCCTGATATCTCTGTTCCTGCTACATTGAGCGCAGCCGCTTCCGCCACGTTAGTTGAACCTCTTACTTTTACAATATTCGGCAAGGGCTGGAAGCTTGGAAAAGATCAACCAGTTCATGAGGATCAAACTAGCTCCCCGCAATATACCTCTTATCCAGTACGGCTTTCACCAGATGTAGTGACTCAACAATACCAGCACCGAGTGAACCATACTCGAGACGATGGCGTATTTTATTACGCCAGCCGAAAATTCCAGTATGCATGCAAGCTAACGGTGCGATGCGAGCTATGTAACAAAGTGATTACCACTAGCAGAAAGTATGCATTGCTAGGATTAGAAAGGCATATGAGGGTTGTTCACCCGGAGTGTCCCTGGCCAGCCAGGAAAAGTCGACGTGCTCCTTCAAGCTCAAAAAGCGCTGCAGCTTCGGAATCCCACATCCACCAAAATTGGAATCAAGATTCAGAGACTAAGTTGGATTATAATATGCAATATGCTAGAGAGTCTCAATGGGCATTTTCCGATGCTTCTCGAGTTGAGTCATTGCAAAGCCCGTCAAATATTGGGAATCATTCGCTCTTGACGAATTCACAGGATCTAGGAATTGACGAACAAACTCAAAGTTCTAATCTATCTACACCATCAAGAAATGTACCTGGAAATGTACCAACCGGCTTTCTCCCTCCAAAAAGTGATAAATCTAGACCCCACGTCTGCGATACTTGCCAACAACGCTTTGTGCAGATGGAGCATTTGAGGCTTCATGAACGACCTCATATCAAGGATAATCCATTCGAGTGCCCAGAATACACAAGATGTTTTGCCAATCGAGATCTTTTATTACGATATCAAAAAAGGCTCTACATGATAAGAGCTCCTTCGTCAAGACTTAGAAACCGTCGAGGTGCCACAACAATCTTTAGGACACGCTGCGGGCGGATTAGTTGCCATGATTGTATCCCCATATTCTCTTGAATTCTTTAAAAAGCATCGAAGTAATATGTGTTAGATTTCAGTGTTTTTTTCTTTTCAAATGTTTTCCAGAAGACAATCTACCTCTCTGGCAAACAACGCTATCCGAAAGGCGCAATACCGCGTGGACTACCTCGAGGGCATTAGTCTGGCTATGGAACGTCCAGTCTCAATAATATTTAGTTAGGTATCATTCATATAATGTCTCAATTACGCTTCATAGGTGGTAGAACTCAGTGTACATATATCTAAATTTCTGCTAGACTAAAAGTCAACCTATCTACTGCTACTTTTGCCAACTTTGCCCGATGTTTGTTTTTGAGCTCTGGCTCATTCTCATAGCCAACACAAGCGAGTTTGAATGTTTTCAAAGCCGCAACTCGATCCCCAAAAGCTTCCTGGAGGTCTCCAAGTATAGTAAGCGTTTTCAACTTCTCACTGACATTTGGCTGGGGCATATTCCCGAATGCCCTCCAAGCTTGCTGAAGCCATGATGCGGCTCTGTAGAAAGCCCTTTTACGGTCTTCGTCCCCTTCATATGCTGACCGGACTTGATCCATTGGAATGAGTGCTCTTTGTCTAAGTGAAAGGATTGTGTCGTTATGGAGGGTGCCTAGTTCTGCAGACTGGCGCTCATACGCCTCTTTGAGCTTCTTCTCAGCATTCTCAGCATCACCACATTTGTAATACATAACTCCGAGATTGTACAGTGTTATACCGGTGTCTCGGTGGTTGGGCTTGAGATTTTTGCTTTGCCAGTCGTATACTTTAAGGTAATACTCCTTGGAACTTTCGTATTCCCCAAGTTCTCGAAACGCATCTCCCAATCTTGAAGCTGCGTCAATAGTTTTTCTATGACTCATGCCCCATAAGGCTTTGAATCCCTCGAAAGCCGTGAGGTATTTATCCTTGGCAATGTCACAATCATCGTGTCTGAAGTATAGATCACCCAAAGCAAGATTTGTAGACAACGAAGTTGCATGACCGTCTCCAAGTGTCGCAGTCTGATATTTCAAGGCAGCATCAAGGAGCCGAAATGGTTCCTTGAATTTACCAGTGGTTCTTCCTACTATTCCTCGTATATGTGCAATGCCGAATGCGTGTTTGATCTCAGATAAGAGTAGTTCTTCTTCATCGTCGGTTGGGTCCTGGCAGGTATTGAGAGCCTGCTGGAGCTGTTCTTTTGCGTCATCCCACCGATCCGAGCATCCATAAGCCCATCCAAGATATAGATAGGCTCTGCCAAGTGTCAAATTATCAGAACCAGGGTGGCGAGATACCATATTCTTGACCTTTTCAAAGATTTGTACCGATTTTTCTGTTTGCCCGCTCTCTCTATAGACAATCCCAAGTTTCAAAGAAATATCTATGTGCAACGTTTCGAGATCTGGGCCGGAAGATTGTTGTAGTTGTGATAATGCACTCTTATATAACTTCTCAGCTATATCAAATCCTCCATTAAGATAATACAATAACCCGAGATTTTCCAAGTCTTTCAGCATAGAATACTGAAAGGGCTTTTGTTGCTGTGAGAGGTAGCCCCGACACAGTTCTGCATGTGGAAGCAGACGCTGTATGGTATCCCAATACGTCACGTCGATTTCTGTAGGAACAGCTGCTCCAATTAAGGATATTACCACGCGCTTCAAATCGCTTTCTGGCTCCTCAATTGCTGGGTAATGTCGAGCAAGTCTGTGAATGGCGGGGTGAATTGTATAAGAAGAACCTGAAGTTGCAGTTTTACTTCGTTCTATGAAAGAGAATTCTCGCAGCTTGGAAATGATTTGTAGATAGCTGTCTTCATCCTTCAAGAGCTCCTTAAGTGTACTAGAGCAATTATTTAAGGACGACACCTCGCAAAATAGGCTCCAGGAGATATCTTTGTGATCTAGAAAGCTGCAAAACCCGAGGAACTTTAGAGCTTGAGAGCCTGTTTGCTTCAACCCCTCACAAGCAAGGCTGTATGATTTCTGGAGGCACAAGTCAATCCCTATGTCCTCAAAAGGCATTTTGGAATCTCCTCGAATCCAGAGCTTGATATAGTCCCTTATCGACATATGGCGTCGGATACAAAGTCCAGCTTGTCTCAGAGCAAGAGGGTGCCCTTGCAAGAGATTTACCAGTTCCTTGACGTCACGATCTGCCAGATAGTCAGCTTAGAGATTTCGAGTACAGTTTTATCTAGGGTCTGACAAACCTTGAGTACGACATTCTTCTTCTGTGAGGATTTCTCTTACAATGGAGAGACTATCCTTTGTAGACAAGGGGCCTACTTCAAGCCCCTTATGTCTTGAAGCAATAGAGGTTGAAAGGGTTGTGATAATGACTGATCCTTGATGAAGCTGCAGCAAAAATGATCGAAGATCATAATCATTCGCATCTCTTCCCGAAGGTCCGGGTTGACTACCCTGTGGCTGTTGATACACATCGTCACGGACATTGTCGAGCACTATTACCCAGTCATGATTGTCTCTCTGATTGAGCCATCTAATGAACTCCGGTATCAAAATATCGTCAGCATTAGCCTGTGCGACGCTCTCACTGGTGAGTGCATTTGGACTCTGAAGTACAGTATTCGGCTGAGTGTACTTCCTTGCATATTCCTTCAAGCTTGCATTGGCTGCAAGCTTATTCCCAGCTTCAATCCAGATTATCTCGTCCTTATGCTCTGTGGCGTAAGACAAAGCCAACTGCGACTTTCCAATACCAGGCATTCCAGAGAGTACAAGTATCTTGCAGCTTTTGTTGGCAGAGTCATTCATAAACTTCATCATCTCATTTAGATCCTCGTGACGCCCAAAGAAATTCCACGTTTCAGGCACATTAGCTAGCTGCGAAGATATATTGGAAATTTCAGAGGAATCAACGCGAACTACCATTTGTCGTAGATTATCTGTATCCGCTCAAATTAGTATTTACTTGCTTCATCAATCTATTAAATATGCTATCATAGAGCAACCCAGGAAAGGGAAAGTGCTTGGAATAATTACCGGATTTCCCCTCCCAGACATCCTGAATAGAGTTCAGTAAAGACCTGAGCACGGATTGGTAGACTGTGGATGCACTTGTTGCGAATTTGACCAAGTCAGAATGGCTTTCATGGACAGGAATCTCCTCTTGCATGTATTCCGGAATCTTAAGAAGCGCGGATTCTCGCTGGACACGGCCTATTGGGTCGCCTCCTAAGATAAGGCCGTCTCCTTGTGGGTTCTAGCAAATCATTAGCATATATTTGTCACATGAGTGCCAATGACTAACTTTTACGACTCCAATCGTTTGCCCAGTCTCGTAGTAGTTGACAATCTTGATACCCGGGTTATCTCTTAGAAGGGTGCAGAAATCGTTTGAGATATTTCCTAATTCCTCGTTCCAACTATTGGAATCAAGTCCTTTTATGAGGTCTATACGAGCGTTTTCGACAGACTGGATCAGGTCATCAACGAACATGCCTTTGTATGGGACCCCAAAGAATAATATGCATCGAACAGCTTGAATTAAGGCCACTTTGTTGAAATATTCAGGCTTTTGAGCACGAATTAAAGCCTATTTCCTAAGAATCAGCGCTCGGTATTTAGAGGCGGCTATTGATGAGCAATTCACCTTTGCTAATAGGAGACCCCCATAGCTATGGGCGACAAATATAATTGGTCGTTTTCTAAGCTATATAGGGAAACTCAGCTGCATCCTATTGGCTTCGGAATGAACTACACACACCTCACGCGTAGACCTTATCGACTTAAGACGATTGAAGAATTCCGAAACATAGTCATCGATGTCGGCTTTTGATGGGTTAGAGAAAAGCAAATCGTAGCCATAGATCATAGTGCGACAATTATGCATGTCCTTGCTCAAGAAGTCTTTCGGCCACATCTTTTGGTCTCTGTTCTTGCTCTTGAAAGAGCCAAATGGATGGCTATTCAGACCACTAATAACAACAATGCTTTACATCTGTTAGTCCTCCCCTTTCAAAAAATAGTTCTGATGCATACTCAGCTATTATATCTGGAGTCTCTACGTCATAGAGTTGCGTGAATCCAAAAAAGTCATTATCCACAGAGGCCTTGTATTTCTTCGATGTCAGATTCACACCTTTCCCTATGTCTCGCAATCGCTCTGGTATGCGTCCCTTGAATGTTACCAATGCCATATATGATGAAGTCCCAGCTTCGAATGAAGGTACTGGATCGATCTCAAATACAGTACTTGATCTCTCCAGCCCCGAAAGATTGTCGTGGATAAGTTCTGTAACCATGGGAATCACTTTATCTTTGTCGGTGCAATCCAAGCTTTGAAATCTGTATACAAAGTGCTTTTGAATGGATCTCTCACCGTCTTCAAATTTAGTTCTTTTCGCTGTTGTATTTGAGTCGGCATCGTTTCCTCGCTTTCGTGGAAGTCCGCCAGTACTGGAAACTGCAGCTCCGCCGGGAGACGCAACGCTGGACATGTTGTCAATCCGTAATTCATGGATAATATGAGATCAATCACGATATTTATACAAATACAGTGAAACAAAATGAAATACAGTGTCAGTAGTTTTAGTACAGGTCGTTGCAATCCCGTCCCAAACAAATCAAGATCACTAGGAAAATGGCCAGATTCATCATCGTATTGCTGACACAATGCCGGCAAGCATCCCTGGTGCTGTAAATGATCTCTCATTGTTTATTGGCTCATATGTTTCTATCGTAGCCTTGCATATGTCCCCCCACAATGATATACGCTGAACCTAGAAATATCTTCGACAGAGATATGAGTTAAAAGTAGAGATGTTGGTTAGATTAAGGACATTAAAATATTATCATCCCATTTAGTTGGAAGTAGATATACAGGCTGACTCCAGGGCCCCATCCATAAACATTTCCCCCCTCAAAGCAGACCATGACCTAACACAAGAGTCCTAGCGTGCGGCATTGGAAATGGTTATCTTCATGTCAGTGAAGATAGCTCCAAGGCAGAAAGCATTCCCACTTCTGTACTTCATAATAGCAACTATAACCTGGAAGTACCATTATATAGAGAATAAATAATAAGTACAGAGTAACTACATACTCCCAACTGCACTTGTAAGTGCGTTCAACAAAGCCCCATCTATTCTCCAAATCAATCTAATATCTACATATAAACAACACACAAGAATGCAACCACCCCACCACACACCAAATCAAGCCTTCTTCTTACCCGCCAACTTCGCCTTCTCCTTAGCAGCCTTTTCCCGTCTAGCAATAACACCCTCAGCGCCCACACCACCAAAGACAAGCCCGACACCAACCCACTGCATAGCGCTCAGGCTATGGCCGAACCAAACGACCGAGAGTATCATAGTGAGCATCTTGCGCGTGACAGTGACAGTAACGAGGAGCAAAGACGAGAAAGCAGAGAGAGTGTAGACTATGATTATTAGCAACCTTCAAACCAAACGGAACAAAAAAGGGGTGAGGGGAAGCGGGGGAATATAAACCCGCTTGCGAAGAAGCACATATGCAAGTAAGGAATGTGAGAAATAGAGTAACTTACAGATGAAAATCTGCCCAACAGCTCCACAGGCCGCAAAGCCCAACACGTCCTTCCAAACGGTAGGGTGTCGGCCCATGAACGCCAAGGCAGCCGAGAACTCGCCGCCTCCAGCCGCGAGGTCCATGCCGAGGTACTCGCCAACGCCAGTGGCAGCGAGATATGGGCTGAGAGCGAGGTAGGATAGGGTAAGGATGGAAGAAATGATGTTATTAGCGCACATCATCTGCGGGCCCGAGAAGCCCTTCCAGGCGGTGAAGATGTAATCCTGGGTGGAATTGGTGAGGCCATCGAAGAGGAGGTTGATTGCGAGGAGCAAGAGGCCCCAGGAGGAATTGGCGTCTGGCGAGAGGGACTTGCTCTTCTTTGACTTGGACGAGCCGTGCAGGGTGAAGACGGCGACGCCGGCGGTGACGGCCAGCACGACGAGGTACTTGTACAGCGGGTATTTCTTGCCGAAGAGCGTGATGTGCAGGAACATGACTGGTAGCAGCTTGCACGACTTGGCCAGGATGAAGGTGATGTAGTCGATGTGGGCGAGCGAGGCGTAGCCGAAGGGCGATGCGAGACTGGACGTCACGGAGACGAGCACGAGGGGGAAGAGGATGCTGCGCGAGGGGATGAGCGGCGGCAGGGACTTGCCCTTTGGCGTGGTAGCGAACAGGTACAAGAAGCCCGTGAAGGCGGCGAAGATGGACTGGATGGTATTCAGGACAATGGGGAACTTGAAGAGCTCCGGCGAAGCTGCATTGCCATATGGCGTCGTGGTCAAGCGCTCTTGAAGGAGCGCCCAGGTGAGGCTATTATACTGCACGTCAGCGAATTATTCTCTTTCAGAATTCTGGAGAGGAATTGGGTGCGCTTACAAGGAAGCATAGATTCCTCCAACACAGAATACCAGCTCCTTCACGCCGGCGTGGTGCGCTGGCGCAAGTGCCTCGACAACCTGCTCGACGCTGCCATTTGCGCGCTCAACCTCCTTATCCAAGCTCCTGCTCACCCGCTTGGTAGGCGACGAGGCATCTCTACTGAAGAATTCCGAGCTGGATTCCCTCCTGACAGGCGTAGGTTTAGTTCTAGCCATAATGCGCAAAGCAAAAGAAGCAATGGCAAATGAGAATGTCGAGTGATCTCTTAAAGCCAACCGCAAAAATAACCCCGAATCCAAACAACCTAAGCCGAAAGTCCTCACAAACAAGCCAAGCGCAACTCGAAATGTTGGAAATGATCCGTTGAAAAGACACACCCACAAAGAAGCGAATGTAATCGAAAGGGTATCAATGAAAAAGCTTTGTGAAAGGAGAGTATGAAAGGAGAGAGGAAAAAATGCGGGCAAGCTGAGCAAAAGTAAATATAACTTTTCGACAGATGTCCACTACTACATAAGTAAGTAAGTACTGTAAGGCGCGCACAGCTATTACACACACACACGAACACGAACGGCAGGCTGGCGGCGGCGCATTTTGGTAGCTCGGGAGATCTGTTATCTGGCTGGACTAGACCGGATAAGGTAGGGCTGGCAGGCGGTGAGATTGGGCAGATGAATGCAGGGTCCGTTCCCCCCCAAAGCTTACTTTCCTATGCGATTTGCTTATGTGTTGGTGGGCTTTTGGTGAAGCGAGTAGCTGATACTTTGTATGATCTGATAGGATGCCACGATTAGGTGGGGAAAATGTCGTTGGCTGCGTATATAGGCTTACTTCTCCGGTATGCATGAACCTGGAAAGTCTTTTTTGACTGGGTAGTTTATTTAAGAAGCGAATTGTACTACGTAGGATTTTTGCATGTGCAAAATAAATATTGCTTATGATATCACATAATAATCAATTGGTGAATTAGCATGGCAGAATCATACTGATCATCGTTATCATCATTGTTTTCTATCATCAGAGAAAGTGAGATCATGCTCATATTGACCTTATCTAATGCCATAGCCTATGTGTACATCCATCAAGAGGAGCAACCTGGTAGACTGCGGAATACAAAGAGAAAAGGAACAATCATGAGTCTAATTTCGCAAGTGTTCGCAACATGAGTAGTGAGAGAGTGGTGAAAGAAAACAAGGCGGCAGTAGGAGGTGATGATTTTTTTGGGGTGTGTGTTCAATTAGAAAACAGAGGACAGCAAAGAGACTAAAACGGCAAGTAAAGATGCCATCCCAGCCAGGGCATCATGATTTCGTAAGACGGTATCTGAATCGTGGTCGCATGATGACGAGATGAGGACGATTCTCGTAGGTTCGATAAGGTACGTCGTAAACCAAGGAGGATTGGTCGAGGCGTTGTGTCGGTGCCTCGAGTAGTTGTCGAATGTCGCGCGCATCGTGCATGACCGCTGTAGGTAATTCCCTCGTGCATCAAGCAAAATGACCGTGATGGAGTGATATCAAGCCGGAGATAAGAAAATAGAGAAAGAGGAGCCATAAGATGCTTTTGGGGGAAAGAAAGATGTTCGGTCATCAAAAAGGACAAGCTGTGTCAAACTTGCAAAAAAAAAGACAACGACTTCGAAGCATTGAGCCTGTGCAGTTTACAGTACAAGGTTATTCACCTGACCGATGGGGTACATCAGAACAAAAAAACTCATCGATAGTTGTATCAACCAAAAAGAGAAAAAAGAGATGCACACAGGAATTGCTTATTCCTGAGCATTGCCCTGGCTACGGCGCATCTTCTCGGCCTCGAGGTTCTCGTAGAGAAGGTACAAAGCCTGCTCGTTGGCCTTGGCACTTCCCATGATGGTGAACATGCGCTCTCCAGTGTCGTCATGAGGAGCCTTGGCGATAGAGATACGGGCACCTGAGGTCTTACGGATCTCGCTGATCTTGGCGCCAGCTCTGCCGATAATGCATCCAACCATGTCGGAAGGAATGCTGATGTTCTGGGTCTGAAGCTCCTCTCCGTTCTCATCGTGGGTTGGTGGACCACGGCTGGCAGCATCGGAACCAGAGCGACGGTTGTCGTAGGATCTTGGAGCACCCTCACTGAAGTCGGCACCGTTACCAGTGCGAGTGACACGGGTGGGGTTGTTGTATTCACGACCACCACCACCAACAGCGTTCTGACCGAGGCCACTTGGGGCACCTGGCTGAGTGCGAACGACTGGGTTGTAAAGAACAGTACCAGCTCCTCTGGCCAAATCATCGACCAAGCACTTGCAAATCTCCCAGACTGCCTTCTGGATACCCTCTGGTCCACCCTGAACCTCGACGATGCGCTCAGTTGATTGTGGGAGCATCTCCTTCTGGGCAACCATGCGCACACCGGAAACATCCTGGATGTGCTTGATCTTAAGACCTTGGCGACCGATGATCGTACCCATCTGGTTGTGGGAGATAAGGAGCTTGATTGCTGTATTTCTATTAGCACGTGGAAAAATTGAAGAGAGAGAGGAAGAGAGTTGTTTCAACAAATTACGTACGGTGAGTGCCGTTGTTTGCTACAACTCCACCCATGCCCATCATTGGAGCGCCCTCGAGAAGAGCCTTTGCAACGATAGCATAAGCCTTGGAGATCGCTTCGCAGCCACCAGCAATGGTGAGAACACGGTCGTGAACACCCTGGACAACCTTGCTGACACCGGCCTTGACGCCAGTCTCATCTCTGAGGTCGGCGACGTTCTTTCCGCCCTTGCCAATAATAACACCAGCTTCCTTGGAGGAAACGATGGCGCGAAGGGTCAATTGCGACTCGGCGTATTCCTCATCGGTCTTTGGAATGACGTCTCCGTTCTCATCGACATTGAGACGCTCCATGTCGTTGATGATTTCATCGCCGTTGACTTGGTGGTCAGAGGAAGACATGATTGAGTAGGTTTTGGGTAGGTTGGTTTTTTTTTTTCGAGAAAGTTATTTTTCAAGGGTGGTGAGGTGAGAAAGTCTGCGATTTTGAAAAATCATTAGCAACAGCAATTTCCGAGACTAGTGAGAATCATCTGTCCATGAGAAATGTTTTATTTGTTCATGCGATCATAGTGGTATGAAAGCGCACGCGATCACGCAATGATAGGAGGAGGGAGAGGTTATTGAAGTGGAGGAGATTCACGAGTATGAGAACAACATACCTTAATTCCGTAAGCTAGAACAAGACAATGGATGGTAAACGAGGAGAAGGATGTGTAGAATGACGATCAAGGTCGATGTGAGGAATGGATTGAAAGGTGGGAAGGTGAGTCGGGGGGGTGGTAGTTGTGAGTTATGGGGTGAGAGTAAGGTGAGGTGAGGTAGATGGTGAATTTGAGGTAGGTAGGTAGAAAGGGTGAGAGATAGATGTGAGTTTTTGGGGATGGAAGTCGAGGTTGAAGTCGAAGAAGTGAGATGTGGTAGGAGGTTAGAGTAGTAGTAGTGGTGGTGATAGTAGTAGAGGGAAGGTGGTGGATGAAGAAGAGGGTGAAGGTGAGGTGGTGAAGGTGAAGGTGAAGGTTGAGGTTGAGGTGAGGTGAGGTGAAGATGAAGGTGGAGAAGAATTGGGGGGGGATGTGGTATCGTGAAGTTATCAGAAAGTAGCAGCGGCGCGGAGGAGCTCCCTCTTTCTTTAAACTCCACCTTTCACACACAAATTTGATGTGTCCCTTCTGCGATTTGCTTAGGCGACTGCAAGCTAAAACGGGCGTTGTGAGGGAAGCGAAGTGGGGTGAAGGAGCTTCGAGTGGGTGAGAGGGAGGGAGAGAGAGGAGAGAGAGAGAGAGAGAGAAGAGCTACTCTACCTACGTGCCTACCCACTACCTACTACTACCGTCTAATGTCTAATGTCTACCGTCTACCATCTACCTTGGCTGGTCGGGTGTGAGTACACAGACTGCAGGCATGAAAGAGCCTTTCACCTTTCACTCAATACATCAGGTAAGTAAAGAGGGAAGACGAAAAGGTGTGACACTCACCTCTCACCACTCACAGTCACCACACAAGAACAGAGTGAGAGAGAGGGAGATCCTCTCTCCTCCCACTTGCTCAAATACAGATAGACACTTATCAACGAATCATGCACTTTCACCTCCACCTATACTACACAGAACATGTATGGATGAATGGATGGATGTATGTACATCCATCCTTCGTACCAGACACTCAACGTCTTATAAACATCAACAAACCATATATCCCACATACTTGAGCACTTACCTGGCTGATAATGGTGATGTATGTACGTACTTGCTTACTTACATACATACAAACATACGACACAACAAGAATCCTCATCTCTTAATTCTTAAGAAACCTGATTCCCCTCTCCTCCCCTCGCTTTATTGTCTCGAATCAATCAACTTGACATGCTCCTACGACTCACCAAAGCTATCTCATGATAAGAAACACCACAAGTACACAACGCACTACCAGACTTACTCGTTCATGCAATCATGTGCTGCAGCAAACATCGCCCTTACATCAAACGTCCTCCATCAGCTAACAACAACATCATAGTCCTCCCTCACCCAGTCCCCTCTTTTGATATTCCTCATCTTAAATGTCCAGTTTTATTACTAACTCCTCCAACTGAGCTTTTCCCTCTCTCTCTACCTCCCTCTCCTTTCCTCTCCTTTCTTCTTCTTCTCGCTACCCAATCTATCAGGTATCATTTATCATTGTGACCGACAATCGACCACCTCGCATTGTGCATCTCCCACAAGCTCTCCCATCTCATCACACCCAACCGGCAAACTGCACCGCGCCCCGCCTCCATAAAGCAGCACCAAAAACCATCGATCGACCGTTACATGGCTAAGTAAACACACATAGGTAGTGCGCCAAAAACTATAAATTTCGATGCTGCGTAAATATTTATCCAGATATCCAGACCCTCCCGACCCTCTCTCTCTCTTCACTCGCTAATTGCCATCCAAAATCTCAGAATCGCATTTTTCAATTAGCATGATTCATTCCCATCGTTTCGTTAGAAACGTCTCAGTGGGATATCCCAAACAATAGAAGTGTAACGTAGTAGTATATAGAATAATATAACCACCAAATCTCCTGACTCCACTACATACAATCAAGGTACATACACATACATACATCCATCCATCCATACATAATACATACTACATACATACAGCAGTAGCATCAAACAACCCCATCTATCTATCACCTATCACCTACACTCCAAACTCACAGCATAACAACCCACAGCACAGTCCAATGTAAACGACAAAAGCAAAAGAACCACCACCACCCACAACAGTAACACCAACACCAGCACCAGCACCAGCAGCACCTACTGCGTAAATGCAAAACCATACCCCCCATGGCCCATCGCACTGCAGTGGTGCAGCATCGCAAATCACACACCCGCTGCTGCAGCTCCATCACTGCATAGCGCGCAAATCACATGGGAGCGGGTGTCGTTGCGCACTACGATTCGTGGGGGTTAGGGGCGGGGGGAGGGGGAGGAAATGGATTACTGCACATCTGACTCTGAACTTGGGGAATGGAATGGGAATAAAGAATTGGTAGGGGGGGTTTGAGGAAGGGGAATTGAGTGTGATTTATGGTTTGGTTAGAGGTTGGAATATATATTGCGTGTGCCTGGATTTATGTGTATGTATGTATTTATGTATGTATGTACTGTGTGTGTGTGTCGTGTGTCTGTGTGTGCATGTATTTTGGGGGAGATGAGTATGAGCAGGTGGGGTTCATTTCGGGAACTGCGTGGATACGATATTAGGAGGCAGGTTAGTATTGCGTAAGATGATGCGAGGCCTTGACTCGTGGGATACAGGTAAGGAGAAGCAAGATTTGAGTCAATAGCAGGCAATCAAGAAAAGCAAATCCATCAGAAGCACACAAACATCATCATCAATCCACCAAATCACACCACAACACGCTACACATTCAAACAAATACATAGGTATCTACAACATATACATGACCCCTCAATCCTCTCAATCTCCACCCCCCTTCCCCTTCATCCTCCCCAAACTAAACTCATTCTCCCCCGCAATAGCAACAACGCTCTTCTTCCCACCACCTCCCATAAGACTGCCATCATCCTCATCACTGGCATCTCCAAACAGAAATGCTGCCTTCTCGCGAGCAGGCGCCGAGCTCTTCTTGCCTGCTGCAGGCGGGAAGGGCGATGGCTTAGGTGGCGATGAAGCCGTCTGGTCGGGCTCAAGCATGAAGGCGAAGGAGGACTGCGCAAGACTAGACCGCGTGGGCACGGGGATTTTGGGCCGTTCGACGACAACGATCGAGTCGCCTAGCGGCGCAACCTCTTGTGGCTGTGCGGGGGTTGCATTGTCAGGTGCTGGCTTTGAGGTTTCTGCTTGACTTGCTGCTGGGCTTGTTGCTGTACTTGCTGCTGACTTTGTTTTGTCAGACGGTGCTGGTGAGGAGGGCGTTGGGGCTGCGGCGGCTGGCAGGGGCTTTGGTGTGTGCTCGCCGGATGCGGGGCCGGGACTGTCGATTGAACCGATGATGTCGGCGGGTTCGTCAAGCTTGGTGGGTGGTGGCTGCGAAGAGGTGTGGATTTCAGACTCATCCTCGTCAGGTAAGGGAATACTCGAGTCGTCGAGATAGACGTGGATGAATTGAATTTTCGCAAGAGCCACGTCGATAGCTTCGATATATTGCTTGGCCTCCATACCTTCAGGGGCCTTGGAAGTGACGGCTCGGAGGTCCTCGGTAGCTACGTCTAACATCTTGCCCAGGACTTTGTTTCGATGCTCCATCGCCTTCATAATTTTCTGGGGCGACCGAACTATTCGTCCATCGTCTAGTGACCAGCGTAGGAAGTCTGATGAGCCCCGGCTTCTTGATGGCGGCCGTGTGTTTTGTAAACCTTGCACGTTCTTTCGTACTTCGACTACTGCATCGCGTACTCGTTGGTTGATACCTAGCTTCTCACTGCGTTCATAGACACCCTTAGCAGCTACTTGCAGCAGAGCTTCGACACCGCCTTGTTGCTGCAAAAATCTTGCAGGCGAAGGCAAGGAGCCTCGGGCTTTTGATCTAGGGCTTTGGCGTGCATCTGATCGAATGCCAATTCGTTTCGTAGGACTGCCAAACTGTAGACCGGCCGGTGAAGATGGACGTTTTCCAGAATATTTCTCTATAATTTCTAAACCACCTAATATGGTGGAATTGTCCCTCAGAAATGTCGCATCTGTGACGAAGCTCTCGGGACCATGTGGGGGTAACGGTGCGGGGTACTTGAGTAATAATGTAAGAGCGGTCGAGTAGTCCGCCTCAATGACTTCAAAATGTCAGTCAAGTTTCGGTATAACGCCTTTTGATACTTACGTTGCCATCTTATTCTTAATAACATCGCCACACAAATCATGTCTACTAAATCTAACGCAGAATCTTCTGCAAAGAGTATATCCCACAATCCCAGTAATTCATCGAACGGGAATTCGCGGCCGAATATCAATCGAATCCAGCGGCTGACAAATTGTAAGCCTTATATCTATGCAAGAGAAATACGAACCAGGATTAGACTTACATTAAGAATATTTGTGGTAGAATTTCAATTTCTGTTAAATGTCTGGCGAGTTCGGGATCTACTTTTGCAAGATATACCTGGTGAATGTTGCAGCTCCGTTCCACAATTGGCGATAATTTGGGGGGCACAATAGTGGAAGAGATAGATGGTGTGCTTGATTTCCGCTCTGGTTCGCCAAGCTCATAGAATGATTTGGCATTCTGCATCAATAAGGAGAATAAAGTAAAAGCATCGTGTTCAATATATGTTGAATCCAGTAAATTAGCCATCAGTAGCTCTTCTTGAGATGTCTCTTCAACTAGACTCGAGTCTATTGCATCGCCCTCTAAGGCCCATAGAATCGGGGCCAAGAGCTCGTGCATTCCTTGTCTGTAACCAACATCTTGATTAAGCTTACACCATATGAATAGTATGTCAAGCATTATTCGCTGGTTCTCAGGCTGTCTGAAATATGGCTCTTCTGGCATACATCTTTCAACATCCTGGAAGATTTCAGCTCGTATCTCATCATCTTGGCGAAGAGTATTCCACGGTGACTGAACAGGTATGTAAGCACATATTTTATCAAGGGATGCTTTTTACATTGATGATACTCACCGACTGATCATCGTTCAACGGATCTGCGGTAGAATCTATTTCATCTGGACGTTCAATGAACCTTAAGAAATGCTCTCTCAAAGAGCTATACGCTGCACGTGAATCCGTGAGGGTCTTTACCCATGAGGACTGATTGCCATCCTGAAATAATAGAAAGATCTTCCTCAAGTCAGAAGGACACCTTTAATGAATCATAGACCACAATACCTTCCAGCAGACGGAACGTAGCCCAGTACGGCATGGGTTATCATCACCTGTGGATCTTACGAGGCGCTTGAACGCGTCTAGACTGCCAGTTTCCTTTAACGTAGACTCCCATCTCGATCTGTATACGTTATCAGCTTGGTAATCATATCTTCATCATATAACGAACCTGGCGTCCTCTACAGATCTCATACTTGCCAATCTGTGGTCAAACGTTGATAAGGCTGAGTGTGCTCGGTGACGCTGAGAAGTAACATGCTCGCCTATCGGCGTTAACTCCGATTGAGATCCTGGTCGATGTCAGCCTTGTGTCTCCGCGACCCTGGTCTTGAATTCAATCCATGCCCTCGGGCATGTGTGTCTCATTTTCATTAATTGGGAAACCTATTTCAGTACCGACACGAGGCTACATAAGCTGATTTTATATTCAAGGACCGTGACCATTGCAACAGCAAAATCCCGAGTTCCATAAATTCCACATCAATAACCACACGGAAAACCAGACTCGTATCCCGAACAAACAAGAAGCCTCCTCACGAATGCTTTCAGTCCATCTGTCATGAGCAGCTGGTCATCATGTCGGCCGATCTCCTAGCAGAATTCGATAGCTTTTATACAGCTCCTCAGAATGGAAGTTCTTCCAATCCGGCACTCCCGCCTGCGACAAATGCTGTACCAACGTCTTTAAACAACGGTTCTGGATGGCAGGCACAACCACAGTCGACTCAATGGACTGCTCCAGCGACCAATTCAAAAGATGATATATGGGCGGGCATGAGCTCATTCAGCTCTCAACCGGCTACACAACCTGTACAGCAGAATTCAGCTTCGTCAAACAATCTCGATGACGACCCCTGGGGAACATTTGAAACTCCCGTTATCCCGCAGTCGAGCGCTTCTATGGCACCGAACAAGCCGATGAATTATCAACCTCCACCTGCCAATCAATCAAGGCCGCCACCGAAATTCGAAATTCCTCCGATTGTACGTCGGTCTACATTGGATTTGTTTTCTTCGGCCTCTCATTCGACTCCTACAGGAAATCAGCCGAGAAAATCAGCCACGGAAGGGCCTAAAGCACAGAGCAGCAACGACATACTTTTTGATGCTGAAGATGAGAATACGTGGGGTGTTGAAGAGGAGGACGAGGATGATTTTGGGGATTTCGAGTCTGTAACACCTTTGGAGCCACCACAGCCTGCTGCCTCTTTTGCCCCTCCTGTCCCGTCTGCGGCAAGAACGTCAATATCATTTAAGCAACCTGCGGATCTTCTGTTGGGTGCATCTTCCAATGTTTTGAACCCACCATTACCATATCCTCAGGCTCCGCGCTCTCCCTCGTTCCACGACAGAAATCCGTTTTCGGAGCTCTCCCTATCAACTGCAAAGAAAGGGCCGTTGCACAATATCAAGCAGCCACCGTCTGCTTCTCCTGTGACGGCCTGGCCATCTTATGAGCCCCAAATGCCACTCCCGAAACCATACGTAGATTCTCCTAATATAAATCATCAGGAAAACGATGTCTGGGGAGACTTTGCAGATTTACCGGAAACTCCGGCAACAGGATTGGCTATGACAACCGAACCAAGTCCCTTCAACGCCGATGCATGGGCATGGGATGCGGTAGATAGTGCTGTCCCCAAGTCAAGTACAGCAGACAAAGCAGTAAAAGCAGCTCCTATCTCTTTCCCGCAGCCGACATCATCTGCTGAAGGATCTATCCCTACAAATATACCACCACCATCGGTACTTTTACCAGTGTTTGGACAGCTTTTTGAAAAGCCAAATAGCACATTATTCCAGCCTGTTGCAAATCAGAAGTTCTCATTGAAGAACGTAATTCTATCCGACCCAACTACCATCACCTTCCTGCGCTCATTCCTACTTATCGCTACTGTAGCAGCGCGAATGATAGCTGGGCGCAAATTTCGTTGGAAGCGTGACACGATTTTGTCTCAATCAATGAAAATCGGCCCGTCCGCTGCTGGTGGGAAGGGAGGAATGAAGTTGACTGGTGTGGACAAGACCGAAACTAAAAGAGAGGACAGGGAGGTTGAAGACCTAGTACGGATCTGGAAAGAGCAACTGGGAAGACTCAAGTCTGCCGTCGCGATCGCAAATACTTCTATCAAGAACCCATTACAGCATTTGGACATTCCTGATATCAGTGAGAACATGCATGTCAAGACGGCCAGTGCAGCCGAGGGTGCTCTGACTGCCCCCAAATGCTGTATTCTCTGTGGACTCAAGAGAGAGGAGAGAGTTACAAAGGTGGACTTCCATGTCGAGGACAGTTTCGGAGATTGGTGGACTGAACACTGGGGTCATCGAGCCTGTAAGAATTTCTGGGCAGAGCATGAGGGGAAACTGAAACAGCGTTGATAAATTAGATCATTTTGATACTCAGCATAGCGTATTGGAGTTAGGATATCGTCAGATGTACATATATATTACAATTCATTTGTTGTATGGTACTCAGGTATGGTGGTTTGGTCTGCTCAAAGGTATTCATTGATCTTGCCGCGTTGATCTTCACTTACATGCACTTCATACAAGTCCAATCGTAGTAAAATCACAATTCATCAGAGTGCATAGTCATTGGTTCATAAAGTTCATTAGCATGCACCGATGTAACACGCTTTATAATACAGTCATCCATCGAACTCCTTAACCGCCCAAACTCCACCTAATACGCTGATCTGGTTCGAATATCCGAAATTTTTCTCTCAATCTCCCTGACCGATCGGTCGAGCTCACCCGCGATCATCTGTTTCTTGTCTGAAGGCAGCAGAGAGTATCTCTCACACAAGTCTCCATCAATAACACCCTTGACTGGAACGTAGTAGCTTCGGTAGATCAAATGATCTCTACCGGCCAGCGGTGCATCTTCTGATCTCATGTGCTGCTCTAAGGTCTGGAAGAAGTCGACGTCCTCTCTGCTAACGAAAGGAATAAAAATACCAAGGGTGCCTTGAAGACCACCCCAGATGAGACAGTCCCGTCCACCAGCAACAAGGTTGGTCTTTTGGATGCTTGTTGGAATATCTTGAGGATAGAAATGCGCCATCAAAGCCAATCGATGGGGAGCACCCTGTAGGTATTGACGCTCATGTTGAAGATGGGCTCCGGAACCTTCCTCATCAGCCTCCTCACTGGCTTTGGCGGGACAACGGAGAAGCCAGAGGTTACCAAATTTGTCACCACCGGCTACAGTTTCGTAATCGACCATGGTAGTGCATGTTGTCCAACGTGCAATGGTATCATCAACGAATGGAATGAGCTTGTTCTCCTGGAACTTATATACGACGTAAACAATACTCTCCTGAACATCGCTAACAATGATACGGCTTCCTTGGGTCTGTAATCCGATAACAAGGTTTGGCACAACCTCGGCTTGAGCTTTACGGAGAAGCTGCCTCATTCCGAGATCGTAGATTCTCAAATCCTTTCCAACACCAGCTAACAAGCGACCCTGGAAACCAAGAAGTGCAAGTGGTGGTTCTTCGACCTTGGTCTTATGGATGAACTCAATTTCTTTGCCATCTTCATGGAATCTGTAGACATGAATAAATCCAGCAGTAAATGAGCGTGGGCTAACGATCATGTCTTTACCAGTACCAACAACCAAGAAGACTTCGTTTTCTTGACTGGCAAAAGATACTGCCGCAATACTGACAGCAGCTTCGTTGTCTTCTAGATCAATCTGTTGCAAGACGCTCTTTTCAGTAACTGGATCGACAACATGAATACAGGACGCCCAGTGGCCTCTTCCACGTGGGTAACCGAACTCTTCAGGTGGGAGAATAGCTGCATCTCCATTGACTACTGATGGATCTTCTAAAAGTTTTGCTTTGGTAGCGTTTGAAAGAATATTGTTATCGGATTCGATGGTGTAAAAGTATGGGTATTCTGGGTGGCGGACGAAGTGGCGTGGAGTATATGTAAGGGGTATAGATTGTTGAAGTAGATTGTCGGTAAGTTTTTCGATGGAGAAAATGCTTTTAACTTGTCAGCTAATGATCATCCAAATATATAAAATATAATTAAAATGATATTGATAGATATCTTCAGAAGGAACAATTGGAATTTGGAAGTTATCTCCTCATAGCATAAGCGTAAGGGTTAACGATTTTCAAATCATCATAGTATCTAGTTCAATGGAAACAGTGAGAGATGGTTAGAGACGTACCGTAAGTTTTGGCCCTGGATACCGACCATTCCTTCAGTGCATTGCTCACTGCTGAAATTCCAACCCCATTCTAGTCCAACATAATCAAGAGGTGTTAACATGAAACCCTTGGTGACTGGGTCAGAGTATCCAAGCCAAGGTCTAGAACTTAGAGCAAGTACGGCGGTTTGGCCTTGTACAGAGACACGGAAAAGCTTGGCAGGCTTGGGACCCAAGAAGCGCGTGCGGGTATCTGAGAGTTCACCAGTGACTTCGTCCAAAACAGTTCGGAGATATACACCAGAGTAAAGACCAATATGAAGGTAAAGGGTAGAGCCGCCAGATGACGAGTCAGCCATTGCCATAATAGACAGCGCAGATGGAGCTGATGTCAAAGCCTGAACGGACTTGTTCTCAAGGGTGGAGTCTGGGTCGAGGGAGAGAATACGGACAGTAGAGTCGTCACATCCTACAGCCAAAAATTGACTGCGAACGCGACCTTCAGGGACTTCTCCAAGACTCAAGCAAGTGACGGTTCCACTCATTTCTCTCTTCTCGTCGTACTCAGCCAATGAACCATCAGTATCCATCTCGAAGTATACAATTTCACCTGAGCTCAAAGCGACGGCTACTTGACGTTCGTTGGTAGTAGCAGCGACAATAGATCTATGCTGAGGAGCAGCCCATTCATTTACTCGCTTGTCAGCTCTAATGTGTCTGATACCCTTTGGATGAATCTGGATCAAACCATCGTCACCAAGCTGCTGTACAGCTAAAGTTGGAGCTGATGATAAGAATCCAGTGTCGGTGACTTCCTCGACCGTCTCACCAATGCTGAGGACCAGAGTTCCGTTAGAAAATGACAAAATAATATACGCGTCGTATTCATCATTGCGAGTAAGCTTGGTGGTCCAAACAGCTGAAGGAACACCGGGAAGCTCAGACTCAACAATTTCTGAGACTTCCAAACCGTGCTTGAGAGTTCTGAATGTGCTTCTGGCACCGGTACCACAGATAGAGTAAATTTGTGGGGCATCCTCTTCGGTGAGGTTAGCCACCTTACAGTCCATCATAGGATTCATCGAATCGATGCTCTCAACCAAGACCAAGTTCTCTGCTGGTCGGGGATGGAAGTAGACAGGGGTGTATGAGTCCGTAGGGTCCGTAGGAAAGTTATCGCTGATATACTCGATTTCTTCATCATCGTCGCCAAGCTTCTCAAATTGATAGAATTGGTGGTTACCAAACTCGCTGGCAACAAAGAGGAATCCACTTTTCAAGATACAAAGACTAGTTGCCACTGGGACAGTATCAAAGTACTTAATCTTCAGTCGCTTGACCTCACCAGTTGGTGCTCCTTCATCGTCTTCCACCATCTCGATGGTGATTTTGAACAAATCTCCATCCTCGGTCTGAAGCAAGAAGAAGAAAGCACCAGCAGCTCCACGCATCTTGTGCATAACGCCAGCAACGATGCTTCGCTTGCGTTGAGGATCTTCAGTGGCACCACGTCTCCGAGGAATAGCCACACGGAATGCTTCTTGGTTCGAGTGTCGATATGTGATGTTGTCATCTCCACAAACCAAAACTCCACTAGGACCATCAGCACCACCAGGTACCTGGAACAGCATAGTTGCAGATCGGTCGACAGGGTCTGCCCATTTGCGAACAACATGGTTGAGACCTAGATCGAGTTCGTAATAAACAAGGGTCTTTTCAATCTCCTCATATGCTTGGCCGGTAGGATCTTGATCAGAGTCGCCGTAGTCTACTTCCAAAGCTGCGAAGACAGGGTTTGCATAACCAACATCAAGAGCAACAAGTGCGAATACCAAAGTCTGAGCCTTGTGTGCTTCAAGAGGAGAAGAGATGGTCAACTCAGCCTGAGCATTGCGGTTTAAAACATAGACCAACTTGTTCTTTTCAACGGATGCGATGAGACAAGCTCTTCCTTTTGGATCAACAGCGAGATATTGTCCAGGAATGACTCTTCGAACGCCGGATTTTCCGAATGTCTCGAGGTGAAGTCGGTTAAACTTATTTTGGGCGGGCACAAATTCAACGATCGTAATACGTCCAGAATCTGAACCGATGATGATATAATCTATAAACAAAATACCATTAGTTAAATGTCTTCCCACTTTTGCATTTCAAGAGGTTCGAACCTCACTTCTCAACCATGGATCCATGCTGAAGGGCTTCGAATCACTAAGAGAAGCTTGATCTGGATTTTGAGATGCGTACCTTTATTGCTTCCAGCTAGCCTGAATGCCGCCAACGTTCTAATGATGCCAAAGACATCGTGGGATAGAGTGGTAATAATCTTTCCCTGGGACGGATCGGGTCTGTGAAGAGTAAGACGCGATCCAGAAGCAGTCACAATCTGCTGTTCTTTCGTACCAGCGAATTGACCCAAAATGGCTTGCGTGACGGCAGTGGGGGGCTGCAACGTCAGCGAGTACATAAACATGGACGAGGTCGTCGCCATCTTGACAGAGGGAGCGGCGCAACTAGCGGCGCAGCTGTAGAGAGGTGTCAATCAGGTTCCGAGGGTAGTGTTGACGTGGAGAGCGGGGGCGAAAGCCGACAGTGCAGCTTGTCGAGGGTCATATTATGGTTATTCATGAGCTCGCGACAAAATGTTCTGTGATATTATCGCGCCACGCTAATCCCGATTAGTACAGGAAAGCATCGTAATGGCGAGAGCATCGGCTGAGGTCCCTCACTGAATTTATTAATTATTTCCGAGAGTAGCATTGCGCATCAACCACGAAGTAACGACATAGTGAATTTGCCAAAGTTCATGATGAGGCCTTCCACCTCATACACCTGTCAAAGGTGCCTCAATGCGCTCAGAACCACTCGCAGTGCCTCTAGCAAGTCACTTTTCGCCCGCCGAGTAGCAGCACATGAAAGCACTCGCAGCATATCGACCAAGAACACTCCCGACGTCGCAAGCAAGCATATCAAAAGCAATGCAAACGTACCCAAGCGATCCGTCTCGACATTTGGCTCTTCAGCTCCAGCGCCTCAAAGCCAGCCAGCATACAATGCTAATTCTCATGAAGTGGAACGACCGCTTTTGCTGCCAAACAACCTCTTCCACTCGTTCTCGAACTCACCATCGCCAGAGATCCGCCGCCGCGCAGCTTTCATGAAGCAACATGCCTATTGTCCTCACCCAGACCACCACCAGACACGCATGGTTACCAACCCAAACGACCCAGAAGTACAAAAAGAGACTGGTACTCTACCACCCAAGCACGTAAGCTTTGAATGTCCCGATTGTGGAATTCCAGTCTCCTGCTCGGAAGAGCATTGGGCGGACGACTACGAATCGCATCTGGAGATTTGCGACCAATTGAGGGAGATCAACGAGGATGACCATGACCTACGTTCTGGTCGTTTCTTCCCAGAGTTTGAGTATCCAGCAGATCAACTCGAGGAGCAACTGCCCAACCTTACGAACTGGGATACGTACCTGTACTCTCGTGAGTTCGAAGCTATCAATGACGAGAGAAGTCTGCGTCAGGCCACTAGACTTCTCACCTACCCAGCAACCATCGGAAGCATCTTGCATGAGTTGTCTCCTTACAGCATCAAGCGCGGAGGACGTCTTACAACCGAAGGTCTCAAGAGTTTGTCAGCCCTCCGCTACACTCTTCACCCACCGCGTACTGGAGCATCAGGAGGTATCAAAGGACTTCGTCCAAACCCACCACCAGTCCGCCTCTTCATTCTCGGCGCACGCGCTGAGTCCTCGCTTCCTCGCGAAGTCTGGGTACAATTGACCCATCTGTTCCCCCGCGTCTCCTTCCACCTGATCTTCATCGGTCCAGAAAGTATGACGAACAGAGACGCCGAGTTCCCACTTCCAGAGCGAACGCCCAGCAACCCATTCGGTGCCGTTGTCGAGGATCGATTGACAAACAGTCTCAAGATCTCAACATACGTAGAGTACTACCACACGCTACACGAAGCCGGCCAGTTCTACCCATACGATCCGTACTTTGATTGCTTCATCCTCTTCCACCCTGGATTGGGCCACCCAGCGTCTAGCCACGAGTGGGAATCAACAATCCCACAGCTCCTGGAGACTAAGGTTCCAGTGCTTGTGACAGGATACACACAATTCGATATGGAGCGGGACATCAAGTGGGTGCAAGAGAAGATGGGTGGTGAGGTGGACCTTTTGATGGAGCCTGGTGAGAACAAGTTCCGCAGTTTGCGCTGGGACTTGAATGATATGGATCCGCAGGATATCAGCTGCGGCAACTGGGGTGTGTGGGGATTCCGCGGTAAGAGATATGAGACGACGAGAAAGGATGCCGAGTAATTAAGATCTTTTCCATGACGAGCATTGTACAGTAGGATAGGCCGGCAGCATAGAAAGGGTGTTCACAACTCATCACATATATTCATCTGTATTTCCATTCAATTATTCTCTCCATCTTTGTACAGTAGATAGCATGTCTACCCATCAAAATTATGAAGCTAGTGATCAAATATACAAGTCCCGAAGATGCACCAGCAGCCACTCCAAGAAAAAAGGCTAAAAAAACACCTCCGATAAACGCTCTCATGGTCCGGGAAAAACGTGTGAAAGCAGTACCGTGGGTTCAACCCGTGGATAGAAAGAAGTAAATCATCATGTCATAACATCCGCCACCGGGTATCATGCCTCTCTTCCAACAACCCCCTAAGTCTTCTTTAAGTCCGTATAATCTACTGCTTGTGTATCAACCCCTCGTCTAAATCCGCATGCAGACTCTCGCATCTTTCACCGCCGTCTTTTCTCCCTTTCAAAGGTACATCCTCACAAATATCATTTCTTTCCCATTGTTCAAGCAGTAGCTGCTTCCTCCAACTCTCAGTCTACATCGTTAAAGAAAGGATGTGTAATTACATCCTCAATAGTAATTCTCTCGTCAACATCTCGGTTGAGCATAGAGCGAATGAGGTCAATGGAGTCCTCACTCATAATATATGGAACTCTGAGATCGCGGTCCATAATCTCGTCAATACTGTAGAAGGGATTTTCCTTGTACACAATAGTGTAAAGGAGAATTCCCAAGGCCCACACATCCTGTTCTTTACCCCGGTAAGGCTTGCCAGCAAGGACTTCTGGTGCAGCGTAATCTAAGATTGTTAGCATGTTTTATCAGCTTAAGAGATGGTTGATTTCCATACCAATAGTTCCAACGAACACATCAAAAGGTCCATTCTTGATGTAAGCTGCACTTCCGAAATCGATCAGTTTGATCTTGCCATCACCATCCATAACAACGTTCTCATCCTTAATGTCTCGGTGGACTACCAAGGCCTTGGTGTGAAGGTGGTGGACCGCTCTGACAACCTGAATAAATATACTTTTGCATTCATTCTCCTCCATATTGACGCGCAACTCAATATAATCGAAAAGATCCATGCCTGGAAGACCATGTGGAAGCATTTCGATGTAGTAGTTGACACTATCTTCAAAGAAGTCCGTCATTTCGACAATGTTAGGGTGCTGCATGTGCTCACGACGCAGGAAGTCTAGAACATGAATCTCCAAGGGAACAGTACCAAGTCGTCTATCACGAGTCCAGGTGTCGACAAGAATACGTCGTTTCGTCACGTACTTGAGCACAACCTTGGCGTTGTTCTTCTTGTAACGTGCGAGTTTGACCTGACCGTAAGCACCTTGACCCATCTCCTCGAGAATAACAAAGTCGTCGATGGTCTTCTTGTGATCGGGCTCCTCGACGACGGGAGGTGTATCACCTTTGTCCTTTCGAGATGCTACCGTGCCATTGCCTGCAGCTGCTGATGCTGCTTTCTGTGTTTCTTTCACGAGCTGCTGTGTCAACAACGAAGCGTGAGAAATTTCCTTCTTCGGCTCATCAGAGTCCATATCAATAGGCGAAGCATCAGAAGTCTGACCAGGAGATGGTTGGTGCATTGGGGTTTCTGGTGGAGGGTGTAACGATGAGTTCGTAGTAATTGTAGTCTTCGCGTGTAAATGACGCGAATAAGTAATCCACAACGCGTAAACAACTTCGGATTGTGGTTCAATAATTTCAGGTTCCTCCTGGTGATGATGACCATCATCCGAACCTTCGCTGCTACCTTCACTAGCCTCCTCAATTACATTCTCATCATAAGTTGCTGGAACGTGTTTATCACTCTTGACAACGCGCATCTGAACATCAATTCTGATCTCTGATCCATCACGGTGCTTCGCTGGTAGGCCATCTGGTCTGAGGAAGCTAGCTGAATTATCAGGCTTGCCATCTCTAATAGCGAGGTAGGCTGTTGCTCTTCGGAAGCTGTGTTCCGGAATCACAAGTCCATCTTCGAGATGAACACCATCTTCATCAGTTAGGATCTTCAAGATTCGATCGAAATCAGGAATCAACGCGGTTACTGGTAGACCATCTGGCTGCTGTTGACCAAAAAGTGCTGCACAGAACACGGAGTTGGAGCTCGTGATCTTGAGAGTCTCAGCGGACAAGACCATGATACCAGAGATATGGGGAAAACTAGAAATTTTCAAGTCGGTGGTGGGTATCAATCTCTCCACTGAAGCTGGAATATTGCTACCTCCAATATTGCGTGCTGTGAAGTATTTCGATCTAGCAACTTCCGCATAATCGATTTCGCCGGTTGTTGGGTCGATACCTTGACGTGGGATACGTGGAATCAATTTTCCAATATCGACACCCGCCTTCGCCACGTTATCACCCCAGATTGGGGCCGAAGATCCAGACACTTTTGTAATCTCGCCCTCATCGTCGAGACTAATAATGGCAACATCTTCGTGGATCTCCTCCAAAACCCAGATGAGACCTCCCCGCTTTTCCTTTACCCACAAACTAGCAGATCCAATGGCACCGTTGCGCTTCTGGATGGGCACAACGTCACCACAAAGGAGAACACCTCTCGACTTGTTTGCCTGGTGGTTCGAATTCGACTTTGTCTGCTTTTTCCTGGCCACCAAACTAGATCCTGCACCATCATCTGTTTGAGCTCTTCTTCCCCTGCCTCCATTGCTTTGTCGAGACGATGGTTTGCTCAATAGCTGAGCAGTAATACCACCGCCGCCTAGAAGGACAGAAGTTGTAGAAGTGGGGGTTGTTCTCGTGCTTTGGCTATGGCGAGCTTCCCACTCTGCTTCTGAGCCAGGCTGCTTCAGTTTATCTTCCAGCCAAGCTCTCCTTTCTGGTCGTACTACTTCCATAATTCCCATCTTTCGTACCTCAGCTTTCGTCACACCAAATACCAAACACGCAAGATCGTTCGCTGCCATGATAGTCCATGGTGCTTTGCTGTCTGTTGTGAAAATCGCTTGCGCAGCAGGGGCCCATCGGCTCGAATGACCATGTACAGCTGGACCAGGACGAACACCAGACACGCCGAATTGGCTTTGTGCACTGGGGGGAATAGGAAAACTTGGTGAAAGAAGGTGATCATTCATCAGTGGGTCGTTTGCATTGAAGGGTTGAGACAAGGCTTCCATCAGCTTATTTTGCATGTTAAGAGGCGATGTGTCAGTGTATGTGCGTTTCAGACTGGACTTTCTGGTCAATGGAGGAGACGTCTTTCCGGTAGATTTGCTCTCATTGGTTGGCGTCCTTGAAGAAGGCTCAGAAGTATGCTCCGGCGACGAAGGCTGCGGCGGTCTTTCTGTGAATCTGGTAGGACTTCTGGTCATAGGCGATACGTCTTTTATGTTCTGCGGTGAGGGCACCGGGCTCTCGTCCATAGGCTCCGGACTGTCCGTACGGAAGCTTCTATCAAATAGATTCGATCCATCATAGTCGGCCGGACTCGTGAGAGGGCCAGTTGATATGCTCACTCCCATCGAGTTGGCTTCGTTTGCTGCCAGATTCGCCCTTGCCAGCAACTCCAGCATACTCTGTAGGTCCTGATCTCCATTAACTCGCGCCTGCGCACTTGCAATACCATGATTTGCCGGGTTCCAGCCAATACGGTTTCTCATGAAGTCAATCGATTTTCGCAGGACATTTTGGCGATTGTGTAAAAACTCGTCCGATTGATGAGCAAACGAAAACGAGTGCAGCGATTCGGACGGAAAGCGAGTTAGGTCTTCGCCGAATCCCAGATTAGGTGAGGATGGACCAGCAGAGAGGCCTCCGGATGTTCTCCGTACATGTGGTGGTAGTGGGATACTCATGGAGGTTGAACGTGGACCCACAGATGGAGCTCTGGAAGAGGCTTCAGATGAGGGGTTTGTTGGAGCTCGCGCAGGTGGTTGCTGTCGAATGCGTCTCAGACCAGAAGGCCCAAGGCCATGGTCATGGTCAGTCATGCCGGGTGATCTTGCATGAGATACCAGTTAGCCATCATGTGTAGCTGAGTTGTTTCTTTGAAACAACGGGTGAGGCTGTTCTAAAACAGGGTAGCCCTGCTGACCAGTACATGGCCACTGGATTGGCCAAGCATTTATAAATACTAACCTGGATATCATGTCTGGCTCGCCGCCTAACTGAGCATCGAAAGAGAAGCGTATCCTCGCTTTATCGTTTGTTCTTTGAATATCGGAGGCTTTGGTGCCCTGGGCTAACAGGTTGCCTGTGCTTCGATTCTTGGGGAGGCCCAGTTCTGGACGAAGCGATTCGGTCTTCCGTCCCCTCTCCGGTTCATCTGATGTCCTGTCGAGGCCTACACGGAGTTCAACAGTTGTCAGCCAATGTACCACACGCGTCAGTCGTGTGGAATCGAGTGTTGTGATCGGATGGCGCGAAGCTTTTACGCCAGTGACGGCAGCTAACTCGAGATGTGTACTCAATGATCCGAAGACTGGGCAAAAGTCATAATACAATGATGGAACTGTATTGGCCCGGCCAAGGGAAGGACTTCGAGCATACCATTGTGTTTTGCAGAGCCATTTGGCTTCAGCATAGTTGACAATGTCCTGCGGACAGTGTTATTTGCCGCTGACGACGCTTCTTCTTCGCGAGATGCCTGAGTCTGCAGGTGGTCAGATAAGTAAACGTCGGTCGAATGTCGCCTGTGATCCGTCGGGAGACGAATATGTATGTATAGATCTAATAGTATTCTATTATAACGCGACTTGTCGGAAGCCGAGTTGTCTATGGGGAGAGTCGTCGATGTCCTCAAGACAAGAAGGGTGTGGGCGATCTTGACTGTGCAGCTTTGCTTCTTGTGGGCGTGGTTTCGGCTGATGATCCGTCAATGCAAAAGTTTGGGTGAGGGAGGATTGGGTCGTCGAGCTCGGTATGGTATCGCGACCGCAATTCTGCTAGACTTTACACTTTTCCAACGAACAAACGGTTTCGTCGTTAAGAGAGTGTGAGTGTGAGAGGGCGTGTGATACAAAGATAATACTGTTGGGTGGTACGGGCGCAGTAGCAAAGGTTTGGATCTCTCGTGTAAAGTACACAGCACGCAAATTTAAGACAGTCAACGATTGTCGTACCCTCTTATTCCCAAGGTGACAGGGTGATGGGCAAGCTCGGACGGTGAGAATAACAGCAGGTCAACGTAAAGCTTGACAAGGAATGGTCCTTGGGATTGAAGGGTCTTAGCCGTTTACACTGTCAGACTTCGTTTACGGAGAACCTGAGCCGGGCGAAGTGGGCTTCAAAGCATTCTCTTCGCACCACGTGAAGGATGAGAAGGAGGATGAGGTAAAAGAGATTGTATTTTGGAGGGCGACGGTATGGGGGTGCGAGTGTTTGTGATTGTCTTGAAAGGTGCGTATGTGTGTGTAAGTGTGTATGTACATGTGCTATATTTGCGGATAAATTCCTTTCTTTTTTGGCTTTGTGGGAACAGGAGGAGTCCTAGAGTGCCCAGTGGTACTCTTGGATCTCTTCCTATGTTCCATGTACATACATTTTTCCCATTTCTCCTGTGGATGTCGTGGATGTTGTGCATACATATAGGTACATGCTACATGCTACACATAATGATATAATGCCTCACCATATATAGCTTCTTACTTGCTGTACAAGTAGTTGGAAATGGTTGGTGACTGTATGTGCATGTACTTTTTTTTTCTTTGCTGCACCGCACCACTGCAGTGAGATACTCTGGCGTGGTACTTCACATCACCTCACCTCATCTCACCTCCCCCACCCCTTCGTGCCCCTCCACACAGCCCAGCGTCGTCATCCTCACAACACAAAAGAATTCAAAAGAAAACTTCAGAGACTGCCATACGAAGTCCAGGAATGGCACCTGCCTATTGCTTATATATTCATCACAAAAAACGTGAACAATTCCATGACATGCATGACTTGTCATAATTTTTGACATCTTCCCCGCGATATGCATAGCAGCGTGCCATGCGCAAAAAGGGCAAGGTAGTGTGCGTCGGGGAGGCTGCTTCAGGACCAAGCTACCACGGTACACCTGCTCCGAGGCCTCCATCCATGAATGGCGAGTCCGGCGCCAACTCCGCGACTCAGTCCAGAAGTACCTAAGGGTATTATGTCGAGTGCGCACAGTAAGTATAGATACTCCACTTATTATATGTATTTAGATATGTAACCGTCATATTTTCTGTCAGCTCATCTCAAAAAGAGTCCCTCATCATCCCATCCAGAGGATGTAATTGAAATATGACAACACAAGTTCCTCATCAAATTTTCACCCCAAAGGCTTGGTTTCCATCAATCACGAGCGAAGCGTGACAGGGCTGATGATGATGAATCATAGTCAGCCTCTCCATGTCCCACAGCTGAACCACAGTAGTACCACCCAAAGCTCTCGTCATACCAGCCCCCAGACTCAAGCGCCCACCTGCAAGTAGACGCATTCGGAGATTTCACATTCGGTGCTGCTATCGGGCTTGCCAGGCTCTCGTGAACCCCAGTGCCCATGTCCCCGTACCCCGTTCCGTTTCCCCAAATAATGCCACTTGTCGAACCTGGCAGGGACTTTTGGCCCATCAGCCATGTTCCCCCAGGGCCTGAAAGCCCCTCACGTTCTTTGGCAGGCTCAAGCTCTCACAGAAGCACATGAAAATTGTTCGAGAGCAAGAGGGTGAAATCCAATTCACATGATCATAATAAGCTCTTCACCACTGCAAGGTATTGGACCCTTTGACCGTCTCCTGCATAAACATGTCTCATCTGGTGATCTATTCAGTAACGTTGGAATCATGCCTGAATCGACCACAGGATACAAAAGGCTGCTGCATTCTGTTTTGATCTTGTGTACGAAGATGCAGCAGTCATATGCCAGAACCGCTAACATGCGTCCCATAGTGGCAAAGGACACAGAGGTGATGCAGCCTCACACATTCCAGAGGAATGAGCCGCATATACAGGAGTATCAGCCTTCCTCCTTGTCAAAGTCTAACAGCCATTGAACATTGTTGCTGATAGCTACATGTAATCTCTTCATACCTTACCCCATCAAACTGTTGTCAACATTTCCTTAAGCCTTCAGCCTTGTCGAAGTTTTTTCTCCGGGGTTGTGGGGTCGCTGCAATTTCGGGATAGATCAGATCGCCTTCTACCCCACAAGAAGATGTCTCACGATGGCTTCAGGGCCTTCGCAAGTTCATGACTGTGCGCCACTACGGGCGGTGAATAGAGATTGTCAAGAGTCTGACACAACCGTGACGTAGAGACAAACATTTCGATAAGAAAATTTGTTGTGTCTGCCTGTATCTGAGTAGGTTTTTAAGTTGATGTGCGACAAAGTCAATAATCTTCGCTGGAGTTGAAGTCGTCTGGCATGTGGAGGATAAGATGTAGATGTGATCTATTTCGTAGGATTGAGATGCACATACTATAAGTTTGGGATGAAGGATTGACCATCTGTGCCATCTCTGACCTGGATGATCCTCCTGCTAATGAAAATCCTACTTATGGCATGAATAGAAACAACTGTCTTCCCTAGGTATGTATTATGATAGTTTCCCCAACACGCTACTATACGATGTGAGTCTGAGCCTGAGTCTTCCTTTTTTTCCCCTTCGGCGGTACCTCTTCATAATGTGCCGAGGTGTGCATACCTTACCTATGCATCTCACAATTCAGGGTCTTTATGGCGCCCTATCATAGGGCGTTGCGTAGTTTCTCTGGCCTCTGTGTTCGGAGCTGCTTGAATACCAGTTCGCGATCCTATTGTGGATAGATCAACAAAACCTGTTCTACTTTCTTGTGGCTTGCTGGTTCTCAGGCAAGAATAGGATGGAAAGCACGTGTGATTCACAGCAATGCTTGCCGACGAGAGCAGCGAAATACTTATACAGCTGTTCATTGGATATGGGAACGTATTCTCCAGCCAGAGCTAATGCAAACGGCAGATTGGCTAGCGACGCTCTTCAAGTGCGAGAGGATTGGTAAATAGACATACGTAGTAGATGATAATACAGTACGGAGCGGAGTACGTGGAGGCCACCGTAAGGTACATCGTACTGGATTACACTCCTTGCTTAACACTGCTCATCCGACGTGTTCATACAAAGTACAGTAATGCTTCTTAGTATGTACCTAAGGAACTCCGCTCGAGATTCCGGAGTATGAAAACTTGGCCTGTGGCTATGGTGAAGTGTATTCTCATGCTACCCAGCTCATCCGAGCATTTATCCGTCATCCAAATTGATATCCGGGAGTCTGGGAGCTTGAAAGTCAGCGTCGTATTTGAACAGAAGTGGGCCTCCAAGACCTGGACGCCCAGCAGCCCAAATTCAGCAGGTGGAAGGTCCATGAGTATGGATACAGATCCGTGGATAGCACGGGATCCAGCACGGCACAAACACACTGACTCTGCGGCGAAATCATCGAATATTTCCCCACATTTTATTTTTTCTGGTTTGAGATCTACTGTAACAAAAGAAGGCGAAAAGGACGCGTCGAACTGGATGCTTCTAAAAGGTCTCCGTCCTAGACTATAAGTAAGAGAAGCGAGTGGTGCGAGTAATGCTGATGGCGGGATAGAAGTTCGAAGTTAGAAGTGAGAAGCACCAAAGAGTCCAGATAGTATCTTCGGGTTCCCTTATTGGCGTAAAGACAGTCTTCGCAGCATTCATCGCTCTTGGATGCAGGCATCTTCCACCAATGAAAGCTGAAGGACATTCGGGGACTTCGTGTGTACTTCGGCGGAAGATGTATGCATACGAAAGGAATTGCTCCAAGAATGGAATAGCAGTAGTGCAGTGGACTGTAAGTAGTACATGTACTGTAGCACAGCTCCACGGGTAGCGGGGGAACAATGGATACACCAGTACGAATGGACATAGCCTCGCGTCTGAGTAAGGTCGCACGGTAGCAACTTACTCAGTGCTATCTCCTCGCTCCTTTGCTTTGTTAGTCTTGGTGTTTTGTTTCCATCCGTTGACAAATGGAGTGAGAGTCGTGAGTTTTGTGTGGATAAGCGCATTCAGCGTCCCACCGCTATGGTGACTGGATAGAGGACTGGCGTAGATCCTCGATAGCGGAGGTGTAAACAATTCCATAGCGAAAGAAAGCACCAAAGGGTGCCACGCTCGGCGACTCAGACTCGGGCTCTCAGGAGATCGATCGCATTACTGTATTGCACCATTACCCTTTTCTCAACAAACAGAATTGTCTTTCTTCTATTCATTTTCTCTTTCTCTTTCTCTTTCCCTACCTCTTCTTCTTCTCTTCCTCCTCCTCCTCCTTCTCATCTATCATCGTCGCCGTTATCTCGTTGTTGATCAACTGTCCTGCGCCTGATCAGCTTTATCTGTCTTGCATATTGCGCGTGATAGCTGCATGTGTTTGTTTGGTGGTGATTCGTGACTAGAGACCCTTCAGACACTGCACAGACACCGCAGCGCGGGGCACTTCTTATCCCTCTTATCTGTTATCGCCGCTGGTGGGAAGTCGAAATAAATCGGTGGCATAGGCACAAGACCCAGACCACAGTCTCAAGACCATCAAGTCCTTTCTGAGACACTTATTCTCACCTTCCTTCGACACAGAATACTCTCATTTCCATCAGGACATACCGATATTCCAGTAAGTCCCGGAGACATTGATTTCTCATTATATAGCCCCCAAAAAGGCGGTGTTGTTGCTGAGTCTAATGAGATAGCCTTCTCTAGCCAGTCATTATTTACCTTGGCCACACCTCCCGCCATCGGCCATATATCCCATCCATCGACCCGACGAATAAAATATCACCGCAACATTCACGACGACAATAATACCTCTACAATTTGGCTAGACATTACTCGAAAGGACAGTACGGCCTCGAGTTCCACTCACATAACATCATTGTCAAATTTTGGACTTGTCGCATGAATCTTCATCGACACACGCATCGTGAAAGTCGTTGGGGCTCGCTCACTATTGGGCGCTGGGAGACCAGAGAAACCCCGCATCAATTAGAACATCACTCGACTTTCTAGCTTACTTCAACACTCCATCTTTCTGTCGGTCTGTATATCATCGTATGAAAACATTGCCTGAAAGACCATCAAAATGGCTTCTCCGGCATCTTCCTCCGTTTACGAAACACCATTAGCCTCTTCGCCGGTCGAACACTCAGAAGCTATAAATATCGAAACGCAGCCGAAGCTGAAGGGCCGACAACGTCTCATCCAAGGACTTCAGCGTATATCGTCTTCACCCTCTCTTCAACAAATAGGTAGGAGAAGAGCAAGCAGCAACCCATTCAGTGGACGAAGCAATTACTCTTCCGCCAGCCTTGCTTCTCCTGCCAATTCGCCATTCAATCCCAATTATGGAGCTTCCATGTCTTCACAGTCCTCTTCTGGAGGTTACTCTACGGCGCCAACTTCCGTCCCGAGTACACCAGGTGGAGACTCATCATTTCCTGACAGCTTGCGAAGCCGCCTGGCCATAAGAAAACTTGAGCGTAGTACTCTACCGCCTGGTCTTTCTTCACTAAAAACTACACCATCGCAAGGCGATGTTCGCCCAGTCTCGAGAGCTGGAACAAACACACCTCTTGGGTCACACGCCGAAATTCCCGAAATTGTCGAGGATTACTTCTCAAGGCCAGTTGCCATATCCATTCCTCAGAAGGATTTCGACTTTTGGGGCCAAATGCCTCATGAAATTAAATTATCAATTTTCCGTCACTTGAAGCCAAAGGAGCTTGTCAGAGTATCAATTGTCAACAAAATGTTCTATCAGACCTGCTTCGATGGACAATTATGGACTTCCTTTGATGCAACTGAATTTTACACGGATATCCCAGCTGACTCCTTGGCAAAGATTATTGTGGCAGCGGGACCATTTGTGAAAGATCTGAACCTAAGGGGGTGTGTACAAATGGAGCATTATAAGCGCGCCGAAGTCGTTGTGAAAGCATGCAAGAATCTGATTAATGCAACTTTGGAGGGATGCAGGAACTTTGAGAGATCGACCCTACATAATCTCTTAATCACTAACGAAAGATTGGCGCACTTGAATCTCACAGGACTTACAGCTGTTAATAACGGTACTTGCAAGATTATTTCCAGATCTTGCCCACAGCTTGAGGTTTTCAATGTATCTTGGTGTACACACATGGATACTAGGGGACTACGAATGGTAATAAACGGCTGTCCTAGACTTCGAGATCTCCGAGCCGGTGAAGTCAGGGGCTTCAGCGACCTAGAAATTGCCAATGATCTCTTCAAGACCAACAACCTTGAAAGACTTGTCCTTAGCGGCTGTTCAGATCTCGATGACCGGGCACTACAAACAATGATGCACGGTATTGACCCTGAATTCGACATTCTGGAAGACCGCCCTATCGTCCCCGCTCGCCGTCTTCGTCACCTCGACGTCAGCCGCTGCGCGCGCCTCACAAATGCAGGTATCAAAACCCTCGCATGGAACGTGCCCGAACTCGAAGGCCTTACGCTGGCAGGCTGCTCTGCTGTAGATGACTCCTCGTTGGGCAAAGTCATCGCTACAACGCCCCGCCTCACACACCTTGATCTCGAGGAGCTTTCTGAGCTCACTAACACCTTCCTTGCTGAGCACGTTGCCAAGGCGCCCTGTGCGTCTCGACTTCAGCATCTTTCCATAAGCTACTGTGAGTCTTTGGGCGACACAGGTATGCTCCCTGTCTTAGGCGCTTGTACTTCTCTCCGCTTGCTAGATATGGATAACACACGCATCTCGAACCTCGTGCTCGCGGAGGCTGTCTCCATGATTCAATCACGCTCTGTCCAAAATAATTCCACCACCCCTGCTTCGCTCACACCTCCGAAAGTCTCCCTACACATGGTCATCTACGATTGCCCCAATGTAACCTGGACTGGCATCTGCGAGATTCTCTCTCGCAATTCGGAGATCAAAAGGTTATCCAGCCCTACAGGCATCATCTCACGTATTTCTCCATCTCAAGCCATCTCCCTCAAGTGTTTCTATGGTTGGCAGCCCACCGTGGACGAGCACATGAAGCGTGTCCTCCGCGGCGACCTCGCGGCTGCTAGCCGGCTGGATAAGAAGTGGATGGAGTATATGATTTTAAACGAGGAAGCGGGTGCTGGGGGGGCAGGAAGCAGAAGGCGTAGGAGGAGGGCCAGGGAAGCGGCGGCATTGCATGCTGATGAAGAAGGGACGGACGCACCAAGACGGAGGAGGGCGAGGAGTGGTGGCTGTACGGTTATGTGAGTCGTTGATCGATGCTCCATGGAATGTTATGTGATGAAACTGGTAGATTGTTAGCGGGGCATTCATTTTGGAGTTGGTCTAGGAATTTTGGCTTTTGGTTTGGTGGGAGTTAGGCTGTGTGCGCATGTGAGTGGTGATTGTGGAGGATACTTCTTGGCTACTGGTTATCTTGGACTCCAAACAAGATTACCACTTATATAGATGATTCATTTCAATATATTCCTTTATAATTGTGCCTGTAGATGCACCAGTCATTCCTTTTATTAATCTGTTTTAAAATCCTTGTCAGAATTTCTGACCTCCAATCTTATGTATGATTTTCGTCCATAACTTAATGGTTTAGAATATTAACCTCTACACGATCTGAATATGCTCAGAGTGTACCCAGATGTAGGTGAATTTTGGGATGAGCTAGTTATCAATACAGAGTTAGCTTTGTCTAGCAGCGTCTCATATATGCCTTCTCTTTTTCCTTGCTCGTGCCCCCACAGCCGAAATTTGCAAGTGGTTTTCACTTGCTGTCAACGAAGACGTAGATGCGGACTGTATATAAAAGTTTATCTCATCATTCGAGTATAGCATCCTTCAATAATGTTCAGAGGAAGGAAAGAAAGAACTGTTCAATCGATGCAAATAAACTCCAGTCCTTACAAAGATCACAGTTAGATTATGAACATGGTATATGGTACGAACATTGTATCCTGTGGATCCTCGCAACTGGACAACTATTTAGATTTGGAGAAAGGCTTTCTAAGTACGTAAAATCTATTTATTGTAAAAGGCTAGAATCTAATGTTACACGGTATTTTTAATAGTAAATGTACACGTAAATATGATTCGCAAAATATACCTCACTGCCGGATTACTATATTTCTTTTCGGCCATCCAAATAAGCCACTAGATAGAGTTTGTGGATACTTCTAAATGAGATTCCTTCAATATTTAGAGGAGATATGACCAATGGCCACTTAGTGTACACATTTGGGGCTCGAGTTAAAGAGTCATAGCATTTGATGACTCGAACTTCCCCGGATTAACCAATCGTGCCAACGACGTAGATGCCTAACAAAATTATAAGCGAGCCTCATCTACATTATAATGCCTTTCTAACTTTTCAATGTTAACTTTCACATTCATCAGGAGCCCCTCCCATCTTTTCCATAAAATTGTGATTATAGCTCTTTCGAAGACTAATTCTATAGTCACAATTCAGCAAAGAAACAAAGAAAATCACACCGGCAAACTTTTTCATTCTTACGCCAATATGGCTGAACCCACCGCATCCAGCGAATCCATACCAATAATCAAGCAAGATCCCATTCCTACCTCAGAACTGAATGATCTTTCTGTGCAAGACCGCAAAGCAGAAGCTGGAAAGGGGAAGAAAGACGGACGGTCCGGGAGGGGTGGCAGGTCTGGTGGGCCAGTAAACAGAGAAGTCACAGTCTCAAAGGCCCTCTCGTGGATCCTAAGACACGGTGCCGAAAAGGAGGGATTGGTTCTCGATGGAGAGGGTTTTGCAAATGTAGGGGAACTGGTAAGTTGTCTTCCCTTCTGCTTGCATGGGGTACACATAGTGGCACATGGTCACGTGTCTCAAGCCACTATCCTCCTTGCACAAGCTTACTGACAGCGTTTAGCTCAAGTGGAACAAACTGAAGTCTTTGAAAGTCACTTTTCCAGAGATCCAGACGGTTGTAGCAGATAATGCGAAGCAGCGCTTCTCTCTCAAGGCTAGATCGGATCTCTCACACGTTGCCTCGCCAGATACGCCTGGAGACTGGCTCATCCGTGCAAACCAGGGGCACTCTATTGCCGTAGACTCCGCGGCTCTCCTCAAGCCAATTACCCTTGAAGCTAACAATGTGCCAGACGTAGTTGTGCACGGAACATACTACGGCAACTATCAAAGCATTGTGGACAGCGGCGGCCTGAAGAAGATGGGGCGAAACCACGTGCATTTCTCCACAGGCCTGCCGGAGGATAAGCAGGGTGTTATCAGCGGAATGCGTAGTGACGCTGAAATCTTGATTTACGTGGATATCAGAGCGAGCTTGGAGCAAGGAGGTGGCCTGACTTGGTGGTTGAGTGATAACGGCGTTGTGCTTACGGAAGGCGATGCAGAGGGCGTTGTAGCTACGAAGTGGTGGAAGAAGGTCGTGGGCAGGAGACAGGATGTTGGTACTCTGTGGGAGGATGGTAAGATGGTTGCGGAGTTGCCGCAGAGTGTAAGGGGGCGTAAGCCGCCTAGTGGGAAGGGACCTAGAGGGAAGAGAGAGGGTGAGAAGGCTAAAGGACAGGGTGGTAAAGGGAAGGGTGCTAGGGGGATGAAAGAGTTGGAGACTCTTGGTGGTGGAGAAGGGTTAAATAGTGAGGGTTCTTGAGGTACTAGACAATTCGAGTTGTATTTTAAGGCAAATTAATATTTAAGAAAGTAACGTCTGTGCCTAGTAGATAGCTTTGCTGAAGCTGGTCTCGATCCCTGAACCTATTCAATGAGCGTATATAGATATATCAATATGCTCACAGGAGAGTTCGAACAAAGACTTGAGATTTAACAAGAATCACATTTTAGCGTCCGACGGGTGTTATTAATTTAAATAGTGACTCCTTTTCTATCTTTGTTAGGATTTGTATTATTATCGAATCGACAGTTAATGTAATTTGATAATCGTTAACGAATACGTGCTGACAAAAACTATATGAAATACAACGGCGTATATTAGCCTTACATAGTATTCTCACAGGTAAATAGATGCATTAGATACGACCAGAAGGGTGTAGCCAGCATGAAGCCAACATACTTATGCACTGGCAGAAGGATACAAACCCCTTATTAAGAAGCAAATCAATATACTCCAAATGCTAAGGGTATCATTTCATAGCCACTTTAAAATAAGACCTCCTCAACTCAATCAGCTCTACCTCTACAAAACTCAAGGCAATGTTATAGCAAAGCTTAAAAGTTTTTCACCAAACAAAGGGCGTATGGTCTAATGGTAAGATACTGATGTGCAGTTACGGAGTTTGAAATCTATCCATCCTCACCCTTGTGAGTGTTGATGGCTCTAGAATCAAGTGCCATACCGTCATAGTCAGAGATCCGAGTTCGATTCTCAGTTCGTCCAATTTCTTTTTGCTCTTTTTGTTTCATTTGTATTTTATTAGTTGAAAGCTTCCAAGTGCTTGTTTACAGCTGCAGTCTATACAATCTCACAATACGTACCGCAGATATGATTTTTGTTTTATACGAAGCCTTCTCTTCAGTAACTGCTTCCACAGCATAAATATCAATGAACAATTTATCTGCATGGATAGAGTAGGTACCGAAACCATCAATGGTGTCATCATCATACTCTTACTCGTTATCATTACTTTCGACGACATCAATTATCAAGTCTGCGAGAAAAAATTTCTCGGATTTGTTTTCGACTTGTAGATCCAATGACTGGGAGTCTTATAGAAATAATATTGAGAAGAAAGTCAGGGAGGGGCCAGCTATGCTACGTATACTGCAAACAAGTAATACAGGCAAAGTCATGCACTTGTGATATTATATACATCTTAGACAGGGAGTTTCAAGAACAATGAAATATTCAATTCCTACATACTTTATCTCTTTCCACCGAATTTCTTTCCAGGCTTCTTACCTCCCTTCTCCTTTTTCTTTCCCTTCTCTTTCAATAGCGCACCCTTTCCATCTCTCTCAGCACGTCCCTTCTTCCACACTTTCTCTGCACCATCTCTAATATCTCTGTTATCAAGCTTCTTCTTGTCTTTGTTACTTAGCTTGCCCTTCTTGCCCTTGAGCACGCTCTCAACACCGTTCAACTCCGCACGTCCACTCTTCTTGGCCTCTCTCTTAGCAGCCTCGCTCTCGAACCAAGTTCGCTTAGGTCGTCCCTTGATTTCGTCCTCGTGCACAATAATGTTCTCTCCACGCTTGACCTGCATCTCTGCCTGTGCAAGTTGCTTGTCTTCTTTCTCCTCCACCAAAATCTCCTCAATTTCGTCGGCCATATCCTCGACTTTCTGGGCCCACTCATCCGCTTCAGAGGATTCGACTACGCGAGATGCAATCTTGGCACCTTGTGCACGTCCAGATTTCACAGCTTGCTTAACAACCTTACGATCTGGCTCGGCGGCAAGTGTACATGCGCGACCAGTACGTCCAGCACGAGCAGTACGTCCTACTCTGTGGAGATAGATTTCGTGGGATTGTGGTGCTTCGTAGTTGATAACTGTGTCAACGCCCTTGATATCAAGACCACGAGAGGCAAGATCGGTGGCGAGAAGGAAGGAGACTCTACCGTCACGGAAGGCTTCAACACTGGTGATACGCTGGATACAAAGTTAGCACAATACTCTAGAAAATGCGGATACTGGGTCTAGCATACCTGTTCTTGGCTCATACTACCGTGGAGTTCAGCGGCCTTGAGGTTAGATAAACCAAAGATAATTCTGGCTTTATGTGCCTCTTTCTTTTGTCTAAAGAATACAATGACTCTGTCGGTATAAACATTTGCGCACAAGTACAGCAAGTAGCCCATTCTCTTGGTCTCTCTGCCAGGGCGAAGTCTGACGAACTCTTGCACCAAAGTACCGACAGTCTTCTTCTGGTTGTCGACCATAAGGCGCACAGGTCGGTTGAGACCAATTTTAATAAGCTTATCAACGGAACTTGTCATGGTAGCAGAGAACAACATAGTCTGTCTGCTCTTTGGAATGGTTGTTAAAATCTCGTTCAACTCATCGGCGAATCCATCTTCCAACATCCTATCAGCCTCATCAAGCACCAGAATTTCGAGGGTATCGACTGTGAAACTTGGAGAGTTGCGCATGTGATCGATGAAACGACCAGGAGTGGCAATGATAACATCTGGGCGAAGACGAAGCTCGGCTTCTTGTACCTTGAGAGAAAGACCACCAACTGCCAAACAGAACTTGATATCGGTGTAGGAAGCGAGCTTGGTTGCAACGGCATGACATTGAATGGCCAACTCACGAGTTGGCATAAGAATGACAACACGACTCGTTGGAACCTTCTTTGGGCGGTAGAGCAAACGTTCGAGGATTGGAACAATGAATGCTGCAGTCTTTCCGGAACCAGTTACAGCTCCTCCGACAACATCCTTTCCGAGGAGAGCGACTGGAATAGCCTTTGCTTGAATTGGTGTTGGTTGAGAGAAACCGACAGCAGCAAGACCTCTATGGATAGGACGGGACAAGGACATATGCTGGAATGTGGCCGCGTTCTTCTCTTGGGCGTCCTTAGACAACTTCTCCTCCGGTGCGAAGAAAGCCTCACGCTTCATGACTTCTTGTGCATCTTCCTCCTCGTCGTCAGAATCGGCATCAGATGCGATATCATCTGGATGTGGAACAGCGGAGGCTACAGACTCATCGTCCGAGTCGGCATCCTCATCGGATCCCTCACCATCCTCACTTCCCTCTTCCTCGGAGTCCTTCTCATCTCCAGATTCTTCCTCGTCACTGCCAACGCCCATACCGAAACCATCTTCAGCCATGAACTCATCTCCGTCACTTTCAAGGTCGACCTCCATTTCGTCGGCATCAACCTCGCCCTCTCCCTCACTATCCTCATCTTCACTCTCTACTTTCTCGACTTTCTTTGGGGCGCCACCCTTCTTCTCTCTCCTTCGTGCAATGATCTCATCAATATCAACTGCACGTTTATCACCACCTTGTCTTCCCTTCGCAGCATCGAATCCCCAGCCCTCAAACTCCTCCATAGCCTCATTTGCACCATCAGCTTCTAATTGAAACTCGAAATCAGAGTCCATAGCTCCATCGTCCTCCTCCTTGGCACCCCAAATGCCTTCAGCCTCCTTCTCAGCCTCATCCTTGGCCTTCTTATTCTTCTTGGACTTTTTCGAGTCGCCGTTGGCTTTTGCTTCAGCTTCTTCGCGTTTGCGCTTCTTGTTCGATATTGGTTCTTCGGGAAGTTCTTCTTCGACACCAAGGTCGTCTTCGTTGTCGGATAGCGTGAGGACGAAGTCGTCCTCTGCTTGGCGTTTTGAAGATGGCGCCATTATGTGTGAGTGTAAATTTGTAGATTTTATGTCTTCTACAAAAATTGTTGTTGACCTTGCGGATTTTGGCGATGAGAAGGTAATTTCTCACTTTCTGCCGTGGAAGAACAAAGATAATTGACCGTTACCGCCTTTTCTTTGCTGTTTCTGGATTAGTGCACAATTCGATTACCATTGACCATACTTGTAAAAAAGCAACTCTCAATATCTGTCAGAATTTTTAAATAGCTTTTATTTATTTTCTTAAGCTTAGATTATTTAACATCTTGGCAAACTACTTATCACATGGTAAGATTTTGAGTTCTTTGTCACATTTACAATTCTTAAATCGAAAGAAAGTTAAAGGTTTCATTGCTTCTCTGAAATTACACTTGATTTTATAAAATAATTTCAAGGTGTAGACCCCAAATACGACTGTTGCAAGGCTGCTAAAGTGAGATGGATTTTCACAAAGAGCCATCAAAGACGAGGTTTAGTGGCGAGACGCTTGTCCAAGATTATTAGAGTGAGGAGGAAGAGGAGACGTGAAAAAAGCCATATTGCAAAATTCAATGCAGCCGTACTATCATAAACATGCCATGATAGCATCACTGTCTTTTTCCGATTGGAATACAGAGGACTAGTCATATCAGGCAGGGTTGCATAGAGAGCAGCTCAAGGATACGAGCAAGTTCAACCAAGAGTAAAAGATTATCCGTGAGCCAGCATAATATGATTGCTGTAGGATCGTAACATCCGGAATTCGTTCAACGTAAAACTTCAGTGAAAGAATTGAAAGTGATATGAACGATATAGGCCGGCTAAGAGTAGCTGGCAAATTAAGAAAGAGATCCAGTATCTTGATAACGGTGTTCAAATTGACGCAGCATCAAGTCAATGACTATCCTCAAGGAATAATCGAGAAGAAGCTATAGTGGTCCATATATCGTTGGAGAAGAGCAACGTTCAGGAACTGTGCATCTTCCAAACCACGGGCCTTGGTGCGCGCAACGCCCTCCAAGTTGGCAACTCTCATAAATCTGAAATGGTTGCGCAACCAGTCTTCCAGGCGCTCCTGGTCAGCCTTGTCTGATTCACGATATGGCATCTCCATCATAAGCTGGTGGTAAACTTTCTTGCCACCACCACCGGGAACATATGGGGCCTGTTTTGGGGCGACAAATGGACACAGAGCTTCTGATGTATAGCCTCTAGTCGTGACCTCAAGAAGGCGGTCCAAGAGGTTGTGGCCAATACCCTTTCTAGTATGTATTGGGTCAACGTAAAGATTGACCTTACCTGTGTGACGAGAACGGCCGTTGCTGGCTCCCATGATCCCTACTGACCACTCTTCCACCCAAGCAAAACCGATGACATTTTCTGGCTGTTTCTGGTCCTTCTTGGTTGGCGGGTAAGAATTGATAGCCACAATGAAAGGAAGATAAGAGGCTTGGCAATCGGTGTAGACATGTTCAAAGTCGCTGAGTTGAACCTCGACTTGGTCTTCTGGAATATCAGAGTTCAGGACATAATGATTATAGATTTGGGTGACTTGAATGAGGTCTTTTTTGGCTGCGGGACGAATGTAGAGGGGCAGCTTTGAGTGGACTCCTACAGACTCGGAATGGAATTCATCATCTTGATCTAAATTAGCTGAAGGGGCTGTCAGCTGGGCTTCATTGTAGCGTGCAGAGATGCCAGACTGCCTAATAATGCGGCTTCGCTTGGCACGTCTTAGAATATACTCTGCAACCCTAGAATCCGTAGAATCACTGAACTGGCGGATAGCATTCTCAGAGATTGGATCTATCGTCATTGTTAGTATTACGTCGCATTACAAACAGAGCGTGAAGTTTGCGCTTACTTGGTGTGCATGTGGGATATTCAACATTAAGGAATTGGTTGTACCATCCGTAACTCCCTTTAATAAAGGCATGGTTAGCTGTGTCGAGACAGACCGGATGCATGTCGCGGAGACTGTGAGCCCATTGCTTAATGTACTCGTTGACATTAGCATCGTCGAATTCGGGGCGATCATGCCAGTCACGGTAGTCCGGACCCCAAGTACCATCCCAGTGGATCTCGAGCTGTTCTGTAACATCGTAAAGACAACTACGGGGATCACGTTCCGTGATTTCTCCAACACCCGAGTCACTGACGACCGTTCTCTCACCAGATTCAGCCGGGGCTGTACCATATGCCTGCTGCAAAGTTTCTTTGGTCAATGGCTGAGCTTTGTGGTCGAGTTCAATTTTAGTAGTAGGATTGATATATTGCCAGTCATTACGTGCGTTCAAGCAGGGCTGTCGAGAAGCTTGGTTCTGAGCTAGGTATCCTTGATTCTTCTCCATGGCAACATTCTGTTGAGTTTGTTTGTTTTCACATGTCGGAGTAGTCGGTGCACTGCTCTTATTATGAGGGCAGATCACCATGTTTGCGATGCCCTCCATCATTTCCTTATGATGCTGAAGAAGCTCTTCGTGGGTGTATTTCTTTGACATGGCATTCGTATCAGCCGACTGAGTTTGCTTAACATTTTGCTTAACTTTTGGAACATATCTTTGGCTTCCTACAGCCTCAGAGCATAAATTCTGGTTGACAGGCTGAACCCTCTGAACTGCTTCATATTGCTTAGTGGGAGAGGTCAGCTTGACGGCCACTTGAGAAGGAAATTCTACAGGTCTTTCGTGGGGAAAAGGCTTTCGACCATTAATTTGTACACCAGGAACAGCGGCTTCTGCAATTCTGGGTATCTCCACTAGTCTCTCGTGAGGGAAGGGTTCACAAGCGTGATTGTCTCCCCCGAGAACTGCGGTCTCTGAAACTTTAGGTGATTCAACTGCTATCTGGTTCTGCTGCTTGTCACATTGGTTGTTCTTGCTGACAGGTCCTACGTGTGGCTTTGGAACATCAAGGTCTTTGTCATTAAATGATTGTTGAGTCCAGATAGTAGCAGGTAGGCCGGACTGCTTAGTTGAAATTCTAATTTTCTCGTTATTACATCTCTCGGCTTCGTAGGTATTAGTCTCGTAACTAAAACTCCTCATGTTCTCTTTGTGAAGTGGCTGTTGGGTCGAATCTGTAGCTGATGTCGTAGCGAGTACTGGTGGAATCTGAGAAACAACAGTAGGAACAGCACGTTTGATCACCATTTCAGCAGACTCCAGGTTAGTAACAGCGACTTCTTTGGCGATTGTCGATTCGACAGCTGTAGATTCAGTAACAACACTTGAAGACTGGTTTTGTGTTTGTGTAGGAGGACGAAGATGAGGTGGAATATAACCAGGTGGAGGGGCCCATCTCTCAGCAGAACCATCTACACGTGAAGCTCCAACCATTGGTATTCCCATTGAATTTGTGTAGGGGAATTTGCGCTTATGCTTTTGTATCGAAATAATTTCCGCATTGCTTACTCCCGAGTCTGTCTTCACGTTCTGACGTTGTGTGTAAAGTGGCAAAGCTGCAGGCTGCATGATGATGGCTTGCTTTGTTTTCTCTGATAACTTTATTGGCTCTGGCTGCTTTGTCTTTTGTATGCCAAGGTGATGACGAACAATGTTCTCAACTGAACGAACTGGTTGGTGGTTATTTGCGGCTGGCATGTCCGGCTTTCGTAAGTGTGGTGGGATAGTATTAGATATTTGAATAGGAATATCTTCCAGAACCTGTGGCTCTTCAATGTGGGTGGAAGGGTTAGACATGGTGGGTTTTGTAGGAATAGCTGTATTCAACGTTAGCTTTATGTAGCAAGTGAATGTGAGGAACTTACATGTGGCGTGAGGTGAGACAGGTCTTTTGGAGCACCAGCTTTGACTGATCGTAGCTTGTTTCATAGCGAACTTGTCGCTTGATTTTGAATTCAAACTCCAGGAAGAAGGGGAAGATGGCGATGAAAGGTATTGTGAAGACGATGTCAGGATACGGGTTCTTTCAACCGGTGGAGACTTAAAGCTAACCTTTGGCTTGAATTCTGGTGAATTCGCGCCCAAATTCTTTGGTTTAAACTCTTGGGTAGAGCCGCGAATCTGGCTGTTGGTTTTTGAGTTGTCTTTCTTTGGGGCCCAGAATGAATCTTTCAAACCACATCCTCTCTCTTCTGAAGAAGTCAAGCGCGGCTTGTTGCTACCTTTGGAGGTATCTGGCTTGTCAGCCCAGATGGAATCTTGCAGACCAGAGTTGATTTTCTTTTTTGCAAGCTCAATGAGGGTCTTCCCAATGAGGTCATTTTCCTCATATTCTTGTAGAAGTGTTCTGCCTACTTCAGCACTGAAGTAATCGTTAATGAGGCAAAGTATGAGAACCGATTTTGCTTACGGGAAAGTTGCCATGTTGATGGGTCATTCGATGCTGTTAGATGCGTATCATACGGCGGCAAAAATGAATGGATGGAATGTCGAGGGTTGAGTTGTTGACTTGTTGAGTATCTGGTATGGAAATGAGCGTATGTAAAATACCAGAGGAGCAATCACTTTCACGAAGATACACAATCGACTTGGTGATCTGTGTGAATGTGATATTCATGTGCATGGAAAGAAAATGTAGAATGAAAGGTTGTCGAAGGTTGACCAGTGATATTTATGTGCCTTTGGTCTGGTGGCTTAGGCCCTCTTGTGATGTGTGAATGTGAGCAAATCTGAATGTGCACCACCATAAAATGTTCGACTCAATTTCAATATGACCAATATGAGCACCTTAGATAGATTTTATGCTTAACTTAGACCCCGAACATAACAATACCTTATGCTTTGATCCCATTACCATACCATATTTCATACCCTATGCTCAACTTTCAGTATCATAAGTGCATCTATAAGAAAAGTATCAAATTGCACTGGTATTGTCACTGCCTCCAAGAAATGTGGGTAAGCCCAGTATCTAAACATCAGTCGGAATCCACAGATATCTATCATGTGTATCAGATCGATGGGTAATAACTCCTTTGAGATGTAGGAATCATCCTATATTGGCAGTTCTGAAAGGAGTCACTGCGTAAATCACAAGAATCAGCACTTTAAAGAGAACCAACATCATCTCAGGTAGATAAAAGCCTTCTCCATCGTCTGCTCTTCCCAACTGATATAAGGTTATATTATTGTACTGCTAAAAGTAGGAGGTTGTCAAGATCACCACGTGACTTGAAGCGGCTACATTGGCCTTAAAAGCGGCCCTGTATGCAGACATTCTTACCTTATCCGCTGCTTTTGTGGACTATTTGGACTTCGCTAATAGTAGAACATTGATATTAGCCACAGATTCAGCAACAAGAACATATTCGAACCTTTTCAAAATTTCGAAGATCCCAATATGCTATCCATTTTGCGAAAGGCACGTCTGAAGGATAAGGAGATGCGTATCCTTATGCTGTCAGTTTTTTTTTCCCCCTTGAAAGCAGCACACTGAGCTCTGCTGAAATATGAGTAGTGGTCTCGACAACGCCGGAAAGACGACAATTGTGAAAAGCATCATGAATGAAGATATAAATACAGTTAGTCCAACTTTGGGCTTTATCATCAAGACCATTGATTATGAAGGGTATGTTAGGATTCTGTGACCTTCATGGCGATGATTGAATTTGCTGACATGAGTAACAGATACAAACTCAATATCTGTGAGTAGGAGACCTCTAGAAACATGGTAAACATGTGGCCCTTTAACTCACAGTCTATAGGGGATGTTGGAGGACAGAAGACCCTGCGATCATACTGGCGCAACTATTTCGAGAAGACAGATGCATTAATCTGGGTGGTTGATGCAACTGACCGTCTTCGCATTGAGGACTGCCGAGAGGAGCTTCATGGTCTCTTACAAGAAGAGGTATGTGGCAATACTACCGTTGTGACGCGTTCCTGAAAGTACTAATGACACCATGCTTAACAGAGATTGTCTGGAGCAAGTTTGTTAGTGTTTGCCAACAAGACAGACGTTAACGGCTGTATGGACGAAGCGGAGATTCAAGAGGTATGTTAATAAAACCATCTCGGCTCTTGGTTCCTGAGGTTGATGGACTTCTGTAAGACGAGCCGCTAACCGGCTACCTACAGGGCCTACAATTGGACGCTATCCGCACACATAAGTGGCATATTCTCCGCTGCAGTGCTGTCAATGGAACCAACCTCAAGGAAGGCCTTGCTTGGGTGGTACAAGATGCGAAAGCCAGGCTCTTTCTGTACTAACTTGTTATTTCCATTGCAGCTTAAGCACGACACAAATACGAAGACTCCTTACATCAGACCTGAGCCTTACGTAGGAACTGGGCATGAAAAGCTGTCTCTAGCCTCAATCAGCTGAGGAAGTGCATGCGCCTGAAAACATAACAAAGCATCCAGCCGCCCCGGGGCAACGTTGTTGTCCAGTGTCGTGGCTCTACTTTCACTTAAACTGGAGCACCAGAGCAGCTGGTCCAGTTACGTCACAAATCATCAGCATCACAGCTTACAAGAAAACAATGAAATTATTTGAGGTCAATAATCTTGAAACTACTCAAGCCCACCATCTGATATCCTTTTTCTTTCAGATGCGCTAGAATCTTGAGATAGATCTGCACAGGGCGGCCTATCGGAAGGTCGCAGCCTGGAAGGAGACTTTGGAATGATAGGCATGGCATACCTTAACCAAGGAAGTTTCGACCACCAAAATAGAGTAGTGACAACCGAATATGACCTTGAAATTGACCATCTGGGATCACGACTTTCAGGCTTCAAGTGACTTGTCCGCGCCTTGTATTGTCTTGCATAACCTCAACCACCTAACGTCCTTAGTTCCCAGACTCCACTGGTTACGGCAGCGTCTTGTGCTGCGTTTGCCGTATAGTTTGTAAACAAGTACCATCGAATCAACTTCCATTTACCTTTCTCTCACCAACATGTCGTCCTATTTTCCAGATCCTAAAGGTGTGTCTGCATCGGAAGACGTCAACGACTTCCTGCAGCGCATAAAACAATTGGGCGAATCAAGGGTTTCTGAGGACCTCGAACGCAGCAAGAAGCTCGAAGAAGATATTGCACAGAGTAAGAAAGAAAGACAGGCTCGTCGTGCAGGTCAGTAGAAACCCCTCGACGCGCTGGTGGGTTGAATTGCGCGTTACTAGTATATTGTTTATGTTTACTGATAATGAACTCACAACAGAGCGCGCCAGATCAATATCACCAGCCAAAAGTTCCCCAGCGAATACCCCACCAACTCTCAAGTCGGCTCCGCGACGATCACCCGAATCATCGCCCAGAACAATAGCACCTTCAAGCGCCACAACTTTCCTCTCGTCGCTCGAAGCCTCGAAAAAAGTGGAAGCACCAGCGACAATATCCTCCGGCTTGAAGCCGAGTCCAGACTTCGTCACACCTAAAAACCCCATTGATGAAGCTATGGACCGTCTCAACGGTTCCAATTACGATTCAGGAGATGGTACAATGGATGAGAGCCCAATGAAAGAGAACGCACCACCATTAAACAGAAGTACGAATGCGAGCGATACATTTGATAACTTACCAAAACAAAATACACCCATCCGCGCATCACCTTCTTCCGCCGTGCCCTCTCGAAACTCACCGCTTTCCTGGCAGCGTCGCCCAACATCACAAGCATCAGATCGACCGAAGAGCCGGCCCCTGTCCCAGTTTGCTACAGAAAACGCAGCACGTTCTCCTCGAGCTACACCAGATCGTGGATCTACTCCTGTTGATGAGATCAGCTTGTCTCGAAATCAGATCGCACAGTCATTGGCGTCGAAGGACCCTACGTGGTTTCGACAAACAGCAGATCGCGGTACCACGTCAGCGGCATACAGAAGAAACCAAGTTGAAGACGACAACGTGACCGATATGAGCTCTTCAGTCGGCCGGGGTCAGTTACCTGGTATGTCTGAACGACCTGACTCTGCACGCCGCACGAGTCCGCCAAGCTCTGGGATGGGGTCCCCTATACCACTCACAGCTGCACAGCGTCTGGATCCGCCTTCTAATACAACATTTACAACTGAGGATGGTCAAGATAGCTTTGCAAAAAGTGTGGCAATGTCTCCATCACAGGGTCGCATTTCACCTGAAAGAGTGGACAGACCAGTCTCACCGACAAAGGGCATGGGCGGATTCGTACAAAGTGCAATGATGAAACGCACCGATAGTGTCAACAAGAGATGGAGCGTACAATCACCACCAAATCTCAGTCGAAGCAATTCAATAGCTCCTTCTAGCAATAGAAATAGCATATATGATGTGAGTGCTGCGTTGGTGAGCCCAGCGCGTCCAACCAGCAGCAGTAGAGATAGCCATGCTCGATCTCCTTCGAGACCTACCTCAAGCCATAGCCCTGCTCCTGCTGCTCAAGAGAATGATCAACCGCTTCGCATCTCGACACCTGTGAGAGACCAAGATTCTTCAACTTCGAGACCTTCCAGTCCAAGTAGGGCATCAGATTCACGAAGATGGAGTCCTACGAAGTCAAGCTGGCTTGAAAGTGCTCTTAACAAACCAGATTCGCCAAAGCCAAAACCTACACCACCACCATCTCAACCATCATGGATGGCAGATTTGCAAAAATCGAAACAATCCGGTGGTTCTGACACGGCAAGACCTCCTACTTCAGGACACAAGCATCAAGTGAGCATCGGGGGTCTCATGAGATCCCCACCACTTGGAGGTGAGACTCGGCCGCTCAGTATAAGTGGTTTACCACCTGGATTCAGCCCTGGAGCAGTCTCCAAAGGCCGCAACGATAGCATTGGAGGTCAGGATGTTGGCAACAAGGTTTTGGCTTCTTCTAGAACGGAATCAAAGAGTCCTCCACCAGTAACTACGAAACCGTCTTTCCAAAAAGAACCCGAAGCAACTCCGTCAAAGGTGTCTACCGTTGAAGACATTGACCAGTCACCTACTGCATCTAAGCTAAAGCCCGATGCCCCGCCAAAGAAAGATTTCGGAACATTCAAAGCTCGCCAGCAAACACCTGACTCGCAAAAAGAAGAGCCTGAATTCAAGAATGTCTTCGGTAAATTGAAGTCTACAAAGACACAAAATTATGTTGCCCCTGATGAGCTGAAAGGCAACATTTTACGTGGCAAGGCAGGACTAACCATCACTGGTGGACCTAAGAAGACCGAGCGCAAAGACGAGTTCAAGGAAGCTATTTTGCATAAGAAGGAAGAGTTCAAGGCTGTTCAAAGCGAGGGCAAGGGTGTAACTCGAGCAGCCAGAAGCGACAGTCAAGCAGATAAGCCTGTACCTGAAGCTATTGCACGCAGGAGGACGCTCAGCAGAGCTAACAATGTCTTGCCGTCAGTGGAAGCGGTGCAGAAAGATAACGCCCCACAGATACCAGAAGCTTTGCTCAAACAACGTGGCATGCACGAGGCTCCCAAACCATCAATCTCAAAGGAAGCAGGTACACCAGGTCGCATGCAGGGTAAGGAAACACCTGGTGGCAAACTCGCTGGACGATTCAATCCTGCTCTTGCTGGTCTTCTTGCTCGTGGACCGCCGTCCATGGCAAGCGAGACGTCTCGTGCGACAAGCTCTTCATCAACCAATCGAACTGTGAGCCATAGTACCTCAACAACAGATCCAGAAGTTCCTGCGACTGGACCTCAATTGACACACATGACTAAAGCACGTGCTCGTGGACCTCGAAGAAAGGCACCTACTTCTGTGAAGCCAGCTACTGAGTTGCCTAAGGAAGCAGCTGTTGTTCCAGCCTCCAGTAAGCCAAGTAAACCTGAGCTGAAAGAGGATCCGATCCGGAATGAAGTTGTCAAGGAGGAGCCAAAGCCCGACACAAAGCCTGAACCAAAAGCAGCCGAGCCAGTTCAGAAGCGATTCATCAAGGCAGATCCAGTTCCCGTTGAGACTGCGCGGCCCTTTAAACTTGAGACTGCTACAAAGCCTGAACCAAAAGCAGCTGAGCCAATTCAGAAACGCTTCATCAAGGCAGATCCAGTTCCCGTTGAGACTGCGCGACCCTTCAAACTTGAGACTATTGCAAAACCTGCATCCCCACCGATTGAGTCCACCTCTCAACCAACCTCACCCCGCAAACTTGATATCAAGAGCAGAATGCAATTCTTGGCACAAGCACAAGAAAAGTCGATTCCAAAGCCAAACCTGGAGCCTCCAAGATCACCTACCAAAAAGCACACAGACTTTACTGAGATGCTTGCTAAGAGGCAAATCGGTGCATCTGAGGTGAAACAATCTACTACTACGCAGAAACCTGTAGCTCCCATCAAATCCCCTTTGTTGACTCAAGCTGCTGGCGATGCTACAGCGAACTTGAGGTCCTTTAAGTCGCCCGAGTCAAGCACTAAGTCCTCACCTGTGGTCCCTGCAAAGCCACAAAGCTCTGATGGTTCGGGTCCAATCAAATCACCAGATGTGGCAAGCTCCAAGACGACTTCCCCACTGGTTCCTGTGAAGCCCCAGTTTTCTCCAAATGCAGAACGTTCTCCACCTACAGTGACTGCAAAACCTCAAACCCCACCTGTAGAGAAACAGTCACCTATTATCACTCCAGCAGCTGCTGTTCCTTTGAAGTCCGTGAAAGGCGCAGCTGCTATGTGGAATCGACCGTCTGCAACAGAAAGCATGCCCCCTCCACCTCGCGTCAAGTCTCCAATCAAACTTCCTACCCAAGCAGATGAGCAATCCGCAATGGAAAATGCCGGTCTTCGAACTCCATCCAGGGAGAAGAAGGAAAGCCCGGCAACTGGACTTGGTCTGGGATCCATTGCTAACAACCAGTCAACCGTGCTTGAAGCAAAGCCACTGCCAAGTCCTGATGCTAGTGGACGTGGACCGCCATCCCCTTCCCATAGCCTTAGATCAACCCCTTCGACTCGACAGTTTTCGAATGACAAATATTTGAGAAAACCGATGGACTCACCTTCTTTACAAACCACCGAAACGACAGAACTCATCACAAATTTCTTTGGCCAGCAATTTGGTGCACCACCAAGTATCGATATTGACACTGCATCTGTCTTGACCTCCAATCCAATTGAAACAACGAAGGTTCGAACCGTAAGTGCACAAATGTATCACTTGTCTCCAGACGGAAAGAAGCATGTTGTTGCGAGCCATCTTGAACGTATGCTTTTCGAGAAAGACATCTATCTCTGTGTACACAACTTTGAAGTTTCAGGTGTCAAGAAGTCCCCGGAGGTATACCTTTGGAGCGGTAATGATGTCGATGAGTCAGCTGTCAGAAATGTTGAAAGCCTCGCTCAGCGAGAGGCTCGCAACATTCGAGGCAAGTTCATCACCATCACGCAGGGCAAAGAAACTCCGGAGTTCTTGCAAGCCCTTGGAGGCGTTGTTATCACCAGACGCGGCTCAAGCAACAAACACGACTCTTTGGCTCCACACATTCTCTGTGGTCGTCGGTACATGGGCGAAATTGTCTTTGATGAGGTCGACTTTGTACCAACCTCTCTGTGCTCAGGCTTCCCATATCTTGTTGCAACCAAGTCAGCCAAGACTTATCTCTGGGTTGGAAAGGGTAGTAACATTGATGAGATCAGCTGTGCTAAGCTCATCGGTATGGAATTTGGGTTGACAGGTGAGATTGAGGAAGTCCATGATGGCAAGGAACCAGAGGCCTTCCTTAAGGAATTCGGTGACGCAAAATTGCGAAAGTCTGCAGATCACTGGAGATTGAAGGCTATCTATGACAAGTACCGCGGACGCCTCTTCCGTATTGAGCCATCCAAAGTTCATGAGGTTTCACCATTCACGCAAGCAGATATTTCACCATCAAGTATCTATGTTCTTGATGCTTTCTTCGAGATGTATATCATTGTTGGAGCTCGTTCCCAGTCTGAGTTTGCTGCTTTCAGCACTGCATTGCACTTCGCGCAGGAATACGGTATGGAGGCAGCACTTAGGGAGGACAGGCCCTTTGTTCCCATCAGCACGGTTGTACTTGAAGGTGTACCAAAGGACCTGAAGAGCGTCTTCAGACAGTGGAAAGATAGCCATGTTACTACTCTCCTGAGAAGTCCCAGTGTAGCATCTACAACTGCCCCCATGAGCCCAGGTGGTAGAATGGGACTGAAGAGAACGAGGAGTTTGAGAGTTGTCCCTCTCATGGCTGCATTGGAGGCTACTAGAGTCTCGGGTGTGTGAGGTAGGAGCAGATTGTTCGCTTCTTTTGTACATTTTGGTAGTCTTATATTTTTTTTAATGACGTTCCTGTGAACATTGCTCAGGTCGTGAGGAGGTTGTGTATTTGTAGAAGTTGGGATGTCATTTCAAGCAGGGGAATCGGAGGTAGTCAAAAAGCAATCTCTTACATACATTTTATACTATTGACACTATGTGTGATGTCAACTCTAGGTGCTAGCATTGATGTGATGAATCTTTCAATCACTGTAACACCCTATCTCTCATTTTGTCGGCGCTGACCACCAGCCTGGTCCTTGCGAAGCTGGCTGTGCTTCCCAGTGTCCCTTTGTCGATTAGAGATGGTAACGAGTCACTGGACGATGGCGATTACCGATTCGATAACCACCACCGAATCTTTCCTGCATGTATGTACATACTTTAGAACACACATTCTATATCCTCGAAAAGAAGTACCGTTCAAACCGAAGAAGTCAACTTGCTCTTTTTACACTATCAAGATCTTGGGTACCTGTTTCATACTAAAGGCATGGTGGCTTTGTAGAAATTATGTATAAGCATAGATTATAGACATATTAAGCTTAAGTTGTGCGCTGCTAGGACTTCTTTTTGTGTATGGACCATAGCAATATGCATCTCTGGACTGAAGCACCATGAATTCAGGACAAATGCCATACACAGAATGTGCTAATTGTCGACATGCATCTCTCCTTGCATTCGGAGTTTCAGCATCCATTCCTCCCCCTGTGTTTTCTGGGGTTGGGGGGACGAGGCTGAACACAACTAACAAGGCGGAGAAACGCATCATAACGCTAAACCCAAACAGGTGGCTAGGCCAAATATTACATTAGATGTTCAAAGGCGAGGTGTTCACAGCTAAGTCCGACAATAAGATCGAACTACCATTCACTTCCGGGTTGTTCGATCACCTACCACAACAATCTTTTCGACTTTGAATTGTAGAACGCCCAGGCCGGTTCTTGTGGCTGTCAAAGAAGTTCCATAAAAGCTTCTTTTGAACACGACATTCTCTTGCGCGCAAGATCTCTAGAATTCCCGCGTTGTTCTTACCCAGCGTCCTCATTAATCTGCCACCAGTACGTATTTCGTGGCCACATTTTATAAGTGATATTTTACTGATACTTGTGCGATTATAGTGTCTTCCGATTATAACTACGATGAGGAGGCTCAATTCTTCCCCTTCTTCGTTCTGACGCTTTCTGGTATTATCGCCATACCTTTGACTTACACCCTCCTTAAGCCAAGCTCTGATCCAGGAGCCACTGCGCCGCGGATACAGACAGATTACAAGCCAGAACATGCAGACCTTATTGCGCATCAGAAGAAGAAGCAGAGAAGGAGAGAGAGAAAGATCAAGCGTATAATTTTGGTGGTGGTCCTGTGGGTTCTTATGGGCTTGATGGCATACTTGATTCACGTTACTGCCAGAGCTACACCAAAGATTTGGAATCCATATGATATTCTTCAGATCTCGGAGGTATGTCAATCTGTTCACAATTCTGAGCCTATTACTAAGTTTGTGTAGTCTGCAACGGAGAAGCAGATCAAATCGCATTACAAGAAAATGTCCCTTAAGTTCCATCCAGACAAGATTCGACCCGATCCAGCGAAGAATGAGACTCTTGAGATGTTAAACGATCACTTCGTCGAAATTACAAAGGCATACAAGGCCCTTACCGATGAGGAGATTCGCAACAACTTTATTCAGTTCGGCCACCCAGATGGAAAGCAAGGTTACAGCATCGGTATCGCGCTTCCAAAATTCATGGTTAGCGATGGCAATGGCTGGTATGTCGTTGCAGGTTATACTCTTCTTCTGGGAATTTTATTGCCATATGTCGTTGGAACTTGGTGGTACGGAACTCAGCGCCTGTCAAAGGAGAAGATCCTACTCGAAAGTGCCAACAATCTTTTCCGTGAATATGATGAAAACATTACCGAAGGAGGAATTATTGGTGCTTTAAGTGTAGGCTCCGAGTACAAGGCTATGTTGAAGGGCGACAAGGCGGAATCTGGTCTCAGCAAAATTGAATCAAGAATTCTCAAAGAAGTCGAGGGACTTGGTTATGCAGGTGGACTTTCCGCTACTGAGAAGACCAAGCTTGAGGATCTTGATGGATCGCGCAGAAAGGCTTTAGCTCTCTTGTGGGCATACCTTGGACGTGTTGACCTTGAAGATTCTACTCTCAATGAGGCCAAGTACGAAGCTGCGCCAATCGCCCATGCTCTTAACAACGCCTTCACTGCTATTACTCTTGCTTTCGGTGCCACCACTCCTATTTTGTCCTCTTTCGCAACAACCCAAAACCTGATTCAAGCAATGCCACCAAAGGCCTCGCCACTTCTCCAACTACCATACTTCACCCCTGCGATTGCCAAGGAGGTCGAGGGCGACGCTAAGACCCATCTCACTCTCCAGCAATACATGAACATGCCTGAATCCTACCGAAAGAGCCGCACTGTTGGCAAAGACCTCCTCACCGAAGAGCAATACAATACCGCACTTAAGGTCGCCCGACAAATTCCAAACTTCGAAGTCGCAAAGGCATTCTTCAAGGTCACTGGCGAAAAGTTTATCACTCCAGGCTCTCTCGTTTCTCTCGTCGTCAAGGGCCGTTTCGTCCCACCTGGAAGCCTGAACGTCCCTGAAATCAACGAGCTTGATCTCGAAGATGTTGACCCAGATGAGGGTGATCTCGATGCTATTCTTGGCCGCAAATCCAAATCCACCAAGGCCTCTCCTTCTGAATCCGACAAGCCACATCAACCACCACTTGCGTACGCTCCTTACTATGCACGTGATTACTCTCCTCGCTGGCACGTTTTCCTTACGGACTCCAAACAAGGAAAGATCGCCGTACCTCCTTTTATGTTCACTGTTTTCGACAAGCCTATCTTCGACGCTGATGGAAAGCCTACGTTCAACATGCAGACTATGAAGGCGCAGTTTCAGGCACCTCCGCAAGCTGGCCAGTACACTTTTGTTTGTCACGTTGTATGTGACAGCTATGTTGGTCTCGATACCAAGATGGAGGTCACACTTACGGTCGATGACGCTGCAAAGGCGGTAGAGATCGAGGAGGAGGAGGAGATTAGTGAGCCTGATGAGGGTATGTTTCCTCCCTAACCATCCACAACAGCCCTGAAAATCCCATAAAGAAAACATGCTAATTCTTGTTGATAGATTCTCTAGCCGGACAGATGCAATTCATGAAGACTGGACAGGCACCTCCACCAAGCAAGAAGAAGAAGGCGCAAGAGAGCAGTGATGATGAGAGTGATACTGAGGGTGAGGAGGCGAACGACACTAGTGACACGAATACCGACACCGATGAGGAATAGTTGAATCGTTTTGTATCATATGGGATGGCGTTTTGAGGGGCCATACACTTTGGTTTCTGAGCAGATTTTATAAAAAGAGTTAATTTTGACTGTTGCAGGTGATTTGTTGTGAGATATGTGAAGGCTGGATTTCTGATCTTGTCACTAAAGACCCTAGCTCAGTGATATCCTTGCAATGAGTTGGGAATAACTTGCATTTTTTGTACTTACCATGGTCTTCAACATAATACATGTGTCCCGCAACTTCAGAACGATGTGTCTTCTTGCTTTCTTCGTTCATGGTTTCGTAGTCGAACACATCATCATGACTTTTATCATCGTCACACTTGCTGTTATCATTAACCAACCTGAAACGGCAACAGCAAATCTTGCATTGCAAATCCAGACAGAGTATGGCTTCTTCCTTTTAATATTATGGCCATGTATTGCAGATAGGGATTCCAGTTTCTGTTTATACACTTATAATCTCATAGTCAGTTCTTGGTTCCATCTACCGTTTTTGAATGGGGCAGTAAAGATTTAATTATAAACTTGGTTCTGTAATGGACTCCTTTAGTTTGAGACCGAGGCATGCTTTTCCAGTGATGCATTGTAATCTTGTGGAACTATTTTACTTCAATCTTGCCAAGTAAACAGAACGTATTTGATTCCACTTGAGTACGTAGGAACTATTTCCTCGCCGGTCTATCAGCGGCGTAATAGATGTTGCAAGGATTGAAAAGGGCCTGGGATCTTCGTGCTTCTGGGGTTTCGTAGGCCATATGGAACTGTCATAGAAATTAGCATTAATATGCTTAATTTTGCATTTCATCGTCATTTCTCGTCACCCAGCGGTCAAGCAGGGTTAATAATATCAACTATTGCAGCTTGCAAACACAATCTCGAGATTTCCTTCAGTTTGTGTGCATACTTTCCAGCACAATTCCAGTCAAGGTTTATATATCATGAACGGGCCTTAATGTATGTCAAGAGCTCCATTGCACAACCCGCATATATCTCTATCTTCGCGCTACAGAATACACATTAGACACCCTCGAAACGTCCATAAGCCTTTTCACCCATGTCCTTATGCATCTGTGATTCTACGGCTCTCATCCTACACTAGTATACTGGTACTGGTGATGTGATTTCTGTATCGAACTTCTTATCTCATCCGCAAACGTCCATTATGCACGCTACACGCCGTTCTTGAGTTCGGCCACTCTAATATCTCAGCATACTTTAAACTAGTACCTATCATGTTATCCTGGGTTTTCGCCGGTCATTCGACTTCAAGTATTGCGGAAATGTCCTCCGCATAATGATGTTTGGCTAAGTTTGTAAGTTGTGGTGGTTGTATTCGCGAAAAGGAAAAAATATTGTCAGAATATATGAATTTTTACCTACTGCCAATCCATAGCACCAAAAATCCGTGGTTATCATTAATAACATCATATTCATCATAACTGCAAGCACCAAATATAATTCTCTCTAGCATGTTCATTCTTGTGCTGATTAAATTTCTCAAGAAATCCATCTACAGTACCACAATATCTACGTGAGAACTTAATTGCTTTAAATATAAATCACAATAGTGCACTCATCTCCAACAACAACCAAAAAGTGGCCTGCGTAGCTCAATTGGTTAGAGCATCTGACTCTTATTCATAAGAAATCAGAAGGTTGGGGGTTCGACCCCCCCCGGGGGCTCAATTCCCTCTAATTGCCACAAATTATCTTTTTGCATTTTTGCTCTTCGAATCTCTTCCCACCTGTGAAGATGAGGAAGGTATTCCGTGCAAAAGATACCGTTTTCGTCGAGGCATATTTTTTCTTTTTTCTGCTTTTTTTTTTTGAGAATCTTCGGGGACTGATGGTGCGTAGCTAAGCGAGGTTTGTCGTTGTAATTATTATGGTTGTGCGCGGCAATACTTCGCTGATATGGAGAGTGGAGATTTTTGAGTTGATATGATAAATGATATGCATGGCGGGCAGGAGTGAAACCATCCAGAGTGGTAATATAGCTTTTCCAGAGTTTCGGAAATGTATGTTGGGATATATACTAGCTGCAGCAGATATTATGTAGCCGGGTCTCACAGGAATATCTTGATATGATAGATCAATGTGACTGCTGTAAGATAAGAAGCAATCTCTATATTGAAAGATAGGAAATAACTGCTGTGTCTATCATAATTATCCTCTATGAACACTCTTACATTTTATACATTCTATCTAACATATCTTCGTGAACTGCATCCTCCCCAACATTATGGCGTCACTGCCAACCCATAGGTATCCTATGCACTCCCCTTCTTCTCAAGAGCCTCATCCAATGCCCGTCCAAATACATCAATGAAGTCCCAAACATCCGTAAAAGTATTGTAAAGTGGCGCAGGGGCAACTCTTATAACATCTGGCTTTCGCTCATCAACAACCACTCCCTCTCTCTCAAGAACCTCCATCACAACACCCAGCAGTCCCTCCCCAAGCTTCACACTAAGCTGCGCGCCACGCGCCTCTGGATCACTTGGCGTGATGATGCCAAAGCTTGATCTGTGCTTCTCTGGCATAGCGAGGAAAAGATCCTCCAAATACTTCGTAAGCTTCAAGCTCTTAGCGCGCAACTCGGCCATGCTCGTAGTTGCAAAGACCTCCAAGGATGCATTCAGCGCCGTGATATCCAGCGTGCTGGGATTGCTGAGCTGGAAGCCTTTTGCACCCTCGATGGGCGCATACGCATTGGTCATGGCGAAGCGCGAGGTCTTGTCGTTGCCCCACCAGCCGGACAGGCGTGGCCGGTAGGATGAGGAGTCCACAGAGCCGTGTCGTTCGTGAATGAAGGCGCCTCCGATGCATCCTGGTCCGCTGTTTAGGTACTTATAACTGCACCAAGCAGCGAAATCGACGTTCCAGTCGTGGAGATGGAGCGGGACGTTGCCGACTGCGTGGGCTAAGTCCCAGCCCACGGTTATACCAAGGGATTGGGCGTGCGCGGTGATGGTGGGGATGTCAAAGTACTGGCCTGTGTAGAACTGAATTCCAGGGAGGAGGAGGAGGGCGGTGTTTGAGGCGTGGGCGTCGATTACGGAGAGGATTTGAGCGGTGGATATAATAGGGTTGGTGCTGTCCTGGGGTTCAATACAAACCATGGCATCTTTAGGGTCGATTTTATGGTGACGGAGCTGAGATTCAACAGCATACTGTTCCAATTATTAGAATACTCCTTTTCCAGAAAAGGGTATCTCCATCATCCGCTTGATTGATGAGATTGCTCCAGACTCACGTGATCACTAGGAAAAGCCTTGCTCTCGATGATAATCTTATATCTATCTTTGGTAGGCGTGTAGAAGGCGGCCATCAGCAGATGCAGGTTAGCAGTGAGCGTCTGCATGACCGCGACCTCCTCCTTCGAGGCGCCAACGATAGGAGCTATCTTCAAAGCAGCCTCATCATCGACGTCTACCCATGTGGGCAGCGGGCTGCCTTTCAACGGCTTGAAATGCCCGAACACGCCCTGCGTAGCCCATGTGCGCAGATACTGTGAGATGCGCTCGCCCGTGCGGATAGGCTGGAGACCGAGAGAGTTACCGCAGAGGTAGATGCTGTCGCGTGATGGGCCGTCAGCGTCCGCTGAGCTCGTATCTGGTTCAGCGTCAGTCTATCTGGTTTGTGAAGTCTGGTAAGAATGCAAATTGCTATCCATGCTTTGCATGACCATGATTCCAGATGGGAGGGAAAGATGAGTACGGGGTAAGCTCCGCAACTAGAACTATCTGGACGCACCTTCTGCGGGGAGGCTTGTCAATGCTAGATCGCGCAGTGTGGGGATGCGGAATTCAGAGCGCGTGTTCAAGGTGTACGAGGCGTCGTTCTGCTCTGCCCATTGCCTAGACGATGGCGATGGCGAAGGCGAGCCCATTATGGCGGATTTTGGGGGGGAGGATGATGAGGGGAATTGAGGGCAGATCAGGTGAGGTGGACGCAGCAAGACGCGATGAGTAATGAGATACTCTCTATTACGTCTAATACGTGGCAAAGGGCAATAGCGAGCGAGTTATGAAATGAAAAAGCCAGGCGTGAATAGTTTCGTGCTTTTCCTTGTGCGTCGTCTTTGTCTGCTGATGCTACCTTACTCGTTGCGTTTAGAAGTCCGCTGAGCACCGGTGGGAGTAGATTTTAAAAGCTTGGACAATTGTTGCTGATGAGGTAATAGTGTTGCGGGGAAGAATGGGGGGTGGTCACGATGCAACAATGCAGTGATAGTCCGCCTGAATGATGTTTGGATATTTCTCAAGTAATTAAGGGGTAATAGTCACGATAGTGTCACTTGTATCTGGGTAGCCGTCATCATGTTGGGCGGGGTTTGGTATGCAGTATCATGAGCCTTGTGTTTGATGTGTCTTTGGTATTCCATTCTTTGGACTACTGCCCCGGATTTCGACTGTGCACGGGTACGTTGTGTTAGTCATGGCGAAGGCCAGTAGTGGCCTCGTGTATGTATGAATGATGAATATATGTACGGTAAGGCAACAAGGAGGCAAGCCATGTAATAACATGATGAATAGGATGCTTTTCCGTTTGAGTTGGAACTGTGGTGTTGTACAGTAGAGTGGAGAGTAGACAATAGAGACTATGGTGACTATTTGAAAAGGAGGATATTGGCATTCTTATTCTTGTTTTTATTATGCAAGAATTGCTCCTTTAGGCGTCATTGAGAAAATGATACGCAGTACAGTAATATGCTATTGCTTGGACCAAGATCATGAAAGAATTGCCATTTTGGGCCGCATGACGAAGATGTTATAGCACAGTCTTATTGCTTGGACTGAGATCAGGAAAGTTAGCATACGAATCACTCATGAATCATACCTTATGGATAAGGGGGTAGAAGTAGAGTTATCAAGAAATACTGCATGAGGAACAAGTGTTAAAGATTCCTCCTTTCCTGGATACTTCTTTATACGATGCTTAAAATAACTTATACCGTGAGTAGTACGTAGACCGTGAGCTGTACCTGAGTGAGGCGATATTGGCGAGTGCTAAATATTCCTACTGTACGAAGTGCCACACAGTCAGAATGGAAAGAGGCTGTGCAGTGAGAAGGGGACTGTTAGTACTTATGTATGTATGTACATGTACTCATGAGATGAACTGGGAATATGTGGCTGAGGATGTAAGTATGTAAGGTACATGTATGTATGTATGTACATATAATCTGACACGAGGTATTTTACGAACATTACAGAGTACATGTATACATGTATGTACATACATACTTACTCACGTACGAGCCGCTTGATACTAGGGGCATGACTTGAGGTATTTCTTTTAGATTCAAAGCCCCTCAACAATAAATCAAAGGGCATTGTTATTCACCTTCGTATTTTAAAAATAATAGAAATATCCAAATAACTAATACTACAAAGTAATACCACCCAGACGGCGCATGTTATTGCAGACTCTTCCCATTCGTTATCAGCAGCGACATGCCTTTCAGCGCTGTGTGCGCTGGATTCGTACTTTACACCCCGATTTTCCGCCCGCAGCTCCACAACAAAGCCATAAGCGTCCGCCTCTTGCAACCCATCAGCTAGTATTTTCCACCGACATATCCACTATGAACCCTCAAACAATGCAGAAACCCCTCATCCCGAAATCCACGCCTCTAATCATTTTGACCATTTCAACCACTTCGACTATCTTGACCCTCTCGGGTTCTCTCTCCGCTTCTCTCTCGGGTGCACGTACCGACCACTGTCCAATAAGCACTGGGCTACTTTACCTGAGGGTGCATGGGTTGGGAATGTCAGTCAAGGAAGAAAGGCGAAGAAGCCGAAGAAGTCGAAGAACATGTAGAACTCAAAAAAGAAGTCGACAAAGACTAACACCAACACGCTCCCTCCCCCCGTGCCCCGAAGAAAATTGCACTTTCAAGCCATCAATCCATAAATATGAACTCACTCGCCTCAAACAGCACGACATTGGACACTCACAAGTCTGTGCCCAGTCACGCTGTCACTGACTGGAACAGCATCGCAGCCTAACGAACTGCTGAAGTGACAATCGACATGAGTCTCTCTGAGTCTTGGAGCCCGTGATCCCGTAGCCAGCGATGGGGCAGTGATGCACGTCTCGATTTAGCATCGGTGTCGGTGCCAGACGCTGCCAAGCAGAGCCCGCACTATGCACCATTAAGCTGCGATAGGAATGCCACGCGAGAGATGGATACCAAAATAATGCCGGCCGCAGCCCTGGGCCCCCTCGTCCTCGATCACTTTAGTGGGAAAAGCCCCCCCATAAACTGTGGAGCTGGCGATTGTAGAAAGCCTTGAATAACCGATACTTCGACGCGACTATCGTGAGTGATATTCGGCTTGTCGAGGATGTTGTGATGAATGCAGTGACTATCGTGATGACTTGAGCCTTCACGGGGAGTGGGAAAAGCGACTGGTTCTCCGTTGGAATGGAAAGTCAATTCTGGTCTCTGAACGACTCCCTGTCAGTACATGTACCTATTGTTATAAGCCGGGTGAGGGAGAAAAGGTTGGTGGTGAAGAGCTGGATTTCAGCCTGGGGGGTTGCAGTCGTATCTGCTGTGAACGGGAGAAGACAGTCCTATCTTTATTCTTACTCGTTGCTGAGGGGCCAGTGCTTGTGGTGCTTGCACTGGTCAAACATGTTGGAAAGTCAAGGTGGAAGGGGAAAAAAAAGTCAACTCAAAATAAGCCTGCAGAGGATAATACATACAATGCATATAGGAAAACTCAAGAAAATAAATACAACAGACACAAAATCCAACAAGAAATATGACGTGGAAGAAATCAACCAAAAAGAAAAAAGAAAAATATTTTTTAATCCTGGTTGATAGATGGGTCAGACGTGGTTCAAACATGCAGGACAAGACCAGGTTATTCAGACAACAATCTTCCGTCATCTCACATATTCTACATTTATTTTCCACAGCCCTGCAACTGTCACCAATCAATGACCCGCACACAAGGTCACATCAGTAGCATTTTTCTCACTACATACGAAGTCTTCTAGAATTCCACTCTTTGTGGAAAAGGTCCGGGCAAAAAGCCAGGGGCGTGAGGTCGAGGAGAGAGTAGAATCATAATATACGGAGTGAGAATAAGAGGATCCGATGACAATGAGGGAGAGGAGTGTAGTAGTTACTATGTAGTAATTGCCTCACCGGAAAAAACCAAGGTCGAGATCGAGAGAGAGAGAGGTCGACAGAGAAATATGTGAGCGAGGGAATCATATAATAACCAGCATACGCATCCAGTTCTCCTGTTCCCGTCCGGATTCTGTGACATCGTGGCACATAATTGCACTCCCTCCATATCTGCATTTCCGGATATACTTCAGACTTTGAACACCCCTCCCCCCTCGTCGTCGTGTACGAGAGAACCCCCTTTCATCTATCACTATCATTTTCAACTCTGTCATCTCTCACCGTGTTTGTGTACACAGACAAAACTGTGGATACCCTTGAACACCAGCTGTCACTGCTGTCGACGCATAAGAAATACGGAGTTGATGCTCTAAAGAGTCTAAGACACTGCTACTTTCCACATCGATCACATCACCATATCATCATATCATACTGTGGTGCTGCATACTACTCAGACCTTGTCAATACTACCTGCTACCTACATCCAACTCATCTGAAGAGCCATTACCCAACGACGTCTTCTTCTGTACCCTCAAAACTCTCATCTCAATCACGAAAGATTGAGCTACAGTAGTTTCATCACTTTCACCAGAAACTCGGCCTACAGGCTACTGGCCAGAGTGCTGTCTGCTACTTTAGCCACCCGCTTTACGTTCAAACAAGCTCTGGTACTCTACCGAAAAAAGAAGAGTCGATACGGTACTCACTATATTCCTCGATACGCGTAGAGTTAATACTCCGAGTATTTGACGGATCAGTAACTCTACCTCAGCTATCCAGAGCTATTCAGAACTATCCACATCTATTCCCAGCTATATACAGCTAAAGCCGATCACTCTCTCAAACATCTACGACATTCTCTCGCCCACTCACCAATTATTTGCTCTCCATACGAACGGTACCAAAGCTACTGTAATTACCTGCATACTTCAGTACATAATTGTTTATCTTTCCTCCATCGTCCTGTCTCACTTGCACCTCACCTCCTCCTCCCCATCTACACCCTGCTCTGCTATGCGCTTGTCCGCTCCTACAAGCAATCCTTCCTTCATCTCTTTGTTGTCCTTCTAAAACTCCACTCCTAAAACATTCTACGCTTTCCACCCCTTCCATTTCATCCAAAAACGCTCCTACCCGTCCCGCCAACCCGATTACTGGCTCGTTCCACCGCTGCAATCCTTCGTGGCTGTCCAGAGACACAAAGCGAAGCGACTCCTAGGTATGTACTATTCTCTTCCATTCCCACCCCCCGAAGAACCAATGCCCAGAGGCCCAATCGGCAGTCTACGCCTTATCAACTCCTGCTGTAAGGGACGATCCAGCTTGTGGCCAGTGACCCAAACCATTGTATCTATTGGTCTCTCTTTGCTTTTTGGAGGAAAGGCGAGCAAAGGAAGGCAATTATGCCAAAGCGCATTATCATTGCCAGTAACCGTGCGTAGTGCATTGTTGTCATTGCGGTTGTGGTGGCATGGCATGGCATGGCAATGAAGGTCGCTTCTAGTCTTATCGAATTTCTGCTGATAGCCATGAAACATCCAGGGACCGAGGCCACAATACCCTCCGAACCAGCCTTTGATCGAGAACTGATCGAGAGACAATACGTATCTCCATTGAGAGATTTCAGCCCCGTAAGTTCCCATGCACCTACTCCCAGGCACAATATTAAGTGCCCATGATGCCTCTCCTTTGCTCCAAAATTTCCATTATCATTATTGTGTCGATGGTGTTTCGTTGTTCATACAACACACACTGATCTCCAAGATACTTCCAATTCCCCCTTTATTGTCCTCATACCATATCAATTACAAGCTTCATAAGCCTCCCAAACAAATACATACCTTACACAGGTACTTGTGGACCTTGAGAAGCCTGTACTTTGTACTTGGTCGACTTGCCTACACAACATCCATCAAGACTTCCGAGTGGAACACAACATACATTACATATCATATGAAACCACAAACATGACGGCGGTACATAGAAGACCCGCGGCTGACGCCGTCTACTCAGCTTTCCCAAAGTACGAAGATATCTCAATCCGAGAAATATACGGCATGATGGACCCGAAGCAAGCCGCAAGGATGGTTGAACAGACTATCAGAACCCCGGGGAGACAACCCTCCCCTCAACCGACACATATTGACGTCTCGGGTGGAAGCAATGGCGGCACACCCAACCAGCATAATGGCCCCAATGGCCATAGAATTCTACGCTCTGCCACTGTTGGTTATGTTGCCCCAACATTTGAGGGCAAGCAGGCACAGATGGAAGATGGTAAGTACAGTTTTCCGAGATTTTCTCTTGAAACCTGCTAATCATTATTCTAGTCAAGCAGAAACTCACTGAAGCCGGCTGGATCCCCAAGGATCTCATTGAAAAGCAAATCAACTGGTTCTACAACGAACTCGGCATCGATGATGTATACTTCCAGACTGAGCAAGTCACTGCCATTGTCAGCCACATCACCTCGCTGTATGCGGCTAAGATTGCAGCATCAGCCAGAGATGATAGAAAAGAGGAGGTCAGATTAGATATGGAAGCTTCTGACCACGCTATCTACATTGATACCAGCGAACCTGGTGTATCTGCCATGGGTGGCCCAAGATACGAGCAGAGACTTGAAGCAAAATATTTGGATGGCTCAATAGCCAGCAAGAGCTTCCGAGTCGAGACTTTTAGATCACCAGCAAACCTCTCCTCGACGTCCAAGCAAACTATGCGTTGTTACTTCGTGTATCAATGTCAATTCGTTGATGCCAATGCTGGACCAAACGAGACCCGTCTTCACCTCATTGGTGACAGAATGTTTTTGGCAAAGGCCACAAAGAACACCAAAGAGATCTATCAGGAAATTATTGAGACTGCTGTTGCACGAACCGGTCCTGTCATTGAAGTCTTCGATATTGAAGGCACCAGCCAGAAGCGTCTTGTCGTGGCATTCAGACAGCGAACTGCTCTTGGTCTGTTCAGTGCTCTCAGTGATCTTTACCACTACTATGGTATTACGAGTACCAGAAAATATGTTGAGCAATTCTCCAACGGTATTGCTGTCATGTCGCTCTACTTGAAGCCCGCCCCATCCGGCGACAAGAAGTTCCCTACTATCAACGCCTCCATCCACCAAATCACCCAGGAAATCTCCCTGCTTTACTGCATTCCTCAAAACAAATTCCAGTCTCACTTTGCCAGCGGAAGATTGAGCTTGCAGGAGACCATCTATAGTCACTGTGTCTGGGTCTTTATCCAGCATTTCCTCAACCGTCTTGGTACCGATTATGCATCCCTTGTCTCAGCCTTGGACCCAAAGATCAGCACACATGCCGAGATTCTATCGAAAATTAAGCGCAGATTACGTACTGAGACTTTCACCTCTGACTACATCCTTGAGATCATCAGCAGACACCCAGAACTCGTACGCTCATTGTACGCATCGTTTGCTAGCACTCATTATGCGCCACGCCAAGTCGATGACTTTGTCCCACCTACGCCAATGGCTGGAGTGCTCTCAAACGAGCAGCTCAAGGCCCTTGTTGCTAAGACTGTTGCTAATGAGCACGAGGATATTGTCATGAACGCTTTCCGTACCTTCAACGAGGCTGTCTTGAAGACCAACTTCTTCCACACTCCTACTAAGGTTGCATTGAGTTTCAGACTCAACCCATCCTTCTTACCAGAGATCGAATATCCTCAGCCATTATATGGCATGTTCCTTGTTATCAGTTCAGAGAGTAGAGGTTTCCACCTCAGATTCAGAGATATCGCCCGTGGTGGTATCAGAATCGTCAAGTCGAGAAACCGTGAGGCTTATTCTATCAATGCCCGATCTATGTTCGATGAGAACTATGGTCTCGCCAATACTCAGCAACGCAAGAACAAGGATATTCCTGAGGGTGGCTCCAAGGGAGTTATTCTCCTGGATTCTGCACACCAGGACAAGGGCAGTGTTGCCTTTGAGAAATATATCGACAGTATCATGGACTTGCTCCTCCCAGCTGTCAGTCCCGGTATCAAAGAACCAATTGTCGACCTCTACGGCAAGGAAGAAATCCTCTTCATGGGTCCTGATGAGAACACGGCAGATCTTGTCAACTGGGCTACTGAGCACGCTAGAAAGCGTGGGGCACCATGGTGGAAGTCCTTCTTTACCGGCAAGAGCCCCAAGCTCGGTGGTATTCCTCACGACAGCTACGGAATGACTACTCTCTCTGTCCGTGAGTTTGTCAAAGGAATCTACCGCAAGCTGGAACTCGACCCATCAACGGTCCGCAAGATGCAAACCGGAGGACCTGATGGAGATCTTGGCTCCAACGAGATTCTTCTCAGTAACGAGAAATACACCTCTATCGTTGATGGCTCCGGTGTACTTGTTGATCCACATGGTATCAATCACGATGAACTTATTCGCCTTGCCAAGGCTCGTGTTATGATCTCGCAGTTTGATATTGCTAAGCTGTCTTCTGATGGTTACCGCGTGCTCGTCGATGAGGTCAACGTCACTCTCCCATCTGGTGAGGTCGTTAACAACGGTACCACCTTCCGCAACACCTTCCACCTGCGCGATACTGGCCTCACGGATACTTTCGTGCCTTGCGGTGGCCGTCCTGAATCTATCGATCTTGTATCTGCGAACAAACTCATCAAGGATGGCAAGTGCGTGATTCCTTACATCGTTGAGGGCGCCAACCTCTTTATCACGCAGGACGCGAAATTGCGTCTTGAGAACGCGGGCTGTATTCTGTACAAAGATGCGTCCGCAAACAAGGGTGGTGTGACATCGTCTTCTCTTGAAGTCCTGGCCTCTCTGTCATTTGACGACAAGGGTTTCGTTGAGAACATGTGCGTTGACGCGGCAGGCAACCCGCCTGAGTTCTACAAGCAATATGTCAAGCAGGTGCAAGCTACCATCTGCGAGAACGCCGCCCTTGAATTCGAGGCCATCTGGCGTGAACACGCAGAGACCGGCATTCCGAGATCAACACTCTCCGATACGCTGTCTGTCGCCATCACGAAGCTTGATGAGGAACTACAGGCTACGAAGGAATTATGGGGAAACACAAAACTTAGAGATAGCGTGCTACGTGATGCTCTGCCAGGTCTCTTGCTCGAGAAGATCGGACTCGAGACATTGCTTAAGCGCGTGCCGGAGAACTACTTGAAGGCTATCTTTGGCAGTTATCTTGCGTCGAGGTTCGTGTACGCTTTTGGAAGCAGTCCGAGCCAGTTTGCATTCTTTGATTTTATGAGTAAGCGCATGAAGGGGCTCGGCGATGATGCTTGAGCTGGAATGGTAGTACGTACATCTGGGCATGGTTTGGCGTTTGGGGTCATTTTGGGTAGGATTTATTTTTAACCCCCTTTTGGGTAGAAATTATTGGGTAGATGAGAATTTATCTTTATTTAAGAGTTATGTGTGGGATTGTACTTGCTACTGTGACTGTCTGTTATTGTTGTTTGAGGTGCTAGCTGGAAGGAGTGAAGGTAGTAAGTATATAGTGATGGTAGACTCAGGTTTGGATTGTTGAGTAATACGTAGTAGTATTGACGAGAGGGTGTGACATGGGATATAGTCGATGGTTATTTTAGTGGTTATAAACTATGATCAGTTTGTGATGATAGTCGGTATTTTCGAACTATACCCTGCGATCTCTACGCGGCTATCAATTTTCATAAGTGATAAACGGGATCTGTCGATGATGATCATTAGCTAGCGTGACAATCTGCTTCCTTCACCGATAATCGGTCACCGCGGCAGAAAACCAGTGACTAGAAACGATGATCTGTATCTATTCTATGAACGATAATCAGAACCGATTTATGATCATCGGCGTTCATGAGTGAAACCCAGGGATCATGGCTGAAAGCAGTGCATTTCCAATGATAATCAGTAGTCATACCCGATAATCAACTGCCATAAGCGACAGGCAATATCTTCAAGTGATGGCCAACACCCTTGACAGATGGTCATTACATAAGAGACCTCGAAAGCCTTATCCTGGTGAGGCTGAGATCGGTTATAGTTACAAGTGATGCTGCATGTGATAGTGGGCAAGTATAAATAGACCTGCGAGATACATCGTTGCCGAATCAGTGTTCTGAACCCGTTCTTTCAAAATATTCTGCGGGTGGTATAGGCCTGCTGCGTGAAAGGGGGGAGAGATATGTAGTGGTGGTATGGGTGATGGTGGCGAGAGCGTAAATGATGATGATAAGTTTATTGATGGTAGCATACTGAGATGCAGAGGAGGGCAAGTCTCCTTCGCTTGTTCTCAAAAAGAAAGAACACCAGGGGTTGGGAGCATCTGTGGTCTTGGAAGACCATAGAGATGCTGGAGATATAAATACGGGGTAAGGGAAACGTAATGAGCGCCATCGCGTCTTGAACGCATGTTGTCTGGTGTAGTGTAGGAATAAATACTACACTGGAGGACACTTGAGATTCTGCGGTGCAGTCTAAAGTTGATTACGATGTGCTAGTGTTCTGAGCATGGTGAGGATGAATTCACTGAAATCCTTGCTTGGCTAACACGTAATATCAGAGGAAAACATGATATATATCGGATCTTCTTGACCAGACTTGAAACCTGAAGACTTAGCTGTTGAACGCTGGCGCTTCGTGGCAGGAGCTGCAACGTCACCAGCGCTGCCAACAGCAAGAGGCTTCTTTCCGGACTTCGGACGAGCCATAATGGCAGTTGGAGATATTTTAATATCAAATCGAGTAGTGATGTAGAACGAAGGGAGATGATACAGTAGTATAAGTTTTGAGAGATATTCTGGGAAGATGTGGTTATGTGAGAGAAGTCATATACATATATAATGGCAACTAGGCTGCTTTGAAGTATCTAGAGAATAGAATATCAACTCATTATGCAAATTAGTTTAACTACAAACGATGGTGATGACGAGATCCTGAACATCGAAGAAAATTCTGATTAATGAAGTGAACATGACTCTTGAAATCATGAGGTGTGTACTCTTCATAAATCTAAGATAATAGAGTAGTATGATGAGATGAGTGTATACTTTTGACATTCAAGATGGAACTTTCCTTTACACACGAACCAGTGCTGTAGAAGTGCCTTCAATCTACTACAAATATACTAGTAAGTTCTCTAACTTGTGGTCATGGGCTGATAATGCAATCGGAGGATGCAATGATAAAATCAACACAGTGATACCTGTTGCTTCATCTTTTATCTGAACATATGCAGCCAAGCGTAAGTCGGAGTGCAGACAACGGCTTTTCAAGAAAAACTTGCACCACTTTCATTCATCCTAGACATAATTGAAATGAAACAAGGAAGCAGAAGGTTCTTTGAAACCTTTTTGCTGTCCAGAGTCATGTAGAGTAGAGGAAGGTTATGAAGTCTGCAAGTGCAGTACTCTTTGTCTTCATTCGTATATTATGGCAAGCAGAAATCAAGTGATCCCATATCACAAACCAAGCATCCAAAGCACCCACAAGTCCTCAAATCATCACAAATACTTTTCATCATGGGCAATGTTCAAGGAAAACCCACCGCATATTCCGAACCACCCATCGTACAGTTGCTCCAAAGCATCAAAGAATATCCCTTCAAAATCAACATGGAGTGCCTCACATCAGAGAATTACGAGGAATGGATATACAATACCCACATGATAGCCATAATTTACGGATTTTGGGATCTCTTGAGGGGCGAAGAACCAGTCCTTTCTAAGCCGACCATAAACTTGAACGACGGTGGTCATGAGTTCCTGACGCCTGATGCCAGAACTATGCTGGCAATCAAGGAATACGATACAAAAATGGCGGAATACCATGATAACGATACCCGTGTGAAAATGGCTTTATCATTCTTGTGTTTTTGGATCAAGGAGGATATGCGGGTGGCTGCTTGGACCGGTAATGATCCTCACTTAACTTGGAATTGGATTCTGGATACTTATAGTCAGAGGATGGAAGGAAAGTGTGTTACTTGCGACGGAGAAATTGGTGGATAGGCAGGTTTGATGAGGGAAGCAGCATAGATTCCTCACTGTTGTTTCCCCTTTGGTGCTCAGCTGTATTCATTGGCTTGGAGATTTCTTCAATGGAGATCATGGTATGATGGCATAGGGAGTTAAATGATACATGGGACGAGGGAAGAGGAGAGAATAACTCTCTTGTAGTCTCAAGTATTTGGTGGCTTGTGGTCTTATTTACAATTTGAAAACGAGTGTTTTCTTGCAGATACCCTCAGTATTGACATGCCTTTGAGAATGGAGAATGAAATGTAGTATCTAAATATCGGTGTTAAGAAAGACAAAATAAATCATTGGATTTGATGTTCGATTGAGCCGCAAAAGGGCACGTGCAAGGCTTGCCAGGATAGGTGAGATTGACTTGATTGAGACATTATGAAGATCACTTGTAATAAAACTCTCCACATCTCTTTCTGCTGTCTTCTGAAGCACACCGGCCAAAGTCAAATTGGAAGAAGACACCAAGGCGCACCTTATATTCCGCCTGAGGTCTTCTTGAAACATGACTCGTAATCGACACCACGTGACTGCGCGCGAAACTGCATGACGTCGCCCGAGGTAGATACTAAGTAAGTACATGTGGTGCATGTGCTTGGTAAGTATGTGGTAAGTACGTGGTAAAGTACTACGTACGTACGTAAGTTCTTGGTGCACCATAGTAAGTTCCTACGCAATATCAGGATGGGACAGCCGGTGTGGTACTGGTGGTCCTCTCATAGTTCACATTCCAAATGACCGAAGCAGCTTGAACTACGCAAACAGGCGACCACCATGAAACAGACTGCCATTATCAGCCCTTTCCTTTATTCCCGCAGATATATCATATCCATACAACAACCCAGGACCCCCTTTGCATTTCAACTCCCAGCGAACATTCTTAGCTTCTTCCATTGTTTGGCATTGTGCGAAGTGACCACCCAGCATCCCGAGCAAAACAATTGCCAGAAGCCTTGCAGTCATTCGTGCTCCAAGCTTGTATCTAGTATTTCATAGGTAAGTAAACAATGTCCGTTGATAATGACATTGACGACGCTAACAGAGTAACCCTTGACAAATATAGATCATCATAAGAGTCCAGAACAACTTCCAACGCTCGTACTAAACCAAAAGATCTCACCCCCCGAAATCCTCTCAAGAAATGTCGGGAATACCCATCTACACGGCAAGCCCTATCAACGCATCCAAGGTGTCCGGCGTAACACCACAGACAGCTCCCCCCACCCAACCAAACTTCAGTAGTGCCCCGGCGCAGAATGTAGGGACAACGACAGCAACGCCTTCATCTGCATCCTCGTACCCAGAAGCAAGGCCGGGCGCCATTGCTATGCCTGTTCCGACTGCTTCCACCAATAGATACGTTCCTGTGCAACCAACTCCTACGCTGAAGGACGATGGTAACAACCCACCTGCTCCACAGCCGGGGGCTTTCCCAGTACTTGGAGGTCCAACTTCGTCCACTTCGCGGTAAGTGCACTGGCTTTCCCGCATGATCTCTACGTGTCTGCTTGGCGGCGGGGTGACATGTATCGTCAAGAATCCCCAGTGTCTTCCTAGCTTTTCTCTAGACTCCGTTGCATAAGTTATGTTGCTATCGCCGTTCCCTCTTTGATGCACAAATTTTCATAGCTAGGATGCCCAGCTAGTTTTCTAGCCGCCAATCGTGGATGTTGATAGCCGGGATGTCACTTGAGATTTTCAGTTCAGACCGATCCTTTGGAGAGATTTTCTATGATCCTCTTGCTCCTTCGTACATCTTTCTCATTCCACAGACTTCGTCTGTATGGAGCTCCGATCGTAGTGGTGCGCTATTATGGCACTGAGTGAACTGTGCACATAATTCGAGTGGACAACGGAGTACTTGCGTACCTCTACTCAGGAAGACCTCGCCGGCTGCGGCATCTCCCTATACCTTTGAAAGTCACTGTCCCTCAGTCCTCTCTGAGTAATATGGCAACCGGAAGTCTCCAGTCCAGTCTCAAGAGCCTTTATCTCACGTGCACTCTAGCATTCCCCGAGCCAACGCATCGAAGTCAAATGCTCAGACCAACACTGACTCTCTTCAATTCTAGTAATATCCCTCCACCACCAAAAGCGGGCGAAACCTACAAGCCTCCACCAGCCGCCGCTCCAAGCACATCGATGTCTCAGCCCTATCCCCACCAGATGTCGCTTCCACCACCAACAAACATCTATGGCGTACAACCGCCATCCTCCTCAACAGTACCATCTACTACACCCTCATACTCATACCCTGTCTCTCTGAACGAGAAGCGCGAGAATGAGATTCCCAGGAGATCACTAGAGCATCCTCCAAACTACCAGCAAAATCCCTACGCCGCCGACCTCAGTGCACAGCAGCGCATGGCCATTGAAGCTGCTAACGCCGACAGAGATAATTCGTCATCAGCCGATGCGGGATTGGGATTTGGTGAGGACAGTGCTTGGAATACAGCTAAGCAATGGGCACAGGTCGCGGGAAGGAAGCTTTCCGAGGTGGAGACTGAGGTTTGGAAGCGGATTAATAAGGATTGATCGGAGTTATGAGATGGGGAGATAAGGAGCAGAAATTGGAGGGCGAGCAAGTGAGAGCTGAATGAGAGTGAGTCTCAAGATCAGAATGGATATCGAGGGGGAAATACTGGACTTAATTTTTGCCAACGGCTATAAGGCGTTTTGGAACCGGCTCGGGTATCGTGATTTGCGATGATTGGGACAGTTGACACTTGAACTTAGAAGACTCAAACGGTGCATGGTGCAAGATGGGACTACTGGTAAACCTTTCTGTATTCGTAGAAGAATAGCACGCGATTTAATCTATCTGCTCAAGCAAACATATGTTTTCTAAGCTTGCTGAGTTGATGGATGAGTGACTTTGGTCTAGATATGGAAGCCCTATGGCTCGTATGGTGTACGAAAGATCGAATTCCCGAATTGGGATGGAAGAACGAGTGAGAGGGAAGCACTTGAAGCCCACATCTCCTACGCTAAGCGATAGCCGTCGTATCGCGTCTGGTAGCTTGCAAAGGATGTGGTCCGTTCATCTCCACTTCCAACATCCTCTTCCACACTTCAAAGCTTCACCTCTTCCTCAGCCTTCTACGCTTCGATATTCCTCGCGTTCTATGCGCTTCTTCGAACGGACAAGGGTATATCGCAATATGTATGTAGCACAGGCACCATAAAACCTTAGTATGAATAAATTAATATAATCCAGGGTACCCTTTTTTTTTGCGCCATTCTAGCCCGCGCACATCTTCCGCCTACCACAAATAGATCGTCATATAGAACGAGATGCGCACTTATTAATAGCTGCAGGATAACTTTCTTCCCTCGCAATGGGTGGTGGACGTGCGTGCGCCATGGCGATGGCTATAGCTGGGTGGACGGCTGTACGGGCGGCCTTGGTTCTTGTTAGTATGGAATCATTATCAATCCATAATCCATACCGCAGAACTTTATGCGTTGACTGATGCCTGTTGTTTGCTGTCGGAGCCGATTTTGTTTTTGCGCTGAGCTCCGAGTCGAGGGTCCTTGTCTTTGCCAAAGGTTGTCTCTACATGCTAATCCTATCCTGTTTTTTGCTGCTCTATCCTTATGGTTGTTCAAGTGTGTCTTCTGGTGGGTGTGTTGCGGAGAGATATGGAGTATCGCCGAATACCTCGCCTCCGCAAACAACAGCCTCGTTTCGCATCGTCCTTCAGCCACAATGACGACGACATAGCGGCAAGGCGACGTTGAATTGTAGTATATTGGATACAATACATACACAGAAGGTGCTCTTGCTTGCGTAACGGTGATCCCTCGGTGTCACTGAATAGGATATGGGGGATGGGGGATGGGGGATGGTGTTTTCCCGGATGTGACGTTGGGTAAATTCCTTGGTAGGAGCTGGTGGAGGAAAGCATCACCGTGGAAGACCTTGCCCGTGGCGCATCTGCATGTGATTCTAACTCCTACATTGGGTAATATACATGGAGATGGACACAGAATGAAGAGCCTTGAGGAAGTTCAGCTGTGGCGGCATGCAGATCTGTTGAACACGCATATCTAGTGTATGGGCGGTTCTGGCGCTACGAATATCATACTTTGACCTCCTTCTCTTCATCCAGGATGTCCCTCTCCGCACTTAATGCTTCCATGTGCCTTTCTAAAGTCTTCTACTGTACACACGATAGTAGCGCCCGGACTGGAGTGAGGGATTCAAGAAGTGTGCTCGCCGTCTGATGGGCTTCTTACCAGACAATGTCGAAAGTCCAAGCGGTGCGGTGTACGAAGTAAAAATATCCATTTTATCCGTGCCAACTCTGTGGCAGATGATTTTACTGTATTCTACTGTACTTCAACCTGCATCTGAGTTGGGTTTCCGTTGTGTGTGAAGGAGCGGCTGATCGTGTGTCCGGCGTGGCTCTTACACTTGCGAGCTTTGATACATGTACAGCCTCTTTCTTATCCTACTGCAGGATATCATACACATCTCCTGCTGTAAGAACTCAATCAAGTGGTTGCAAGGCGCTTCTAATTTGTGTTTTTCTCTTGAGATGTATGATGGGCTCATGGACTTGACTTGCTGGCTTGTGAATCTGGCATTCTTTCTTTTTTTGTAATTCTTTCTGGAACGGAGGAAGCCCTTGCACTCCATGACGAAGTGGCCGCATTCACCCCGAGGCAGTTAATATACCGCCCTTGTAGCCATGAGTATCCACGTCTGCGGCCTCGTGGCCCTCTTCCATGCTGCCTATCTATGACTATCTCTCGCGGTAATATATGTAAATCATCAGGTGAGTTGGGTCATACCGCCGGGCCGTTTCTTGATAAACAACGACAAACCTTAGGCCGTCGAGATAGGTCATATGTAGCTCACATCTCATATACACACACAGAGTCCATGCTCGATACGGAGTAATATACCTTTACCCCTCTATGGATACCAAGAGTCGCACAATACCCAGCAGCAGATACTCCGTGCCCATGGCCTCCACTTCAATCCACCCACCTCACATACAAGAAGCTCACCCAAATTCATCACTCAGTCAACACATTCCCCGTCGTTTCCAATGCCCCCTCTCCCAATCAAGCAATGTCCTCTCAGGCCTCTTCGAACCCCTGCCGGCCTAGCCGTCGCATCTTCGACAGGGGCCAGCCAAGCGAGGAGCCATCAAGCCAAACGAAGCCTTAGCGTGCGCCCTACGGACTATGATTCGTTGCGAGGCCGCGTTTCAGATCGGTACCCCCGCCAATCCACGACAGGGGGAGAAAGTAGCCGCAGGGGTGGCGCCCCTGATGCTGGATGCTGGGGTGTTGCCGTGGGCTAGTGCTGTGATGTGTCGCGATGTCTTGTGTCGCTTCAAATGGCGTTACAGGTTTCGTCGGGCCTGGATATTCAGTTTAACTCTTCACTTCCCCAGCCAGACTGACGCTTTTGGATTTTTGGGCCTGGCCTCTGCGATCCATCATCTTCGTGCTCTTGACGATGATCATTTTCCTTTCCATGGCCGTGAGGGAAACATGAGTCTGTGGTTGATATGAGGTGCAATGCAATTCTCACTAGGCTTTGGACTGCGCGATATACATGTAAACCCCGGTGCAGTCTGTTGGGTCACGCTTTTCACCTTCATTTCTTCGTCTGACTTTTCCCCTCCTTCGTGCCCTCGGAGTCCTGATGGAGCCCGTTCCTGTCCTATCGGCTGCGGCCTTTGCAAACTCTGTAGAGCGTGATTCCGGGCCTTCCTGATGGCTCTAGAGGATAGAAATGGACTCGGGCGTTGCTGTGCGTTGTTGTGCCGGTCTTTTGTCATCACTCGATTCGGAGTAGAGAGGCACTTGGTGGTACTGTATCTGGCACTTCCATGCGTATAGGTGTGGCATCCACGCGGTTTCTGCAAGACGCCCCGTTTGCCTTGTTACATACCTTGGCCTTAGGATGTAACTCTTATAACTATAATATGCTAAGCCTTATATCTGATGTATATCTATCAAACCCCCTCTATATAAACGACATGTATATGATATACACTATATACACTATATACATCACCAATAACAATATTCACTATCATATACATATATGCACATATATACGTACATACATACAACATACATACAAAGTTTATTATACCAATTGTGAATCTACAGGCCATCACTCCCCCCTCGACAGTCTCTCAATCCCCGTGCAGAAAAAAGCTCCCACCACGTTCTGCTCCCTCACCCAGTCCAGAAACAATGAAAAAAGACCGGTGTACCTGACTAAGAACTGACTGACTGACTGTACGACGTGTTTACTAGGTATTCCCATTCATTCCATTCTATTCCCATAGCTCCACCCACTGCCTGTCCATTTTCCCATCTGTGATCTCCACTTCCAAGCTGCCCAAATTCTCTCCCTCCCCACTGCGCTGTTATGTGGCCTGTATGCTGTGGTCACGATTTACTTAGTCAAGACCCAGTCCTGTCTGACTTGCCTTACCGTATTGCTCGCTCCTACTCAGTCCCCTTCGCGTCCGAAGAGTCTTCGTCGGCCGAGACCCTTCACATACCTTTTTGTTTGTGCATAATACACACATTGCTGAACAAGGGATTCCTACGGACCACTGTACGTGCACTGCGCTTCCCAACTTCTTTGGAGGAGAGCAATATCGAGCCCTTTGAATCGCACGTATGTTGATCTTCGACCATGCCCTCGATCCGTGTTCCCCGGGGTCATGGTGGTCAATAGATGGACGGTGTCCATGCAGGACGGCCATGGCCGATGTGGCTTGGGCTTCATGAGGTGGGTTTTGGAGGGCACGAGAGTGAGGCGTTGATTGATATTGATGGTTGTCGCTTGGCTCATATGATACGGAGGTTGAGAGCAGTGTGCATTGTAATCTAGATGTACACAGTACACACATATTTGCAGTACTCACTCTACTACTACTACCTATCATCACAATACTGCGTCATTGAGGTTTGCAGCTTCTTCTCTCTCCAACTCCTCACCAAAAATTGTGAGTTGTGTCTCCAGAGCGGATATGGCTATTTACGGTATATCCAATTACGTACTATACGGAGGATTTGTTCGACTAATCAAAATCACATCTCACCCTACGATCCATTAATCTTCCACATTTTCACTCTGGTCATTTAGGATCGTGGGGGATGTATTTCCGATGGGTAGAACGGGCTTGTCCGTCCCCAGCTATATACGTAGGAAATGTGTGGGAAGAATTTCCCTCGCCTTGGTCAGGAGATTCCGTCTTCCTGCACGCAAGATGAGTTTGTGTGAGATGAGATTTGGTTGCGCTGCGTCGGTTGTTGCGGTGGAGTTCCTGATGATTAATAAGAGTGTCAGGCAGTGGTGCAGTAATACTACTGAATGGATCCGCCCTACAAACCCACCCTCACATTGTTATTCTCCGTAGTGATTCATTCATGACTGAGTCCTCTTCATCCCTATGGCACTGAGTGATTTCCTTCTCATAGCTTGGTGATCCAGATTGTTTGGAGGTGGTCTATCTCGGTTGAAGGGCAAAGAGCAAAAATCAAAGAGCAAAGAGCAAAAGGCAAAGGGCAGAGAGCACTGTTGCCCAATCCCACCCAACCCGGAAATACGGTCCTCATGGTAATATCATCATCCCGAATGTCCTCAATGCATGCCCAACCAATATCGTGAACTCCCAGCCCAAGCGAGACGATGCTTCACATTCTTTGATGAGGCTCTCGTAAGTAGCACCATGGTACGTTGAAAGTCAAAGGGTAAAAGTAAAAGAATATTGTTTTTCACCGCATCAGCCATCATGAAAACTTCCTGTACCGACAGCCTCGGCTAAACGCCATCCAGTTGTGGATATCATCTTTTATTGCAACGCTTCCCTCGTTACATAGCTCCATATGTCGTACCTGATCTCACCTTACGACGTCGCGATGTTGGGTTTTATCATACGCATCGTCCTTTGTACGTAGGGAGTCCCTCCTCTTACTTTCCCTTGGTGCTGGCGACCCGGTTTATAGGCGATGGGCGAGATAGTGGAAGGATGATTGCTGTTCAGGATTCCATGATTCAGATTCGATACAGGATTTCTGTTTTGTTGAGTGGAGTTTTTGCGCTTGCTGCTGCAGGAACGGATTGTTGATTTTCTTGGCTGCTCGGATATTTGTGGGATCTTCAGGTACTACACTGCTCATGTAGTTTTGAGTTATCTTTGGATTGGCTTTTGGTTATGCTCGTGACAGGTTTTATGGAGTATCAGAGTCCACAATGTGGTATCGTGTGTATGTGCCTCTTGTTGTGCCTGCTCGTGTCTGCTCTTGTCTGCTGTGGCTCAGGCTCAGGCTCAGGCTGCGGTGTACGCACGTCCAGTATATGCCAGAGCTGCATTATGCCCTGCACATACAGCATACACCCACCACTGCTCGCCACTACTGCACGCAGCAGCCCAGCACTGACAATGCACTGCGCGTGGAGCCACGGACTGTGAAGCAAGTACATTGAATTCATCATCACGTCCATCAACGTCTTTATTTTCATCATCACAATCGTCATTCTCAGAGAGCAACTTCAGGTCCATCAGCCACAGGCTTCGTCATACACGTCTAGCCAGTTGCAAATCAATCGTCTATCCCTCCACAATCACAATAGTACCTTACATGTAACAACGACTTCATGTACTTCACTTTTACCAGCACAGCCGCACTCACCATCCACTCCTCTTGACTCTTCCCCATTCCTCAGTGTGCGGAATAGCACCCGTTAATAGAGCTGCATCTGCAGTGCCATCGTCGTCTGCGTCGCACACACTTCCCAACTTTACCCCACGACATTAACTGCAAAGTGGGTCACTGTAGGGCAACTTTTTGTCCGGCACGACACGAGACAAGCCACCTCCTTCTGGGTTCTTGTTAAACGAACAGCGGATGCTAATCCAAGTTCCCAGGTACAAGCCAGACAGTGCTCGACGGGGACTCGACCAGACAAGAAAAGATGGAAAGATGAGACTCGAGACTTGGGAAAATTCCACCGCTTATTCCCTGTACCCTGGCATCCTGTCCTTCACCCATCCATCCATTCATTACCTTACGAGCCGAGCTGAGATTCCGTACCAAGACTGCGAGAGCTGGATCGAGGCTCTTTCTCCGATTTTGATTCTAAGCTCTGGTACTATCATTTCAATTGTTGCGGGAGAGAGATCGCTTTCTTTCTGTACTTGGAATTACTGGCGGGCTTTCCGCGTCCTCCAATCTACACAGTACGAGTACGAAGCATGGATTCGGGGCCTAGATCAGCGCGTTATGTATGTGACTTTCTTTCTATACACTCTCGACTATTATCATCTATCATACGAAGTGCACCCGCATGGGCTTTTGCTAAGGGCTCCGTATGGCTCCGTATGGCTCTGTTCTGACGAGTAAGGTAAAGCAATGCACACAGTGGATGGTGGTAGGTCAGTGCCAGTGGCTAGGTATGCTTGTTGTGCCTGGAAAAGCATCACCAAATAGCCCGTACCTTACCGTCGCAAGTCTCAGTGCCATCGATATCTCCATCGTTATTGTTCACCCATTCATCTTCAATAATCACACACACATACTCTCATCCACTGGTGCACTACCCTCACTCAGGACTGGCTGCCCACATCCTCCACTTCCCACCAACTGCCACCCCAGCATGCATGCATCGGCTCTTTCAAGTCAACTGTACTGTGTATGGTAAGGTTCAGGAACAGCCAGTAAGCCACTACATGAGAAGTGCCACTAATGGACTACAACAGCACTGATGCTCTGATGAGAGACTCCACCCACAAATAATCCCTACAATAAACCCATATCCACGACAACTAACTATACTTACAGTACAGTACGGAGTCCCTTACCATCCATTCACCAAAAATGATTACCTACACCCTATCTAAATCACCACTCGGAGGGGACCATTTCTACTAGCAAGACCACCACCTACCACTCACTACACGCCTCTGGGATGTCTACTATGAAGTCTGCTATGAGGTGCCTGTCCTGCTTACTCCCAGCCCGGCTTTACTACTGGCCCAAAGCCTGGTCCACCCCCGTCTTGCCTGCCTTGTCAATCCCATCCACATCAGCCTGTGCAGAGGGCCAAGCGTCTCTCCCACACACTCATCGCACCACACACACTCACACACCCAGACCAACAGCGGTTTGGCTTGTATCAGGACTACCGGCATGGCATATCAACAACGTTGCCCTCGAAATAAATATATACACAGTGTACAAAATAAAAAGGGCCTAGACATGGGTCATTGACTGGAGAAAGTGCGTTTGATGGCCGGACGCCAACTTTCTTCTTATACCTCTAGGATCGCTGCACCGCCCCTCGTCCACCTTTTGCGCGTCGTCCCACTCTGTAGCTTCTCTTTTCGATTTGTCCAGTCGCTCCTTTTTGAATCTTTAATTTCGTTCAACATTACTTTATATTTCTTGGAGCTGGCTCCCTTTCCATATTGTGCTGGCCTGCGTAGATCTTCCAAACGAGTTCGTTTCTACAGAACGTCCTTTTTGCATTGTCCAACTCATCACACTCATTTCCGCTCCCGCCAACCCGATCGACATTCCTTCGTCATATGAAATATTCTTAGCACCAACCCTCCACTACTTACTCTTCCAAAATTGTGGACACCAAGAACAAAAAAAAAGTAGACGGCCCCATCGAAGCATTGATCTTTTGGGAATCCATACAAGCTCAACTTGGACCCATTCCCCTAAGGGACTGATTGACACTATCATCGGATCTTAAACCTACCTCGTAAGTGCAGGATATATACTCTGCCTTCCCTTCTTAGACCCCGGATCTCCCTACTCCCCTATACTCTTAACACTTCAATGGACTATAGGGCTGACAACGTCAACAGCCTTTTTCTATTACATCAACAGGTTTGATCAAGTTCTATCTTCAAATATGGAGTCCAATCCAGCAGCCTTGTAAGTGGACTCTCTTGCCATGATGCCATATATTGTTGACATACTGACATACCATCTTCCCAAAAGACATCAACTGCAAAGTGCACCCTTATTCACTTATAACCCAAACAACAAATTTGGTCGACGTGACTATCCACCTAGATCCTACCCTTCAGTAACTAGTACTCCAAGTGAGATGTCAACACCTCACGAGTCAGGAATGGGAATGTGGTCATCTCCAGCAGAGCATGGTCTCAAGCCCCGGCCAGCAACTATCCACGAGTCCATCTTCCCGGGATACTCAATGGCAGAAGAGTACAACAACAACCTTCCAGCATGGGATTCATCGACTATGCCCATGCAGTCAACCCATGACGGCTTTCAACAACATTATTCTGTTCAGCAACAGGAATTCTATGGATCAGACCTTGGAAACAGTAAGCTAACCGTTTGCATATCTATCTGTAGTAGTTTGGCTAACTTTTGTAGATGGCTGGGTTCAAAAGCAATGTGATGATGGAAGTGACATGCAGAGTATGGACACTGAGATGTCTATGGGTCAGGCCTACACTACTGACGAAGCTGTTCCCGTTCTCGATTTGAGATACTCTACTCCTGGAATGGAAAACGAGTCTCTGGCCTTTGAAAATGCTTTCAACTCTCGCCGAATGTCTGGGTCATCCTTCACTCTTTCGACTACTGGCCCATTGTCTGAAATGGCTTCATACGAGGACTTCTCTACAACTCTCTCCGAAGCACCATCATTCAGCTCTGATTATCCAACACATTCCAACAGAAATTCTCTCATGTCTTCGAGCTCGGATTATCCACCACCATCTAACAGAAATTCACTTATGTCTTCAACCCAACTCTCGCCTGTGGCATCCCCAAGAATGACCCCCCAAAACAGATCTGAGCTTGTACGAACTCAGAGCCGTGGTCGTGCTTCTCCATCACCAAGACCTACTATGCGATCTGCACCATACTCCACCGATAGCAGAGTAGGCAAGCGTTGGTCTACAGGGTCTTATGCGCCGACACCAAGCCGTCGTCCTTCACCCTTCATCTATAACCATGCTCAAGAGATGTTCTCAGCTCACAACCAACCACGGATGATCTCCCGCCACTCCTCTCCAACTATCTCCAACGTTCCTTTGCCCTTAAACATGCAGAACATGCACAGTCTGCAGTCTCAGCAGCAGCACCCATTCTTAATGTCGAACAGCTCTGGCTTCCACCGCAACACCGTTGTCCTTCCATCCCACGGGTATGAGCAACAGCCAAATATGGAAACGCCACCACCACTCCTATCTCATGGTCTCTTCCGTATGCTACAGAGCAATGCCGACCCGCATTCTCTGCACGCACACTACACCGACCTCTCGGATCCACCGGATCTATATGCCTCTCTCCACGAGGAGCAGATCCCACCACCACCAGAGGACATGAACCCCTCTGATCCCGACCTTATTCCTCACGAACAAGAACTTCGCTTTGACGGTGACCTCTACACGCCGCGCTGGGTTCGCGGCCATGGTAATAAGAGGGAAGGATGGTGTGGAATCTGTAAGCCCGGTCGCTGGCTCGTTCTCAAGAACTCGGCTTTCTGGTACGACAAAAGTTTCACCCATGGAATTAGCGCTGCTACAGGCAGTCCTTTCCAGGAGCCTATGGAGACCAGGAGAATGGATGGCAACCCGGATGTTTGGGAAGGACTCTGCGGGAGCTGCAATGAGTGGGTTGCGCTGGTTAGTAGTAAGAAGAAGGGGACCACCTGGTTTAGACACGCCTACAAGGTAAGAGAAAATCCCATGATAACTGCGTAGTCTTTTGAGAAGAAGTTCATCTTTTCTAACTTGAGAACAGTGTCATACACACCCGAAAATTAAGGACGCGCCCAAGCGGCGCAGAGAGAGCAGCCACACCCGTGCTCTGGCAGCATCCACCATGGCCAAACCCAAAGAGCTCCCTCAGACGCCAAAGGCGCATCACTCTCACTCTCACAACAGTGCTCACGAGAGCGCGAGCGCAAATGACGCTTGCTGCGTATCGAGTACGCCGACGCCTGCTTCCACTATAGCGGGCCTACAAGCCACTACCAACATTATTAGTCCACTGGAAGGACTTTCCAACATGATTTGAAAGAAGTATTAACGAACCGGGATGAAGGGATATACACATCATGATTTTTGGATACCACTGGATACCACTTTGACATAAGGCCGTTTTTGCTTTCACGGTCGATCTTTCCTTTACGTCTCTTATCTCTTTATCTTTTTCGTACTACTCGATCAAGTTGCACTGCCTCTCACGGCCACCAAATTTCCTTTATTTTTCTGTTTTCTGTTGGAGGATTTTGACATTTTTGATATCACAATTACTACGGGCAGGTTCCTGAGTTGGCGGTTTTACATAGCGTTTTTGGTTTTACCGAACTTCTTTTTTTATACTTGAAATACCTCTTTTGTTGAGAAACGAATTCGAATCAATCAAATTTTCTCATCTATATTTCTCATCTCATCTCATCTCATTTTCCACAGGCGAGGCTTTCTTAGATCTCTTGATATCCCATGATGAAAATGTTCGAGACTCTGGGGTTTGTTTCCTATTCAAAAAGAGTGTGTGTGATGAAGTCGGTCTTCTCTACTCGTCTCCTGACGAGTAGCACCAATACAATGATCCGACAATTTTCTTACAGTTTTGGAATTCTATAAAGATGGCAGAGTAGATTCCTGCCCTAGTAGCTAGCTCTAATGATGCGTTTGATGACAATTTTTGCACCTTGGACTTCACAAATTGCTTGCTTTGGAGTACATACGGTATATACTCCGTATGGTGAGACTTGTCTAACATTCATTCGGAACCGGCTCCCGCCCAGAATATAAACCACACGCCGAAGACCAGCTCCGGCACCTTAGCCTGCGTTTGGAATTGATATCCGTCGGGTGTGCTTTGACCTGCTGCTACACCATTGTGGCTGTGGAGCATCACCCGGGTTTTGAATATGGTGCCGCGTGTGTGCGTGTGCGTCTGGCGCGGCGAGGCTGAGCGGTAGTATATATTGTTACCTTACTTTATATCATTGAATTAACTGGAATTGACTATCGGAAATAAGGTATCGATGCCTGTTTGATGATTAAGCATGCTTCTTCTAACTTGTTTGTTGCAGAGGGTCATTGAATTGTGGATAGCCGCTATTTGTTTGTCGCCGTGGCATTATTTATACTCATTGCCATCTCTCACACATATTTCAGCTCTCACTATTGCCAATGTGTTGTTGTTGATATGTATCCTGTAAATACCTTAGGTACCGACGTACCTATGCTTTTATCATTGGTGTACTTACTACTCAGGTATCTACTTATGAGTATCAATACTAGCACCGTAGTCTATTTTTACATACATTGATAAGATAGAGTTCGGATCGACTTGTACACTGTACTTCGCCAGTTGATAAAATGATGATGTCCTAGCTCTCTCAATGGCGATTCAGAATAGTTCGTGGTTGAAGAAACATACCCTTGGAGAACCTTCAACCCACATAGTACATGTAGATGAATTAAATACCAAAAAGAATACAAGTTTGCAGATATGTTCCCATTTTGTCTGTTGATTTGTTATTATCGACTGCTGAATAGCATAACAAGTGGGTCTCCTTTTGTCGGATGATTCCCGTGGTGCGTATCTGGGCCTATTCTTGGTATGCGTCATCTACTCTGCATTTCAACGGCAACTTAAGCTTACCTGAGATCCACCCCGCAAATATCACGACCTCTTACCTCAACCACATACATTGTACATACTACAACATAATTGGTGGGTTGACATAACAAGAACCCATCAATCACGACGATAACAACATCAGTTCGGATTTTTTATCAATGGCCATCTCATCATCATAGCGACCACCAGCCGGCCCTTTCACGCATCGATTGAACCGCTGTCGCTCAATCGCATTCCACAATGGGCATATCTAAATACCTGCCCTTCGCCCCGGCGACAACAACCCTCCAAGCCTCGACTTACCTCCTCGCTGTCTGCCTCTTCTCCATCTCCTTCCTCGTTTTCCTGAACAGCAGCGTCTCCTTCGTTATCACCGACCTGCTCGGCATCAAACACAATGTTGGCGACCTCGTTGGTACACTCGGTTTCGTTGATGAGTTGGTGGCCCTCGTCGCCTGTCCCTTCTGGGGAATCTTGTCAGACAGAGTAGGTGTGCGTAGCGTCTGTGTCGCTGGGTATACAATTGTCGGTCTAAGTCTACTGCTCTTTGTACAAGCGCGGAATGTATATCCACAATTACTGCTGGCCAGAATGTTGTTCAGTGTCGGCGGAGCCGCTACGTATGTTCTACCTTGCTTGCTATTGATGATTCATTGATTAACACCTTTAGTGCTACTATGGTCACAGCCATTTTGCCATCCATGACTGGTGGTGGAGAGCCGTCTTCCACCAGACGCGGAAACGCCCCATCGGGTGTCCCGCCCGAGTTTAGGAATAGCATTACACCTTCCCTCGAGTCGGAAGTCACTATTACCCCAGAGCGATATACTGGTGGCCAGGGAGTTGGGATTTCGCGCGCCCGCTCCCGTGAACAACACGGAAATAAAATGGGATCGAGTCCACCACGACTTGCGGGGTTGGTAGGCGTGTTTACAGGATGCGGAGCACTTGTAGCTCTCGCTATCTTCCTGCCTCTTCCCGCTCAATTCTCTCACATAAAGGGTATTACTCAGGGGCAAGCTGTAGCTGATAGCTTCTATGTGGTGGGGGCAATATCTCTTGTTGTAGCCATACTTTGCTTTTTCGGACTTCGGAACCTCGCTGGAGAAGAGCACAAGGGATGGAAGACATTTATTGGCTCACGAAACTCAAACAATTCGCATACTGCTCAGTCCAACACACACCAACAATCCTTCCTCCCATACCATAGACTTCTCTTGGACTCTACCCTTCTTGCCTTCCATGACGCTCAAATTGGCCTCGGCTATCTTGGAGGCTTTGTAGCACGCGCCTCATCTGTCGGGATCTCCCTTTTTATCCCTCTCTATATTAATGCGTACTTCATATCACACGGGTTCTGCCAAGGTTCTCCAACAGACCCCTCACCCGAGCTGAAGAAAGAATGCCGAGCAGCGTACATTCTCTCCGCCGAACTTACCGGTATCTCCCAACTCATCGCTCTCCTCTGCGCCCCGCTCTTCGGCTACCTCTCGGACCGCTACCGGAAGTGGAACGTGCCATTACTGGTAGCCAGCATTGCCGGTATAATTGGCTATGTTGCCTTCGCGCGCCTCACAAGCCCTGAAGTCAAGGATATCGATGGTCGTGGTGGCTCGCCTGCTATTTTTGCTATTGTCGCTCTTATTGGTATCTCCCAGATCGGCGCTATTGTCTGCTCCCTGGGCCTGCTTGGTCGTGGCGTACTCGGTGCTGAAGGTGGCTATAATCTCTCACGTGACCTTCATCGCGATTCAGCTGCCCGCAATACCAATGGTGAGACTGCACCACTACTTGGGGAGACTGAAGAGGTGAAGGAGGTGAGCAGGAGTCATCTTAAGGGGAGTATTGCTGGTGTTTATAGCCTTAGTGGAGGAGCAGCTATTTTGTTACTTACGAAGCTCGGTGGCTGGCTGTTCGATAGTAGGAGCCCGGCGGCACCGTTTTATATGATGGCGGGCTTTAATGCGGTGTTGTTTCTGACTGCTGTGGCTGTTGCTATTGTCCGGGAGCTTGGTGGACGGATTAAGGGGGATAGATAGTGTAGATGAATGTAGATGGGTGAGGACGGCTATTAATATTTCGTTTGTTGACGAGCCTTGGGGGTTAACTAGAGCTGTATGATATCTCTTTCAACGACCATCGCATATGCAAGGATAGAAAAGAAGATTCAAACACGTACACCTCTGTATTTTCTTTTCACGATCAACAGGTAATGATGATAAAATATCTTGTATGTCGAAAACTGTTTCATTTGGAAATTGCTCCTTATGTCGTGAGCGGTTATTGAAATTCCAGTTGTTGAACTCTGAGTTATCACCACCATATATACCATCGTCACTGAAGGCTCAGACTTCAATGGAAGTTTGGAAGACGTCAGGACTTTTAAATTCGTCAAGTTCCAGACGGTCTAGATCAAGTTAGGTTCCGTAAAGCAAGTCAAATCAGACTGAACTAAACACCTTCATTTATTAAGCAACATTTGCATGATAGACCTATATGTACACATCTATTCCCTGCTTCTTAAAGTAAATGTTTATATTAGAGTACACAAGTAATCTCGTCACCCTTTCCTAGGTTTAATTTGAAAAGTTGTAGCAATCATTTAGGAACACATCATAAAAAGTGAACAGCAGATATAGATCGATATGGATTAAATTAAATATTATAACAACGCGGATAATCTATGTAAACGTTGGGTTGACAGGTAAGAGTACAATGCAACGCTAAAAAGACAAAGACCGGATAGCAAGTAGCCGGGTACCCAAATATTGATCTCTTGAAACACATTTGACTAGCTCCTGAATATGTATCTGTAGCACTTGAATCTCAGACAGAATCAGATTGCTTAGCTACTTAGAGGGTGGTTGGGACCGCAGACACGGTAACGGAGGTGCAGCTTCCTGGGTGGGCTGGGTTGCATCCACCTGGGATAGAGGTGGCTACAGCGGCTTCAACGGTGCTGAAGTAGGAGCTTGGGCAGCTTCCTGGGTGAGCTGGGTTGCAGCCTCCTGGGATAGAGGTAGCGACAGCAGCTTCAACGGTGCTGAAGTAAGAGCTTGGGCAGGATCCTGGGTGAGCTGGATTGCAACCTCCTGGGATGGAGGTGGCAACAGCAGCCTCGACAGTGCTGAAGTAGGAGCTTGGGCAGCTTCCTGGGTGAGCTGGGTTGCAACCACCTGGAATTGAGGTAGCGACAGCGGCTTCAACGGTGCTGAAGTAAGAGCTTGGGCAAGATCCTGGGTGGGCTGGGTTGCAACCACCTGGAATTGAGGTAGCGACAGCGGCTTCAACGGTGCTGAAGTAGGAGCTTGGGCAAGATCCTGGGTGAGCTGGGTTGCAACCACCTGGGATAGAGGTAGCAACAGCGGCATCGACGGTGCTGAAGTAGGAGCTTGGGCAAGATCCTGGGTGAGCTGGGTTGCAGCCTCCTGGGATGGAAGTAGAGGTTGGGCAAGATCCTGGGTGAGCTGGGTTGCATCCACCTGGGATAGAGGTGGCTACAGCGGCATCGACGACGCTGAAGTAGGAGCTTGGGCAGGATCCTGGGTGGGCTGGGTTGCAGCCTCCTGGAATTGCGGATGCTGTTGGCATGCAAACTCCATCTACCATTGTAGAAGCGTATACTGTAACAGTGACTGGGGACTCAGAAGAGGTTGAGCAGCTTCCTGGGTGAGCTGGGTTGCAACCACCTGGGATAGAAGTAGCAACAGCGGCTTCAACGGTGCTGAAGTAGGAGCTTGGGCAGCTTCCTGGGTGAGCTGGGTTGCATCCACCTGGAATTGAGGTAGCAACAGCGGCTTCAACGGTGCTGAAGTAAGAGCTTGGGCAGGATCCTGGGTGGGCTGGGTTGCAACCACCTGGAATTGAAGAATCATCACGGCGTTCGTTTGTTGCTGGGGCCGCCATGACACCAGAGGCCGCAGCCATAGCGAAGAGGAATTTGCTGTGCATTTTGGTTGTTGATATAAAGATGCGAGATTTTTATTGGGATTGGTTTTCTTGACGAATTGCAAAGAGTAGCGTTGAAATAACTTCGAGTGAGTGAGTGTATGAGTGAATGGACGAATCAAGTGATTCAAGTGAATGATAGAAAGCGAATGATTGAAGTGAGTGAAAAAAAAGATTCTAGACAAGATTTTGATACTTATATATACATTTCTCTATATTCAAGTCATCTAGTACAGGATTTGGCCTCACTGCCTACCACACCCCCAAGCAGTCTGTAAATGAGAATATCGTATACGCACTGCGCCATGGTTTCGATGGAGTTCTGTTAAACTTTTGTGGTTGTGTGGGGTTAGTCCCTTACCCCTGGCCGCTGAGTTCGTCTGACGTCGTATAGAAGAAAACATGTTTCAAAAGAATGCCACCGTAGTAAAATATAGGAGGGAATGCATTAATAGAGTGGGACTGTCTCAATAGGTAGATAAAGCGCACAACTAAGGCACAAGATCTGTGAGTGTAATGTGCATAGTGTACACAAAGAGCTCTTGCGACAGGTAGCTGCCATCATTTACAAATTTGATCAGGATAATCGTGGCAGTGGTGTACTCGATCCCTCTTATTTCTCTTATTCCTCTTATTTCATGACCACGTGGCATGACATTAACCTATGATTCTTAATTTTTTTATTTTTATTTTTGGTTAGGTCGTAGGTGATCTGTTAATCCATAATGATCAGCAAGATAAAAGATAAGAAGAAACATGCCAATAGCTAACCGATGCTGAATTAAGATAAATACGAATTTGATAAGATTTCCCACGCTGAACGGTAGTGCGGCTATGTTTGTTCAATCTTCTTGACTGGCTGTGGTGGCTGGAAGAGGCTTCGGAATATTTTACCGATTACAGGGAATAGGAGCCTTCTGAGTTTTGGCGCTTTCCGCCTACCGTAACCTTATATCTGTCTGAGAAGAAGCCGACAACCCTACTCTTTAACAACGATCGGCAATGAATGCGGGTCTTTCATTTTGAGAAGGGAGGTGGGCATTTCGGTTGAAAATTTAACAGGCTTGTGAAATGGCGGAGTAGAATGGGATGCAAGGCATTGGCATCTTGAATTCATTAATAGCCCAAGAATCACATGGTATAGCTGTCTATCTACACAAGAATTGCTTTCGTGATAGACAAACCACACCCCTAATTCCAGACCAAGTGTCAACAACAACCGTATACGACTTTTCTCTCTGCCCCACACTACTAAACCGTCGTATCTCGCATTTGGGGTACTTTGATGGTACACCCTCGGCAGTGGAGACATGATGTCTGACTCTCTTCGAAGTTACCAAGTTGGCGGGAGAGAGTATCTAGGAGTTGTAGACTTTTTACAGATTAATAGTGCTAACAGGTTTACTTCGCCACAGTCTTCTGGTGGCATCTCTGTCCATTTCTTCAGGAGATCTCTCCGCTTCAAGATCCAGTATCGCGATGGGTATAGAGAATGGCCATGTCAGGATTCATGATGCTCCTTGTCGTGTTGAGCAGGCCTCGCTCAGTTTGGGACTGAATCAAGCTTTCTTCCTCAGTGATTATTTATACCTAGTACTATGTAGGGCTACTATAAACCTGTATGCATTACTAACAATGGAAACATTCATCTACTTAAACTACCTCGCTTCATACTCAAAATTGCATGTCCAGGCTTAATGGACATTGTTAGGTTTTGCTTTCATCGCCCCTTTATAGTTTGGCGGTGGCTTTGATACTGTTATTGGAACCGGGGAGCTTGGTCTGTGTTATTGGCGGCGAAGACCATATACCATTAACAATGATAGCTACATATTGAATACGACGTAGATCATGACGCAGAGTCTCTTTGGCGTGAATAGATACAGGACCAGACCACTCTAGAAAGTGTTTGGCCGTTTAGTATTATTATTATTGCTAATCTAATGATTTCTGGTTGCGGAGAGAGGAGTAATACTTGTGCTATGATAGGTCGAGATGGTATGGTAGCAAGCAAAGGGGCAAACCTAGCATACTCTATCTAAATGATGTCGAGCACGTGAAAAGTGGGATTCCCAAAGGAACTATAAACATATCAAATGAGAAGCTAGACGAGAAAATGGCACAGAAATACATCGAGGATATGATGGTCATACATAGAACTAATTGACTGGGGAAATACGAGATAAAGTTGAAGATGTTGAAAATATGTAAGAGGGAAGCGTGAGTGAAGGTGGAGCTGGTGGGGACAGAGCCGCATATTATGGACCCTATAATACAAACGAATACGGCAAAAGCTTGAATGGTCAAGCATGGGCTGGGGATTAGATACTGTACTTTGCCTTTGAGCGGTCTTGGAGCGGGTCCTGAACTCGTAAAGGTGCATTGTCTGGTCAAGGAGATTCAAGCGAAAGAAATTGACTACATCGGGTAAACATGACGGTGAGGCAGTTCTGATATCTGATGCTTAAGTACATGAAGACCAAACATTAATGCAAGTACAGGCTTGGTTATTTGCAGTGAGTGGAGACCCGGCAGAAGAGTTTGCGTTTTGGAATATGGATACAGTGACTCAGTTATCGCCTTGACCCCTAAATACCCGCTTATTGTTCTGGAATATTCTGCACCTTTGCCTGGGCTTCCTATCGTGGGAACAAAGGTTCTTATAGTATGTCCAGGCAAGTTGACTGACAGGAATTGATGCGCTGGCATGAAATGTGGTTGAGAGCCTCACCTTGTACTCTACTTGTGGCGCAGAAAAACTTAGTATAAGGAGGTACGCAGTATAGTATTTAACGGGATCCACTTCAGTCCTGTGTCGAGTTCTTAGCTTATAGGGAGTGTGGGACTGCCTCTTATAAAAGTAATACCCACAGATACTGTTCAAGTTGGAGCATAATCATTTATATATTTCTTAGCTCCATCAGTCGAACGGGGCTGAAAGGGGCGGATGCAATTAGACTATGATTGTGTGACTGTTCATACATGGACAACTTGCCTGCTGGGGGAATATATATATTCCTATGTTAGATCAAAAAAGACAGGCATCACTTAATCAGATTTTAGTGCTTCAAGAGGCCTGTTCCAATTTGATCTCTAACCATACCAATATCATCATGACCTAATCACTAGTCACCAGACAGCCTATGCATTTGCACTCAAGCAGCTAGACACGAGACGAAACCCAATCATGAGAAAAAAAAATATGAATTTGCTTTGATTTCCACCCAAAGGCCCAATCCGAACATGATCGTTAAAAACACACTATGTTCCTGATTTGCACACAACGACAACATTGAAGCCCCATCCGCACCGCTGAGAATCACCCCCATCCCCATAAACTAATTTTTTTGATGACAAAGACAGGAAAAATACCACAAGGCAAAGGTTTTACAACAAAGAGGAAGGAGTTTGGCCGAAAAAGTTGATCAAAAAAAAAGTTGTGGAATTTCCATTTCTTTCCTCCCCTTTTTCCATTTAATTCCCTCCCGAAAAGTTGATAGTAACATTCAAATTGTGGATTTGATTTGACAGTTTAAATTGTTTTTAATAAACTGACTGCGCTTGCTTGATGCATTTATGCGCCAAGGCTTGGGAAAGCGGACTCATCAGAGGTGTTGATGGAGGCAGCTGGAGCGCGTGGGCCAGACTGGCGAGGAGCACCACGCTGGGCACCACCTCTTGGGCCGTCACCGCGACGAGCACCACCTCTTGGACCATCACCACGGCGAGGACCGTCACCACGGCCACGGCCACCACGGGCACCCTCGCGACCGCCACGACCGGCAGTGCGCTGCTCTGGAGCCTCGACGAAACGCTGGTCAATCTCAAGGACCTGCTTCTGCTTGCGCTCACGCTCGCGCTTGGCCTTGCCACCGGAGCCGGCAATGAAAGCCTCCTCCTCTTGCTTCTCAAGAGCCTTGGCATCGGCCCACTTCTTGTCCTGCTTGCTTCCCTCGTTGGCCTTGCGAACCTCTGGGCCGGAGCCGAGTGCGAGCTTCTTCTCGGCGAGCTGGGCGAGGTAGTCGGTGTAGGAAATGCTGTTGTCCTCTGGCTCTGGCTCAGCGACATCAGCCTCAGCCTCGACGTCCTTGGCGTCAGCCTTAGCAATGGCCTCTCCGGCCTGCTCATCAGCCTGCTCGGCCTGACCCTCAGTGGCACCCCATCCGTGAGCGGCTTGCTTCTCGGAGTCACTAATCTTCGTTAATCAAAAGTCCTTTAAATAATCTACATCAGTTGCAGATTTTTTATGGTGAATTCGTACCCTCCTACGGTGCGGGAGTGACGGTCATCACGAGCTCCACCACGTCCTCCACGGCCACCACGGCCACGTCCACGACCCTCGTAGGTACCGGTACGTCTCTCTGGGCGAGCAGCTCCATCTTCAGTTGGCTTGCCACGGTTGTTGGCGCTACCAGCCTGGCGATCACGGAAAGCTGAATAAAAGAAACATAATCAGCATTTTTGTCCATCGGAAACTTTCCCCCACTTCCAAGCATGCGCCTAGAGAATTCCAGCCGCATGACGAATGTGCCTCAAGAATTTACGAACCTCCCTCGTTACCACCTGGACCACGGCGGTTGTTGCTGCGTCCCTCGGCTGGGACCTTGGATGCTGGGGCCTCAGCTGGAGCATTGCGCTTGGTGGTGCGAGCTGGGGTCTTATCGACAACCTTTACAGGTGGCTCTGGTTCCTTGTCGGAGTCCTCATCGTGGGTGTTTCCTATAGATCGCACTCGTCAGATGCGTTGTTCTCTTTTTTTTCTTCAAATATATGCCGCAATTAGGCGCAGTAAGCAAGATTTCGTACCGAGGAGCTCGTAAAGGTTCTATAAAAAGAGATAATTGTCAGCAGGAAGTTCGTAAAAGCTTCGCGGTTGCAGGATCGACACCAGCGACGCAGAATTTTCGCGATATGAGCGGGGAAGAAATCTCTCACCTTTGATACGACTGTGCTTGACATATTGTCCTAGAAGTGCCTTTCCGAAGAAGGCCTTGCTATCTGGCGAACAATTCGGTCTGGGAGAAGAGGGGAATCGAGCTTGACAGAATCCTACACTTTAGGAACCTGTCTCTCGAGAAATTGAATGTTTGCGTGGAGAGCGGTAGACGTCAGGCGTAAATCGAAGGGCCTTGCATCAACGTCCCTCTGAGCTTCCAAGTTGCCTCGCTACGCATAAATTCGCGCCAACACGAATCGGGTAATAGGGCTCACGTTAGGGCTTCATTTTTGGACATTCACCAGCGACGAATCTGAAAATGTAAAGTAATGTAAAATCATATGATGGGCACTGAACGGTGCATATTAAGGGATAATGAGTAATTATTTAGAAGTTGTTCTTGATGTTTGTATACTACTACAATTACTGGCAAAAAGGAAAGAGCCGCAGCAATTGACAGCTCCACCATCATAGCGAAAATCCAACATCCACCCGCAAAGCAAAAAGTAATCAAAGAGCTATGTGAACAGGCAATTGGAAAAAGGCTCAGGCAAGCTGCCAATACCCCAGCAAAACCCCAAAGAAACATCCTACGACTATTCGCAACAAACCTGTGAAGCAATATCGCGCGGTCTCATGAATGGAAAATAATGCACAAACGTTATGTTATGCAGTGGTGCGATTGTGCCCATAGCCCCGCCGCCCCAGCAGTCCCTTCCAACGCCTGCAAAACTTCCATAACTCCAAACCAGCGAGAAGAAAAAAATGACCTTGCTTTTGTGATGATGGGTATTAAAACTTTTTGTTTATCGCATTGAGCTCGTATCGAATGAGAATTGCGTTGGAAAGTGCATGCTCGCTGACAGGCCAAATGGATCCATATCAAGCATAGGATCATATGGATCGAGAAGCTGCGTCATTGAAGGGAAGCCAGGACCATTGTCTCCGGTCTGGCCAGGTTGCCCAGGCTGTTGATTGGATGCAGTTGGAGCCGGCAATTGTTGCTGTCCATTAGGTGGATGGACTTGGCTGCCGTGCTGCTGCTGTGGCTGTGGCTGCGATTGGGACTGTGGCCTTGATGGCTGTTGCTGCTGCTCTCGTGGCGAGTGCTGAGACTGCTGTTGGTACTGTGGCGACTGTTGCTGCTGCTGCTGTTGTTGTTGCTGCTGTTGCGTATATTGGTTTGCGCTCGATTGGCGGCGGTCTCGGTCGTCGACCATTTCGTTCGGGGCATCGTACTCTTGATCTGTACTCACGGAATCAATCTAGGACGAACATAGTTCTATATAAAGAAATAAACAGGGGACGGGTCAGCTTGCCGAGTTGCTCAATGTGAGTCTGGAATGGGGCAGAAGCATAGTACGGGGTCTGCCCAGGCCTCATAGTACGAGACGCCCCATTTCCTGGACCTTTCATAGCAGGAGCCAAGGGAGCTCCAAGGCCTGCAGATCCATTCTGATGTCCATGGGACAATGGTTGTTTCATTGGTTGCTGTGGTCGTTGCTGCATTGCAGGGTCGGAAGCTGGTGGTGTCATGACTGCTGAACCGTTGAACCCTGGAGAGTGGGAGTTTGGTGAGGAAGCGTGTGACGACGGGGTTGGTCTTGAATGCGGAGAGGGGTTGCTCTGGGCGGAGGCATGCGGTGGGTTGATGATTGGCTCCATCTTCAATGGGATGCTGGAGTGTGACCGACGTGCTTGGTGGTGTCTGTTCATGATAGCTCGCTGAACAGTAGGAGGCTGAGCCATGCTGGGTGCCATATGGGTAGGTCCCAAGTGAGGACTGCCAGTCTTTGCTCGCAGTTCAGCCTGAACATCAATGCCTGTGACTTATTAGCTATGTGTTTGCTTCCAATTGGATAATGGCACTTACCCTTTTCAAGAAGAATGCGTTCCAGCAAAGAATTCTTGTATCTCAACATGAGACACTCATCCGCGGCACTGCGATGAGCAGTTTGCAAGTTGTGCAAGTTGGTCTCATGCACACGGATGGTCTCCTCAAGTTGCTTGATATACTCGGTGCGGCGTTCACGGAAAGCTGCTTGCGCCTGACGATTGCGTTGCTTGCGCTCTTCGGAAGTTGCATAGATCTATATCAAGTCAGTCAAACTGATTATGCTTCTATGAAAGTGGATTGCTTACTGGTTTGCGTCCGCCCTTTCGCTTTTGGACGGCATTGTCTTGAGTTAAAGCCCCAGCTTCAGCCTCGGGAGTTGAACCCATTGACTCCTCAGAGCCCTCTCTGACGGGATCTTTCTTATCGATAGACATTTCTTCTCCCATTGCTGTCGAAGACGTGGCTAGAAGTGAGGTAATGATAATGAGTTATGCGTCCCCACTGACTGACGCGGGGTCGCGACAACGGAATGGTACTGCTTCCACTTCACCGGGAAAACTAACAAAAGATCTCCAAACACGTCGACTGAGGGGTCGAGGGATGGAGTCAGAGGTACAGATATGATGAGATACGGCGACAATGGCGTCTAACGCGACTGTTTGAGTGATAAAGTACCTGACGTAGGTGACAAGGCTGATAGTCTGAGAATGTGTTGACGCACAAGTGCAAGGTGAACAATGAGTGGTGATAGCGGTTATTGTCAAGTAATGAGTTGGGTAATGGAAACAAGTAAGAAGGAGACGAAAAAGTTTGAGAGGAGTAGTGCAGTAGTAATAGTGTGGTGTCTGAGACTTAGAAAGTGGTCGAGTAAATGAGAACTCTTGCTTTTCGATGCCTTAAGGTTGCATGCAGCGTGAATCGGAGGCCAAGGAGGGGTCGAGCGGCAGACAAGAGCGTGGGAGATGCATGAGATGCATGAGATGCATGAGAAGCACGAACAGAGTTTAGGGAGGGCTGGTGAGGGGAAAAGTACCGCACTGGTGACTGGGAGTATTGAGAGTACTGGCCTGACTGGTCAGGATCTTTTTTTTTTCTCTCGCTCTTTTTTTTTTTTTTTGCCAGGTTCTGGTGTGGGTAGATTATGGACGAGCACAGTTTTGGGGGGTGGGGGATATGCGGTTTGATGGCTGCGAGATGTTTCCGAAGTCACAGGTGTCAGGATGAGAAAAGAGCAGCGGAAAACAATTCAATTGCCGTACGATCTTGGACTTTCTGTGCCCTGTGCTACGCTCAGTACCTAGGTACCGTAAATACGGCACTCTGTACTGAAAATTGGGAGCCTGAGATATGAGTGCAAGTCACGCAACCCCGTTCACAGATATAACGGTCTCCCTTGACTTCCATCCTCTCACTCTATTTTTGCAAGTTCTCTCGACTATTTGTATACAGTAGTGAGTATGGAGTTGATGATTTCTAGCCAACTTCTAGTGCTTGACTAGGCCTGATATCGGCGAACCCGGCGGACTCGGTGATAGAACAATCTTGATGATCTTGGGCTGTCGTGCCTGCAAAGACCTTCTTGGGTTGTGGGGAAGCCAATCACAACTGCAGGCGCCCTGTGCAAGAGTCCCACGAATTTCAAAAGGGACGAGGATACGATGTCCAAATCGCTTCCCATCTTTTTTTCACCGCAGTATGCATTTCACAACTAGCACCGAAGCAGTTGAACGGGGCCCTATGGGCTGACTCTGAAGAATGCGCCGATCCTGTACGAATGGTGCGTATGTCTTAAAGCCAAGAGTGAAAGGAAGGGGAGGGGGGAAAAAAGGAGGGTCGCGCAGAAAATTTTCATCGTGCAGTCGCCTTGTCTTCTGGTAAGTACGCAGTAGCACCAGTAGGTCCTGGTAAGTCGAGGACCCCTCAATATCTGTCCGACTTCCCTTCTCCTGGATGTTCCTGGTGTATAGTTGCTGTGTACGAGTGTTGATACAAACGAACTTCTGGAATAACCACGCGCACGTCGCTCTCAATCTCCAACTTCTGTCATGCCCAATTCTTGTCAGTTTTTCGCGGCGTGACATACGCCATCATACAGCGTATGGATAGTTGAGAGGCCTTTGACATAAGGGTCGGCAAAACACCCTGGTGACCCAAGTGTTGACGTTTAAACAGGCATGGCCCTGCGTCATTATTATGAACCTCTAGAGGACTCATGCCGTTTGGCAGGCCTCACTCATTGGATTCGGCGCTCAAGCGGCGTCACAAGGATGCCTGAGAGTCGTTTGCCAACAGCGTAAAATAGCCTTTCGCATGCTGCAAATGCACCACCAGCGGTATTATACTGACGTACGCTTTGATGCTTATTTTCTGAGATGTGAGTTCCTCGGAGCGTTTGTGTCCATCGGCCTGCCCTCGCCGTCGGATTACTGGCTCTGACTTGGCGCTTTCGTATAATTCTGAACATGGAAAGTTCTGCTTTGTACTCCGTACTGAGAACATCGTGTGAATATCTGTGAACATCGAGTACTGGAGAAATTGCTTCGGAAATATCATTCAAAGCAGACAATGCTCTCCTCAGCACGAATACCAAAGGGATGAAGCTGACGTTTCGAGTGAGCTGCATGGCCCGCTCTGCTGCAGCTCAGAGATGGCGTGCACACGCGTGACACCTTTCCTTACCTTAGGTACCGTGGAAGATGAGGACGAGTGTGGACGAGACAAAATCCTTCCTTCTCTCGTTTCCCGGAGCCCAAAGATGTTCGAAATGTGAAATGTTATATCTGCCGTGTTGCCGGGATGCAACGTGCACCTCCTCGGAGCCATGCAATTAAGTTTGCCTGGAAAGATTGGCATAATGCCTGCCTGAATGCCTACCGGAATGCCTACCGTGCATGGAAAACTTCCTGGCACCCTTGTAGAAAGTAGACGCGCTCGATATCACATCGAGGAATATTTCCAAGCCCTGTCAGAAGTGCTTGCTCCCATACGATGTTGAAAATGATTGCAGCTCTATTTAATCTTATGAAAAAGTATGTGCATGCGCCTCCGGCGCTCCTGGCGCGTCAACCTCAATCAGCCATACACGGGCAGATAAGGTATTTATCTTAGAGTACCTATCCTACTCACAAGGTACCCGGATTATGTATAGATAAGTACGAAGGGCGAGGTGAGAGTCATGATGCGATCGTCCACACGGTACTTTCTGCAGAGCCTATTCTGTGGAGCAGTTAGAAGCATATCCTTACTTCAGATGGGACGGATTTCCCAATAACCCATCAGGTACCGAGTATAATGTTACAGTTACTCCGGTATTTTGAGAGGTTGTTCTCGTCCCTCATTTTCGAGGGCATTTATATTTGGCTGTACCAACGTAGTGCCATTGGCTGAGTTGAAGTAGACACTTAATATGCCAGAGGTGTTGAACAGCCTGCCATGGCAAGACGTCGTCAGATCATGTTTTGATTCTCAAACAGTTAACCCGAAATTTTCCTATTTATTTATTTTTGATTATTTAATATTCATAAAATAAGTTGGGAGAAGGGTAACGTACCAATTGCAACCCGAAAGCTCCCAGTACTCAGCGACCCAGAGGCTGGAAACTTAGCAGAGCATGCATATGCATGTAACCATTCCCAAAGATCGATAACAATGTTTCCTCCATGTTCTAACATAGAGTGGCACGCGGGATATTCCCCCATATTGCGATTGTCAAACCTCGCTGCCGTCATTATCTTGATACCATGCCGCCCGGACTTTGCACATGCATGATAATGTGCCGAACCAGCATCTGGACCGCACACATTGACATCCCACGTCAGTAATATAACTGGGATTTTATTGAGGCAAAACTGACCCGGAGGTATTCGCGGTGGCTGAGAAGGTTCGGAGATATTGGTAGAGTTTTATACACGTCGCATTTTAGCCCATGGCTCGGAAACCTGTTGCTTGGAATTTGAGGCTGAGGTAGCAGCTTGTAACGAGACGATGAGCCATGTGAAAATAATATTGAGATATGAACATATCCGCAACTTTCCCTCCCTTTAAATTTCCATAAACCTCCCGCGTTAACATTTGATATTGCTGCATCAAGTACGTTAATATTAAATTGTTGACAGGATAGATATCAACAGTATGTATTTATGATAGAATACAAACAATGAACAAGAACAATTAGCATCGGATAATGATAGTAAATCTATCATGATCTAGATGTTCTTAAACTACCAGGTGTGGGATGATGATAACTTGGTGGGTGTAAGGTGTGTTGGGGTTGCCAGCACGTGACCTGGTGTGTTGTGGCCTAAGCATATTGACAAATATCAGGCCGAAAGCTGATTTAGCGAAGAGTAAACAATACAATGGGTTATGAATGGTCCAATCAACCCACAATATATGACTTCACAATCCACTCTGAAGCTCACGGACGCTTGACCCCATCATCAAACCCCGATACAGTCTGTTCTGACCGTTCAGACTATTATTGCCCCACATTCCTTGACCCTTTCCTGTGACATCAGGTAGAGTACAACTACAATTTATCACAATACTCGAGTTCATCGCGCTCTGGACAGCTGGGATATCAAAACAATAAACAAATAGGCCACAGCTATGTCTTCATCACCGCCGCGTCGTCGGTCCGCCAGAATCCGTGGCAGCTCTGGCAGCCCAGTCAAGGTAAATCTATTGCACGCGTCCTCCTATTATTTAGGAACTTACCATACTGACAATGATGTTGTTTTCACAGAAAACTCCACGTCATCAAACCCAGCTCTCTTCTCTTACGGAACGTGAAGAGTCCCCAATGGCAGGAATACAAGCAAACCTAGATACCATTGTATCATCTCCTTCTGTTCCACATACACCACAAACAGCAGGACGTGCCAAACCAAGTCGTGAACAAATGCACCCAAGCATGGCACAACAAAGCACCGCGAAGAAGCTCGACGAGGGCCTTCAATTCGGATTCGCCGATATCAAAGAAAGCGAGAATCCTCACACTGCTGTAGTTGCCCAAGGTACCCCTTCTAAGACCAGCATATCCTCACCGACTTTCGACTTCCATTTCGCTAGACCTGCTCCTGAGCTTGGACCTGAAGCACAAAAGATGATGGATGAGCTCCGAGAGGAGGCTTTAAGAATCAAAGCCAAGCTTGCTGCTGAGCGCGAGCAGGCACAATTGAATGGCGAGGAGGATCCACTGAACTCTTATGGCCGTCGTTCTTCTCGCAGAATTGCACAACCAAAGAGCAAGGTCAGCAGATATAGTGATGTGCACATGGCTGAGTTCAAGAAGATGGATTCAATTGCAAACCATCCATCTGCGTTCCGAGCTCAATCTAACCGCATGACGCCTGCCACTACATCTTCCTTGAAGCGCACTCAATCAAAGGCTAGATTAGATGACACCGAGAGCAGCAGTAGTAAGAAAAAAGCTACCAGTGATGCTCAGAGATCCGAACGCCTTGAGAACACTGCTCCTGCCAAGCGTGCACGTCAAAACAAGGATGATGACGCATCTACTGCCCGACCTACGTCGAAAGATGATAACAAGCCAACGTCTGGTCTCAACCAGCCTCGTCCTCGAAATGCTTTCCTCGAGACCATCAGCACCCCAACAAAAGCCTCCTTGGCCAGATCCGCCAGCGTTAAAAACCTCGGCTCACAAACCCCAACTATTCCTCGCTCAGCATCTTCCAAATATCTGGCGAGCACTCCAAAGGGTTTAACGCGTTCCAAGACCACTCAGAACATGTCACAGATTCCACAGTCCGAATCTACGAATAAATTCACCACAAGCCCAAGCAAGCTCGACCGCATAAAGTCAATTTTGCGACGCCCAGGTTCCAGCCCCGAAAAGAAAGCTCCGGTTCAACAAACCTTGATTCCTACAATAGCTAAGACACCTAGCAAGCCCAAGCTCGACAAGGAACTTCCTGCTACACCAGGAGCTCAGGAGCCTCCAAAGAGTGTTAGACGTGTGAACTTCACTCCGACAACCATCTCTAAGCACAATGCTTCCAACAACAGTCACTCGCCATCTCCAATGAAGTCGGGCATCCCTCGATCTGTTACAAAGCCACTTGGTTCAACTGTGTCTTACCCAAAATTAGGCGAATCAAGCAGCTCTAGCAGAGTCGTCGAGTATCCTAATCTTGCTTCATCCCGCCTGGCTCAACCATCTTTCAAGCAGTCTGAGCAGGAACAGAAGGCTGTTGATCCAAGAATGTTCACTTTCCGCGCCGAAAAGACCACGAACTTCGGCGCGTCTCCTGGTCAAGCAACTATTCGAGCTGTTAGGCCAAGTGTCTTCCCTACCGAGATGCCTGGTGCATTCCCAGCCGCTGATAACAAAGAGAACACCTTGAGTGAACCAACTGTTCCCCTGGGTGCTTACGCCCATGGAATGTCCAACAAGAAGCGCCGTCGTATTGAATCGGATGACGAAACCGAGGATGAAGTCATTGAGGAGCGTTCACCAAAGAAGCAAAAGGCTCGTGCTGAGGAGGGTCAAAGACTTATCTCAGATTTGCAGTCTAAGATCTTACCACAAAACAGGGCCGTTGTCAAGTATGGTAGCCCTGCAAAGAGCCAGAGCCCTGCCAAGCGCATGTTGACCAAGGCTCGTCTCAACATGCTTGCTAGACCTAAGAACAGGAAGTAGTGTTGCTGTTGTGCAAAACCTACATATGCAGTGGTATTCGTATCAATCGATGTTTGTGTCTGGAGTTTGTCTGATTAAGGCGTTGAATAAATGCAATTCAATTCAATTCAATGATGATGGATGTGGGGATGGGGATGGGACAGGGGCGTATAACTGTTGTTTATGATGAGTGGTGCATATTTCCACGGAGTTTGTGTATTTTGTCAGATTACGAATTTATGATAGGACTCTCAGTGTTTCTTGCTTTTATTTAGGTAGTCTTAGGTTGTGTTGTTACTTCCCAAAGTATCATAGATACTCAATCATCAAAATTAAAGAACACATGCCTTCTGCTCGTGATACACATTCAACTTCTCCATCTCAATAAAATACCTTTTACAAAACACCTGGTACCACGTCCATCCATTCACTCATTCATATAATCATTACAACATTCATTTATCATCGTATTGTCATATCTTCCCAACCCTCTAAATTCACCATCCTTCTTTCATTTCCCGATGAACTAAACTTCATCACATACCACTAATGGCATGGCCAAGCGCCGCTCCGTCTTCTTCCTAATCCTCTTCGGCCTCATCGCCTCCCCAGTAATCCTCAGTGCTACTTCCTTTTCCAAGCGCTACTACCGCCGTAAAGCCTCTCGTTCCAGCCGACGATCCAGTCCAAAGGGTTCGTCCAGCCAAAAGAGCCGTGCATCGAGCTGGCGATCGACTAGACGCAACTCCAGAAAACACAAAACCAGGCGGTATACCCAGGCTAGTGGTGGAACGGAAGCCGGGGAAGTTGAACTGGGTGCTGCGAATGGTGATCTCGAGCTGGGAACCTTGACGGGAACGACGCGCCAGACGGCGGATTATTTCGGCTCGCCACACGCTGTGGGTGAGGGAGCCGGGAGTTGGGAGGAATATCAGGAGAGATCGGCTTTAAGCGGTGGAGTAGAAGAGTCGCACAGTGGAATTGGGAAGGGGAAAGACATTGCCGCTGATCAGTCATAATCGCCTCAAAGTCACTTGATTCATGCTTTGCTTTTCGTGTTCTATGGGGATAGTAAGCCTATGCAAACGCAAATGCAGCGTGAAAGCAGAGCAAAAATTGGTGAAAAAGAACGCAGCACAAGAGAGGAAGAAGCGAGAGTTTGAGGCGTGGTGGCAGAGAGAGCTGGCAAAGCGGAGGGCTGATTCCGCAGCTGTGCTCAACGGGAAAATTAGGGGAAATAGAGAGTGTGAGGCGAACGAGTACGTTGCTGAAGTCTATGAGAGATCAGAGTCCGGAGTCGGGATTGTGGGATTTGTAGGACGATTGGATCACTTGAGGAAGATTGAGAATAAACTAGGCTTCGAGGTTTTTGACAGGTGTGCAGAGGAGCTGTGGGAGACGCAAAGTAGCGAGGAAGACGAAGTAAGCACCCAAAGGTCTGCTTCTTCGGACAATATTCTCCCGGCTACACCCCCGAGGTTGACTGCTGAACAGAAGGGAAAGTCAGTCATTTGCCTGGACTTACTTGCGAATATTGTACATGGGCAGGGCTTCACGGACTTCTAAAGAGTACGACACAATCAATTTAAGCTCTAAGCCCCTGACTATATTAACTGCTGCCTTTATCATGTCCCAGATAACTCATCGCCAGCCTTCTTTTATCTGTACTTTCTGTTGGATTCCCCAGTTCTCGCCTTCCAAACCAAGAGTTTTGGGATCTGCACGCATAGCCTGTGCCCCTTGCCACGCCGCCGTTCTTGATCTCTCTATCTGCTGGGTCTGCGGTGAGATTATCGTTCGTGGTGAAGACATTGTTAGCCTAGGCTGGTGTTTTTGGCATCGTGCCTGCTTTGGCTGCCTCCTCTGTGCTACTAAAGTTAGCATCCCCCGAGATCGCGACGGCGAGCATAAAGTCGATCTGGAATATATACCGCTCTGTAGTGTTTGTGAGGTCGAGACGGCAGGCGATAACAATGATGATGTGCGAAAAAAAGGCGTTGAGCATGTTAGTTTGTGGGATGGTGGAGTTAGTAAGGCTAGACTTCTGAGAATTGAAGAGACGAGGGGGTGTGATACAGATCTTGGCAAGAGTCTGGCTAGTATAGACGACTTGAAAAGGCGCAGAAGAAGAAGGGCTGATACCAGAAGCTCAAGAAGCTCTTCGCCTATGCTTGAGAGACCCTCAAGGGGGAAAGATGAACTGGGTCCTATTGTTTTGGGTGATGATGGCAGTCATGATGCCAGTGAAGGAGAGCCTAAAATCTACCTCTCTATTCTCAATCCCTTTGGTGAGTTGGGTTTCAGACCTACCCCTACCAAGCCATTGCCAAATTGGATGAGGTTTCTACCAAGTAATCGATCCGTTCAACAAGAACCGAATATTTCCTCTTCTCCAGCAATCTCTACTGAGTACGCACCACATTCCCAACATATGTCACTTACATCGACGCCCGCTCGCGTTAGAGCACAAACACTACGTTTTGAACCAGGCAAAGACACACCTCAACATCCAGACTCACCCATCAGCCGTGCAAGAACATTCCCAAAGATTGCCCATGCTGCTTCTATCCCATCAGCAGGCAAGCCTTTCATACAAGCCATTACTCCCTCTACAGCTGCTGGCCCAACTCTCACAAGAGAACCCAGCAGTTTTCCTTTTTTCCAAAACCCAAGACAGCCAATTCTTCCTGGGTCGGATAGTTCGTGGGGTACACGCAGAGCCAGAAGCCCTTTTATCGGAAGCAGAGAATTTGTGGAGAGAATTGAACGGAAAGGAAGTCTTGTATTATCGAATGAGGGGAGATCCAGGAAGGCTTCGAGGGTGGGAAATGAAGATGAGAAAATCGAGAAAGGAAAGGGAAGAGACATGAGTTTGGATGTTGTTCGGGAGACTGACAGAAGTCCTGATACGGAGATTGTAAATCCACATTAAGAAACAAAAGGGTGGGTTAGTTATACATAATTAAAGAAGCCCGCTTATTGGAGGGCCTGCAAGTATAATTCAACCTATTAGAGTAATCTTCACTATTTGAGCATGCTTGATACTTTGTGATAACCATAATGATGATACAGAGCTAGATAATACAGAGTTACACTATGCACAATCTAGGGACGTTGAGGTTGGAACGAGCGCTATGATGGTAATCCATATATCTCTACCAAGATTGGACTCTTCTTGAATATTTAGTAAATAACAATTTAGTATTAGAGAACTAATATCATTCGTCAGTACATCGCACTTAACAGACTCTATAAGAGGAATACGGACGGAAGACCTCAGAATTTATAGCTCTTTATGATACAGGTGCTCAGAGCATTGGTCCATATAAGCTGGGCCATTTTACTTAGTTTTTATTTTAGACATCTAATATTCCTGTACACTAGCGTAAAAGCCCTTCAGCAATATGTCTTGGTGTTATACTAGTATATGATGAAAATAGAGACACGAAAGGGCCTAAATTTTAATAAAATGTTATAACTGCAATATAAACATGTCAAGACCGTAATTCGTTGGGTCTGAGTAGTAAACTTCATAAACCGCTTCCCCCATATTTGATTGTCACAAGAATATCTCATGTATTGCTTGATGGGTGAGAGAAACTCTGTATTTGCTCGCCTTAATGAGGAACTAGCCACTTTGAAAATAAGAAATCATTGTGGCTCATTCTCTACTGCCTCGGCCACATGACACGGCCCATTAATGCACTTGTGTTTCTATATAGTATTGTATAAGTGAAGTTTGTCTTATAAAAGTCTATGATGTTGAACTAGGATAGCACGGAAGTACACTCCGTACTGCGGCGTATTTAGCTCGCTAACCGCCCCACCTTCCCATCGATATTTCAAATGGCATCATGCTAAGATTAAACGGCAGGATCCAATGCGCGCCATTTTCTCTCTCTAAATTTTGAGCGTCAAACCGAAAGTGCAGGGAAATGGCGCAGGGCAAAGTTCTTGTTATCGCTGGCAGCGATAGCTCTGGTGGCGCGTAAGTTGCTCTCATAGCCTGTTCTCTGAGGACTTTCTGGGTTCCACCGCACATGACCGTGCATTGCTGTACGAGAGGGACAACAGCTGATTTGGGTTTAGAGGGCTCGAGGCTGATCAGAAGGTTATTGCTGCGCATGGCTGCTATGCCATGACCGCTACCACTGCGCTCACGGCCCAGAACACTCTTGGCGTCGACGATATCCACTGGGTACCAGCGCCGTTTGTGGGGAAATGTATCAAGGTTTGTGTCGAGGATGTAGGCGTTGATGTAGTCAAGACTGGTAAGTGGACCGAATGAAATATGTTCCTCTGATCTCGAGACTGACCCGGTGTAGGAATGCTTGCAACCAAGGAGATCATCGTGGTCGTTGCGGAGAGCTTAAAGAAATTTAACCTCACAACTACGGTTATTGATCCGGTAGGATTCACTTTGTGATACTTGTAGAGGCTTAACTGATTCATCAGGTCATGGTGTCAACTAGTGGTGCTCAATTACTGGCCCAAGATGCAATCAAAGAGTTACGGGAACATCTACTCCCAGTGGCTACTATCTTGACTCCTAACGTACCTGAGGCTATACTCCTTCTCTCAGATGCAGGTCACGATGTTAAAGCCCCTGAAAGTATTGAGGATCTCATTGCTCTTGCAAAGGCTGTGCAGGCCTTAGGACCAAGATGGGTGCTAGTAAAGGGGGGTCACTTGCCTCTCAAAAGAGATGGAAAGATAGCGGCTTCAGATGAAGAGAAGGAGATCATGGTGGATCTTTTGTATGGTGAAGGAGAGGTGTTCAAGATCGAGACCCTTTATCAGAAGTCTAAAAACACCCACGGTACTGGATGTTCTTTAGCCTGTAAGTTTGCCCTCTTGACATTGAGGTCATTTTGACGCTGATATGGTTCAGCTGCTATTGCATCAAATCTTGCAAAAGGACTACCAATGCCACAGGCCGTCAAGGCAGCTTGCAGATATATTGAAGCTGGTATCAAGACTGCTACTGACCTTGGCCATGGTAATGGCCCTATCAATCATTTCCATTCTACTTATACCTTACCATTTGTACCGTATGTCTCTCACTTCTTATATCGATATATACTAATAAGAGCAGTGGCCGTTTCATTGAGTACCTCTTAGAAAGAGAAGATGTCAAAGGGGCTTGGAAGGCCCATACTGAGCATGAGTTTGTCTCAGGACTCGCCGACGGCACTTTACCCGTTGAAGCATTCAAGTATTATCTCATCCAGGACTACCTATATCTCATTCAATTTGCCAGAGCCAATGCGCTGGCTGCATACAAGGCCAACACAATGGAGACCATTACAATGTCAGCCCAGATAGTCACACACATCCACCGCGAGATGGCGTTGCATATCGAGTACTGTGCTGGTTTTGGGGTCTCCAAGAAGGAAATGGAGGTTGCCGAGGAGAGCCAAGCGTGCACTGCATACACAAGGTACCTACCAACACCCTCCTCGATCTTGAGGACCTTTGTACTGACGGCCTTAGATATGTGCTCGACATTGGTCAATCTCAAGACTGGCTCGCACTCCAGATGTCAATGGCCCCATGTCTGATAGGGTATGGGGTTATTGCCAGGCGACTGTTCAACGATCCCAACACCAAGAGAGAAGGAAATATCTACTGGAAATGGATCGAGAATTATGTTGCTGACGATTATACGGAAGCTGTTGCCATTGGGTCAAGTAAGTCACATTTTACAATGCGTATAATGAATCATAATAGACCAATTATTGACAATTGTTAGCCATGCTGGAGGAGCATGCTCTGCTACAATCTCCAAGCCGCATCGAAGAACTCGTTAAGATTTTCGTACATGCTACTAACGTAAGTCTTACCCCCTTTGTGCTATGGCCATCTACAAGCTGGCTGACCCATGCATACAGATGGAAACGGGATTTTGGGATATGGGCGGTGGAGCGAAATAGAGATTTCAATAAAACGTTATACCCAGCTGATAATCATTGTTTGAGGCCTTGGATAGCTCTGCTGCAGGAAATGTGTATATAAACATCTAGATTTTGATGCTATGATGTGAATATTTGCAGACTTCTTGCAGTTTATTATTTTCCTGTCCTTCTTCCTTCTAATTCTGCACATGCGCTCGCGGGTTTACACCGCTTTTTGGACTCTTTACCAAAATTAAATTGTGAACACATTATCACTCTACCCTGTGGATGATAATATCAAGGTCTTTCATTGTTCGGTAATGCCATGTCCTGGAGGCTCATGCATGCATTGAGAATTTCAGCTTACTCTTCGTGCCGAGTTCTGTTTACAAGCAATAGATGAGTGAGTATAAGTGGGTATCAGGTAGAGTATTTTATTATAGAAGCTAACTAAAACACCAGGAAGGGGAAGCCTGTTGAGAATTTGAGGTATTTTATTAAGAAAATTTCTGCATTTTCTCTGCACTGCAGATTATGGGTTTGCCATCTGCCAGATTTGCAGGGTCTTTTTCTCATTTTTTGTCTGCACGTACCCACTGATACACCGACCATCCCCATCGATGAGAAATGAGAAACTTCACCTTCTGCTTCCCCTCTGACGATAATTTGCGGCTTTCACATAATGAGAGTCACGACAAGTCCACTTTGCATGCTCTTGAGTTGTTTTCCATGTTTCTTCACGTACACTTGACCAAGCATCCGCCTTCTTTGTGGTACACTAGAAAGTTTTTGCCCCGTTGAATTCTGCGTGTATCCATGCCTATAATATAAGGCTCATATGTCAGCAAGGCTGTGGCAATCAGGCGCTCGGAACATCAAATGGCCTGAACCTTCGCTAAGTGCGTTATCGTTAGCGTTTGGCTAAAGAAATTTTGGAGTGGAAGGGACTTTTCTATTCAAAATCGCGACGCCTGCCACTTCTCTCATCCTCCCCATCTTATTTCATCGACTTCGCTCTTTGAATAACAAATTTTTTCTCTCAACAATACACATCAAGTCTTTCAAACAACTCGCCTTCATACACTCATACATCCCTCTCACTTAATTCACTCTTTTCAAATCAGCATCATGTCTTACGGCGGTGGTGGATACGGAGGCTCCCGCGGCGGCGGTGGTGGTGGTTACGGTGGAGGCAATGGGTACGATTACAACTCACGCCGCGATAACTATTCCAGTGGCTATTCCAATGGGTATGACAACCTACGGTTTAATCGTTGCAAAAGTTTGAACGGATTGTTTATTTCTTATCGCGTTTCGGGCTTGAGTTGATTGTTTGGTTCCACGTGGATCATGGTCTACTCACTTCCGTCGTGAACACTCCATATTCATCTATTCCATCTATAATAGGATCAGTTACTGACTACGTACAAGATACAGCGGCGGAAATGGCTACTCTGGTGGTGGTGGTGGTGGCTACGGCGGCGGTGGTGGAGGTGGATACGGTGGTGGTGGCCGTGGAGGTGGATACGGAGGCGGCGGCGGTGGTGGTGGTGGATACGGAGGTGGAGCCGGTGGTGACCGCATGTCTAACCTCGGTGATGGTCTCCAGAAGCAAAGCTGGGACTTGAACGCTATGCCAAAGTTCGAGAAGTCTTTCTACAAGGAGGACCCAGCCGTCACTGCCAGATCTGACGCCGAGGTTGAGGCTTTCCGTAAGGAGAAGACCATTGCTGTTCAGGGCTCCAACGTTCCAAAGCCAGTCGAGACTTTCGACGAGGCTGGTTTCCCAGCTTACGTTATGAGCGAGGTCAAGGCCCAGGGATTCCCAAACCCAACTGCCATTCAATCTCAGGGTTGGCCTATGGCTCTTTCTGGTCGTGATGTTGTCGGTATTGCCGAGACCGGTTCCGGAAAGACCTTGACCTACTGTCTTCCAGCTATCGTCCACATCAACGCCCAGCCACTTCTGGCCCCAGGTGACGGTCCTATCGTTCTCGTCCTTGCTCCAACCCGTGAGTTGGCCGTCCAGATTCAACAAGAGATCACCAAGTTCGGAAAGTCCTCTCGCATTCGCAACACCTGTGTTTACGGTGGTGTACCAAAGGGTGGTCAAATCCGTGACCTTGCCAAGGGTGTTGAGGTCTGCATTGCTACTCCAGGTCGTTTGATCGATATGATCGAGTCTGGAAAGACCAACCTCCGTCGTGTTACCTACCTCGTTCTTGATGAGGCTGATCGTATGTTGGACATGGGTTTCGAGCCACAAATCAGAAAGATTCTCGGTCAAATCAGACCAGACAGACAGACTTGCATGTGGTCCGCTACCTGGCCAAAGGAGGTTCGCGCTCTCGCATCTGACTACCTTAACGACTTCATTCAGGTCAACGTTGGTTCCTTGGATCTTTCCGCCAACCACCGTATCACCCAGATCGTCGAGGTTGTTTCCGAGTTCGAGAAGCGTGACAAGATGGCCAAGCACTTGGAGAAGATCATGGAGAACAAGGATAACAAGGTCTTGATCTTCACCGGTACCAAGCGTGTTGCCGACGATATTACCCGATTCTTGAGACAGGACGGATGGCCCGCTCTCTGTAAGTAGCCTGAAACTCCAAAACCCTGAACACTTGCTAACATATTTCATAGCCATTCACGGAGACAAGCAGCAAAACGAGCGTGATTGGGTTTTGAACGAGTTCAAGACCGGCAAGAGCCCCATCATGGTTGCTACCGATGTAGCTTCCCGTGGTATTGGTATGATTATTCCCCTCCCCTCCCCCTCCCCCTCTACTTTACAGCAACGTCCGGTCGTACACCGCCTGTGTTCAACTACTCTCACTGCTCAGGCTCATTCTAGCTTGCGTGACCCTGCCAGGGCTTTTTCGTGTCTGTCGGTTCTCTTTCAGAGGGAATCTTGGTATCGTGGTGCAGCATTTTTCCTTGCTTTGCACTCGTGATTCCGTGCTCAAACGTGCCTCGTGGTGCCGGAAGCTACGGAATGGGCAATTCTTGATTACTCAAGCTGTCTCCCAAGACTCCTATATCAGAGGACCAGGATGTGTTGATGTTCCCGCCCCGGCATGGAATCGCTCGAACAGCCATGTTCGATGCACTGTGTTATGAGAGAGTATTGGTTACTGGTTGCCCAAATGCACTTGCCATACAATCGGAAACGTTGCTATACCTTCTTTGCTCATGCTAACCCATCTATAAAGATGTCAAGAACATCACTCACGTGTTGAACTACGATTACCCAAACAACTCCGAGGACTACATTCATCGTATTGGTAGAACTGGTCGTGCTGGTACCTATGGTACTGCCATTACTCTTTTCACCACTGACAGTAAGCAACTCATCCTCCTCTTTTTGATAATCTCTTACTGACCATTTCCCAAGACCAGAAGCAAGCTCGTGACCTCGTTAACGTTCTTACTGAGGCTAAGCAGCAGATTGACCCACGTTTGGTCGAGATGACCCGCTACGGTGGTGGTGGTGGTGGTCGCTACGGAGGTGGCCGTGGTGGATACCGCGGTGGACGCGGAGGTGGAGGTAAGTCAAAAATAACATTCCCCCTCGTTCCATCCGCTGATGGGACTAACAAAGGTCGTCGCTACTAGGAGGTTTCACCTCTTCCAACTCTGCTCCTCTCGGAGGTAACAGACGCTGGTAAGAGCGCTATTCGTTTCGCCCATACGTAAATCGTAATGATGCTCAACGTGTAAGCTGCTTTCGAAAAATTTAAAAAATCACTTGCTTCTCACTTCTGAGAAGTAAAGGTGTATGAATTGTCATTTTTAATGGCGTTTTGGGATTGGGAGGCGGGGGTTTCTCTAGATTGCCTGCATTTGCTAGGCTTGTTTTTGATAATTATCTTTTATGCGACCCAAAAATTTCCTTTTTTTTACAAAGAGGCTCTGGCTCTAGATAGGTTCGGTTACCTTTGTTGCTTGCATCATAGATTCATCCGGCTAAGCTGTATTGAATGAGACTTCTTTTATCTTATTTTGTTCAATGGATGATGCAATTTGTGATTGTGAATGGTACTCAACGACGTTTGTGTGGAATGCTAAGTATGTGTGATATACAGGCCTGTGACGTAAGATCGTGGAGAAAACTGCAAACATTCGATGGATTTCACAAGTGATCCGCATGTACACTAGCTTAACATATCTGTTGCAAGATTCTTAACTTGTAGTTGCACTTCAAAAGAACGAGGAGCGAGTTTACGGACGAGAACTAACACAGTACAGATAATGTTAGCCAGGCCTTGAATGACTGAATTGCTGAAATGTGTAATTACACAGATAGGTGCAGACATAGGCTGTCATATTACACCTATGCTCTTGCCAGAAACTCTGTTCCATATCAAAAGCGGCCTGTCGCCATATGCTTGACTACATGCTAGGTATACAATCAGATAATCCATAACAGAGTGTATGTTTATGAAGTGTGGTCTATACCCGCTGCCGAGGTCCAGAAGTTTTGGCTTGCCGTTATATCGCCATGAACATCAATAATCTAATCATATGCATTTGAAAAAAACATCTCCATTCATTAAACCCAGCCGAACTCCATCGTGCTAGCTATCTTATTCCAGTTCTAGATACTCCTGGACGCCTACCTTATACAGAGGCAAAAACGCGTGTTTACAAACTTGACCCCTTAGAGTGTGTACCCCAGCTTTCCAAACAAACTGTCCATAGCAACCCACTGTCTACCGCATTTCTCCAAGTACTTCTCCACAACGCCCTTACACGTTGCGAAGCGGATTCGGTTGTGCTCTGCCAGTGCCAATACACGGTCTATTATATTGTCAGCATTATTCAAGATATATGGATTTAATAGTGAAAGAAGATTGCATACCTCTATCTGCAGCGGCGACCTTCATCTTCGCCTTATCAACATCCCATAAGGAAGCAAAGTACAAGAGTTGATTGTACATAGCCTTCTCAGAATACTCGTAGTGCATCTTTCCAAGACATCCATGTCCCAGACCATTAGGACCTAGACAGCGATGACCATAGACACTCATTTGCCTTGTGCGCGCACCACAGGCCTGGTCATCACAAATCAGCCAGCCCTCGTAGTACTTGCATGTCTGCACACGAATCTGGTGATCAAGCTGGGCGACAACCGAGATATTGGAGAGTACGTGACCACATTGGCAAGTGATACCCTGCGGAGAGCAGGCATTGCCGCTTTCGACCAGGCCTTCAAAGGCGAAGGTGCCTTTGCAGGCACGGCAGCGGAGTGTCAGGCGAGCAGAGTCCTTAAAGCGGACTTCGTCGGGGATTTGAGACTCGAGAGGATGGATATCAACCTCGTTGGAACCGCTGGATGAGTGGTTGTTGATGCTGTACTTCCTGATATCGAGACCGAGGCAATCTGCTAGGCGGATAGTGTCGGTACCAGATATGTTGGCGCAAAGACGCTCCACGGGTGGGAAAATCTGCTTGTAGAGATAAAACTCAACATCTGGCTTGAGACCTGAGTCTGCTTTCATGACGTCCTGTGGGGTAAAAGATCGCTTGGCGACATTGTCTTTGCCTTCGCCAGTTACGATGTAGGATATAACATCATCTTTTCGGACTGTCTTTCCGCGAGAAAGCTCTCGAAGGGCAACTTGAACTTGAGGCATGCTGTCTGCATTAGGATACTCGGTGGGATTCTTTCCAAGCTTTGTATAGATGACATATTTCTGGGTAGGAATAGCGTTTTCCCTCATTTTGCCAGATATCTCGCGAAGATACTCGTGGATACGTGTAATGACAACTTCAGTCTCATCACCGGAAAGAATCTCATTCAGGACTTTAGAGGATACTTCTTTCGAAAGCGCACAGAATTCTCTTCGTCGCATATCGAGACCCTTAACTTCCAATTTCTCAATAAATTTGCCATTGACTTCGATCATGTTAATAGCGGCGTACTTCTTCTTTGCTTGGAGAAGAATACGGCGGAAGACATTGTCGATATCAATCTCGAGAAGCTTGTAACGGTCGTTGACATCCTTCTTGAACTTGTTCCCAACCTCCAAGGCGTCGGCAACACTATCAACATTGGCGTTGATCATGACCGAATCCGTGTCACCATAGATGACCTGAAGAGAATTGCTTTCGGCGAGATCCTTGGTACTTCGAAGAATCTCACGTCCTTTGTAGGTTGTGAGTACAGCTAAGGGTCGAGCATAAAATCGAGACTTCGTGTAACCCAAACATCCATACATGGAATTGGCAGTAAGTTTGAGAGCCAACTGTTTGATGTCCCATGTTGCCAGCTCTTCTGGTGTTGCAGACTTATCTTTCATGAGGTTCTTAACTTGTCTACGACGGCTGACAAGTGTTGCAATGAGCCTTGGAAGAATACCCTGATCCTGATCTGTTGGAACATCAGGAACCTTCTCCTCATCATCTTCGGAAATCCCCGTCCGATCAACAGTGGTAAAGCAGATGTTGAACTCCTGGATGATACTTGGATATAGAGAGTTGAAATCCATGACCAATACGAACTTGTCATACAAGCCCTTTTCTGGTTCAAAAACCAAGCCACCCTTGTATTTGTCCTTCTTCTTGAGATCACCAGTCTCATCATCTCCATTTTCATCCTCTGCTCTTTGCTTGCCCTTAAAGCTTTGCTTATCAGGAACAATATACTTGTTTCGGTGAAACTCGTGAAGCAGAATGTACTCGTTTCGTTCAGCGCGAGTACCCGTGAGGGTTCTGGCCCAAGAGTTACCAGCCAAATTCGTCAGAACCTTAGTCAAAGGTAACATCTGGACGGTCAAGGCCAATGCAGCAATGAAATATGTATCAGCCTCACAGTGATTGAGGTAGTCCATAAGGCCATCTTTGGTGGTTGCCCAGGTCTTGAGTGCAGCCTCGTTGTCGATCTCCCGACGGACATTACTACCGGTTAAGTAGAGACTACACATTTCTGTCAAGCTCCAAGACTGGCATTTTGTCATTGCCGATTTACCAGCATCATTTGCAAGATCACATAGAAGTCGCCCAGCGATAAGTTGACGCTCAGCGAAGACGTTTCCTCCCATTTTGCGCATTGAAGCAGGCCACTCGGTGCGTCTCATGCGACCGATTCGATGCCATTGAGGAATCTTCCTAGCTTGCAATCGGCTGATCAAGATACTGTAATCCACACCTTCAAGTTGGTGACCAAGTAAGACGTCTGGATCGATGAGACTTAGTTGAGCCAAGAAAAAGGCAAGAATTTCTTGTTCTTGCTTGACGAGCTTGACAAGACCACGATGCTTATTGGCCATCTCAGCAAATCCTATAGGGAAGGATGATCCGGTAGGCCTCATGATCGTAATTGTACGGCATGGAAGCTTCTCAGGAGGTGTCGTATCAGTCAAGGAAACCTTCTCGTAGATGCGTGCACTGATAGAAAGAATTTCCTGTTGGTTATCCTTAACATTGAGAGTTGTACGCATGGCGATGCTCATCAATGTCAGTGGTGGAGCGTCCAAGTTGTCCGAATCGCTGAGAGGAGTAACAAGATTTGGCTTGGTGATTTGAACTTCGAGTTTACAGTGTGAAGAGTTCTTTAAGGCAGAGAAGTCGGCATCCTCGATCCTCAACCAGCAGGGGCCCATAATGTTTTTCCATAGCACAAATTGTTCGAAGAGAGCTGTATTGGTACCGAAAACGCGAGAGAAGGTTGATCCAGTCTGGTCCATGGGAATTGGTTGTTTGTTGTAGGGATATAATAGTTTGAGGTATTCTCCTTCTTTGGGTACATCTGGAAGCTCAAATGCATACTTTCGTGTACATGGCTTAATCTTGTGCATTCCAACATTCATTTTACCCATCAATTCATCAACTTCTTCGTACACATCCTTCATTTCGACTTCGTCATTAGTGTTGCGACCATGGCGCTGACGGTGTGTGCGAGGTAAAAAGAACAGCTTGCGAAGAATGTTATCCACCTTAACAAAACAACTGACAAAGTTTCCAGTCTTCTTGTTCTGAACTTTACCAAATAGACACAGACTCCCATTGACCTCAGTGTAATCCGTCCAAAACATACGAAGACTGCCGTCGTCTTCGATAGCATCCTGATAATCAAGCTTGCCAAAGCTTGTAGTTTCTGCTGGTGGGCCGTTCAGTACATTGAGCCTGTCCGTCACATCGTTCCACGCCGAGGCGTCAATATCTTGTGGAGCTGGGCGTACGGGTGACGAGCTTTCTGGAGAAGGATATGCTGGAGACTTCTTGATCTTCGGTACAGGTCTGACGCTAGACATGTTCACACTGGCTGCCGTAATTCCATCTGCCTGAGCTACTTCCATATCATCATCTTCATCCTCTTCAGGCTTGATATTCACTTGAGCTTTTCGCTGAACTGCCTTAACAACTGGCGATGAAGGTGCGGGATCGCTCATTGGAACATCGTCGTCGTCCATAACGTGCATAAAGTCATCGTCATCGGCGGCACTATTGTCGACGGGTGGCGTAGTAGGGAGTCGTGAATCCTCAATTTTGGCTCTTTTTGGAGCATGCTGTTTAGAATTCTCTATCGGTGGAGAAAGGGCCCTAGTCTTTCGTCGTTCTTGAGGTCGAGTTGATCGTGCTGTTGGTCGTGGGATACCGGTACCAACTTCGCCAAGTAAATCTGCCAGAAAGTCCTCGTCCTCTTTTGTCTTTACTGGCTTGGCCTTTGGTTTATTAACAACAGGTCCCTTGGTAAAGTAATTACTGATGCCACGATTCTGTGATTCCTTCTTTGCTTTTTCCTCCTCACGTTTCCTCTTCGCTGCAAGAAGTTAATTTCCGTATATGAATTGGTACACGGAGTCTTACCAGCTACACTAGGTCTACCTTTCGCAGGTAGATCTTCATCGCTATAGCTTTCGTATCCAGCCCTACCATCTCGATCCCAATCCTCTCTTCCATCGTCGGCGTATCCTTCGCCGTTGTCATCGATTACGAAGTCGTCTTGATTCAGGCGATCCCGAACTACCTTCTTGTAACCGTCCTCATCAACCTCTTCGTATAAATCCTCTTGCTCCTGTACTTCATATGTGTCACCGCGCTTTTTGCCAGAGGCTCTGAGGGCACGTAATTCCGCGAATTTGTTTCTGGCATTTGCCCTCGACATGATGATTGAATTGTGTAAAGAAAAGGGCGAGGGTTTTAGGAAAATGTGTCAATTATTCAAATGACCATAATGGATTTATCGTAAAAAAAGCAGCTAGTAGAGAGGATTGAATTCTGTATAATCGGTAGGTAGTTGTAGTCGATGTTGTTGAAGATAGACCAATGCTCGTATACACGACAACGCGAAATGTCGCGCCGGCTTAAAGTGCTTCTCAACTTTCGCGTTTGGCGTATCGTGTCGCGAATCCTGGTCAAAGTGCCACACTCTTAGAGTCTGGGGGTCTAGCAGACTAGCGGCCGCATGATCCGGTGCGATTCTGTAAATTTAATCCGATAAATATACTGTAGAGTGACGGCACTCCGAGAAATCAAACCCAAGAGCTTTCGTGGTCAAAATCTGTGTCACTTTCTCTCATTTCGCCTTTTTCGAGGCCATACTCGTTACACGGGGTCTATAAACTTCAGCAATGCTCACATATCGTTCATGTGTGCAGCGACGTCTCCGCACGGCTGCTGATTTATCTCATTATTCAAACATCGCCATCCGATCTCGATCTATCATCAACAATTCCCAAACGAACCTTAGGCACTATGCAACCTCACATACAGAGCCTCGCGAAGTTAACGAACATGACGATGTTAATCCTTTGCTAAATTCGAAGGAAAGTGGAAATTTCAGTCCCCTACCACCACAAGATCCTCGAGAAGCTTTCCTCGAGTTAAGAGGAGTCAGGAGGGACCTTACACAAAGGGGACGTGACGAAAATGAGCTCCTTACCGACAATGAGATAAAACGTGAAATGGAGTTTTTCAAGGATCCTCTCAAGCTGGCTGATGAAATGCGAAAGAGGTTAAAAAGTCGAGCGAATGGTAAAGATGACCAGCAAAATGTCAATCGGGTCAAGCAGATTGTTCGGGCTGCCAGCAAAGACATGGATTGTGTTGTGAGTTGGAATCACATTATAAACCATGAACTTGCCATGCAAAGAGTTAATGCGGCTCTGAAAACGTTCAACGAAGTAAGTTTGTCTGAAATATTCAAACGATTATGCTAATCACGACGACCAGATGAAGAAATCTGCTCAGAAACCGGATGCCTATACATATACGATCATTTTTCGAGGTCTTGCAGACAATGCCCACAAAACTCCTTTAGCACTTACCCACGCTCTTTCAATATACCAATCCATGAAGGCCGAGAATTCTACCGTTAAGCCAAATATCTCGCACACGAATGCTGTGCTGAAAGTCTGCTCAAGGACTGGGGATACGGATGCACTGTTTGGTATTGCTGCAGCTATACCCACTTCGGGCTTTGGTAGTGCCGACAACCTCACCTATACCACTATCATGAATGCTCTTCGGAACTCAGCAGTGGCGATATCCCCCAGGAGAGTTTCTACCACAAGAAGCCAGGAGCTCAGCAGAAAGGCTACTAATAATGCCCGACGCATTTGGGCTGATGTGATACTCCGTTGGCGGAAGGCAGATATATGGATCGATGAAGAGCTTGTATGCGCGACGGGTCGTGTGCTTCTTATCGGCGAAGAACAAGATTGGGATGATATACTCTCCCTTGTGGAGCAGACGATGAGAATCCCCCGTATGCTACCGCGTAATGGTACTGCTGAACGCCATGCGATTGAGCCAGCGCGACAGACTACTTCGGGTCCACAGTCTGTGGAAGTAGCACAACCGAACGATTTTATAGGGGAGATAACCTCAACTGGTGCAAGCATGTATTCTTCAGAAGATGATCCTTTCAGAATCGTGAAGCCCCCGGCGATGCCAAAAGGTCGAGATGGGCCTTATGCATCTCCTGGCCTCAACACTTTTTCTATGGTTGTGTCCGCTGTAACTAGTCTTATTTCGAAGGCTGCCGCTGCCAAATACTGGGCGTACTTCACTAAGGAGTGTGGTCTCAAACCAGACACAAGAATATTATGTCAATATCTCCGAATTCTTCGCCTTACACGGTCGAGTTCCGAAATTGTTGAAGTTCTCAAGAACTCACCAAGCGAGGCATATGATTTAGTTGGATTCCGTTTAGCACTATCAGCATGTGTCCGCGACAAGAACAACCGAAACGTCTTTGGTAATGCCGGTCAAATTTTGGATCTCATGCAGCAGCATATGGCGAAACCTGATGTCAGAGCATTGATTCATTACATAGATGTGGCCGTGCTCAGCGACCCTTCTGAGAAGCTACGAGAAAAGACTGAAGCAAATGCAAGATCTGCTCGTGGTCGTCAAATTATGCGGGCCCTTGCGCGCCTTGAACCATCCTTCCTCGAACTCCGCTCACAACTGGCATATGGCGATCTAGACCCCAACCGTAGTGCTACCTATAACTTTGCTGAAGAGAACAAGAAATTTGATGAGCGTCAAGAAACTCTCCTTTTTGTACGCAAAATGATCAGCGCCTACGATGTTTTGATGGGTAACAACCTTGTGGAAAGAGAAATATTTTCGGAACTTGTAAAGCGACGTAGTGTACTAGCCGCATATGTTACTCGCCATATGAAGAAGTTCCCTTCTCCTTCAGCGGGGCCGAGAACGCTTAAACAACAGTATTTAATGTCGGCCAAGGAACGTGAAGCCTCGAGTCAAGGAGAGAAGGACACCCAGACTACGGTTGAGCGTCCGATAACCCGATATTCGGACGACGAATCAAAGACCAAAGTTAAGAAGAGTTCGCACGGCCAATACAACACCTTTAAGTTTCCACAGAATGTTGGCAGAAACAGGGAGCAGAGCAAAACCGAAAGCCTCTGAGCAGCGCTACCAGTTACTACCAGCAACAGATCGGAACGAGGATAAAGGAGTTTAGGTACTCCTAAAAGTGGACAGCCTACTGGTTGTTCGGCCTGCTCAGGAGCAAAGACACGCTTGAGCACAATAATAGTGGTAGTAGCGCACAACTGTTTATATCCAAGGAGACTTTACAAGCTTTTCGGGTTATGTAAGGATGCTACACCGTGATAGACTTTGCTTCGAGGTCCCGAATATAGGTGCTGACATGCACCTCGAATATTGACTACAGATGGCATTCAGAGCGCACGATCAACCTCAGGAAAGAAGGAAAGAAGTAAAGGCAAGAGCTGGCGCAAAAAGACGCACCATGATGACTGGCGGTAGTGATATAGAAGGTCATGTTATTAAAAAGGGCCAATGCCTCGGATCTTGATGGATTCCTATGATGTATATTATCTTAGTGAGACAAGCATTTGCTATGTTCTAGGAAGAGATGAGGGGGGAGGCCTTACTATTTTCATGTGTTCATAAAGCAAGCAGCATACCTATCAAACATCAATACAACTCCCAACTCCCAACTCCCAACTCCCATCGTTGGTATCGAAAAACCCTTCATAGGTATCCAGAATCGTGTTGATACGATAAATAATATGATTTATTATGTTTTGTCGTCCTGCTCCCATAAGATGTATCCTCAGTTCAAATGCTCGAAGACTACTTAGCAGCAAATGGTTAAAGTGACGAACGGTCCTACCAATATAAATGTGGCTACTCTAGACATTATATATTTGAATGCGAAAGTGATATGTATCCTCATTTTCGTAGGTAAATTTAAAAAGACGGTGATCCACCTTGCCAGCAGTTCCACTACCCAAGCAAGTCATTTTCAACGAATGGTAAAGATCTAGTTCCTAATTGAGGATTGTCAAAGGTCTTTATAAGCGGTCTAATAATCCACCTCTTTTGCATATTAATTGCTCGGCATAGTATAATCTTTAGTACTGTGGTATTAGCGCTATGATGAGCTATATACAAAGCGACCTACAGATGTTGCGTTACATTTGTGTGATCACTGACTCGGCATTATCATTATCTCTTGAAACCAGCAATCGGAAGCTTCATTCTATTCTATTCTGTATGAACAAACGAAACTTTATCATAATATCCTGAGGGCATGTTGGTACATCCATTGGCACCAAAACCCCCAGAAACAACTATAACTATAACGCTACTGGGTATAATACTGAGAAACACCTCGTTCGCGAACAACGATACTTTCCTATAATAAAAATACAACTCAATTGAGAAACAATGGAGTGCTGGCCATACGTTCAGATCCTCTTATTGAAGAGCTCAAACTGAGTGGAGAAGTAATCCTGCCAAAATGGGCTCGAATCAGCACCGCCCCTTTCCTCCTCATCGTCCGCCTCAGTCCCCGAATCAATATAGTCTGAGTGTCCATAATGTGAAATGTCTGTGAGAGATATCTCGCTTAAACTCTTATTTCTGATAGGAGCGCTGAGATGTGCTTGCATCGTGGTAGTCTTAGCCTCAACTCTCGATTTCCCCTGTCTAACATTGTCATCTGGTAGTATTTTGTCATCAGTTTGCTTGATTGGGCTAGGTTCGTGGTTCAGAACTCTGGATATGTTCCGGAATGGCAGAAACGCATTGGCGTGGCCAGGGGTAGTACGAAGACCAAGGCCCGGCAGGCCTACGGGAGAGCTGGCTCGGTGAGTAAGTGTACCATTAGAAATTGGAGTAACAGCGCGGGAGTGAGGTGTTGGTGTACTCTGAATTGATGTTGAAACATTCTCGTCGGCCTCAGTATGAAGTATGGTTGATGGGAGACGTATGCAACCGGATGGAGTCATGAGGCGCGTAGTATGGTTTCGATTTCCACCTCTTCTATGAGTCAGTTCTACAAAGTCGAGCTCTGTGTCAGTGGTATCCCAGCAGATATCATCTAAAAGGGTCTTATTGGTACTAGATTCTGGAATCGGCGTGCTTCCACGTATACCCTTCAGGTCTTGAGAGATAGAACGACTCGTACCAGCATTCAATTTGAGTTCCAAAGTAGAGCCAAAATTATTGTACTTAGGCAATCTTACTTCTGATTCAAAAGAAACTCCTGATTCCTGTCGAGCGTGTCTCCTCATCAGCTTTTCAAGAGCCACTAGGGTGCTGGGCTGACGGCGACGTGGATTGATTGGCTCTAACATAGTAGATTTGCCAGTAATATCTCCTGCTGGTGTGCAAAACCCGTCTTTAGAATTTTTGATACCACCAAGTTGTCGAGCATACTCATATGAATCAATATCACTATCCGAAAGCAGATTATCTTCGACAGACCCAGCATCGCCATCGAGATCGTAATCACAAACAGAGATGCTTAGGTCACGTTCCTTTTTTGAGAGTATAGTATGGTTACTGCCACAGCTAGGACCTGAACAGTCTCTTTGGTAGCCCTTGGCGACTTCAGCTTTCAGGGCCGAATGAGATGCTTTGTGTTCTTGGACCATATCAAGCCAATTCTTTGCCTTTGGAGCTTCTGCAAGATTTATGTCATTTAAGCTGTAAGTAACATCATCTTCTTGGTTTTCTGTGAGATTGACTTGAGACTGTGCCCCTGGGCTCTTGCTAGTGAAGGATAAGTTTTGATCAGAATTCGAGAAGTCACTACCAAGATATGCTCTCAAGCCATCAGAACCCTCAACAGGCATTTCGTAGGCCTCAGCCAAATAGGAGTCTGTAGACTGGTTGATATATTCACGGCGTTGGCCACCTAAAGGTTGTCCAGCAGGAGTAGTGAGAGGCTGTTCATGACGCACGGGAATATCAACTGTATTATCAATTGGAGTAGTCATGCTTGGAGGGCTGAGAGTCAAGCTTCCAGTATGATCCATCCATTTAACTGGAATTCGATCAGCTTTGCTAGATAATGGGACCAAAGATAAGTTGATATAGTTATCTGTTGAGACCAATTTATCGGACGTGCCGGATGGACAACTCAGGGAAGTATAGCTAATGCTGTCAGGATCACTGTGAGTCGTGTGGTATCCTCCAATAACGTTCACAAGATGGCTTGCGATTGAACCGTCACTCCAAGCTGAATCTTCATTTGTTTCGTTTGAGTCTGACTTTGGATTTCCGTGTACTTTGAAAGAATTCCGTATGTACTTGATATGTTCTTGTGGGTTACCATTGGAATCTTTGGAAAGATGTACCATTGGAACTTCTTGATTGATTCTTGGGTCAAATGTTGCTTTTCTAGGACAACCAGCAGCATATGCCTGTGAGTGTCGCGCAAAACTTGGTGTCCAAATGAGCTCTTTGTCCTTGGATACAAGTTTGAGTAAAACATGGAGTGGTTTTTGTTCAAGTCTTCGGGAAGTGTGTATGATATGCTTGATCTTGTCATAAATGCAATAATCCGAAAGATCGAGTTCCTCCTGCGTGAAGAGGTCACTAAGTGCATCAGTAATAGATGCAAAACGCATCATATGGCCTCCTGGATACATGACCGAGACCGATTTCTGTTCACCGATTCTGCTCGATCGTTTGGTATTTCTAGCACCACGTTGGAGTATAGAGGGAGGATTAGGGTCTGAATATGAGGTCAGGTCGCTCATGGGGTAAGAAGTTGAACCCCGACCACCTCGCAGATATGGAGCAGATGTGTCGGCCATTTCTGAACAATTGGAAACAGATTTCCCCTCTAAACCTGAAGCCTTTTCCTCTTTTTTCTCCTGGATGGGAGACAGCCTGTCGTCTGATGGCCACATGGACTCATAAGGTAACTATTTACACAGAGGTCAGCGATATTAACCATTATTGCTGTTATTCTTACAGGTTGAACACCAGTTCTATGGATTTGGGAGCCACCATCCACCTGATCTGTCGGTATAATATTGTTTGGTGCACCGTTGAGGTGTTTCTCGGTCCTCACTAGAGGTTCGCAACATGACAAGTCCTCTACCGTCGTGGCTTCACTCATACTTTGTTGATGATTTGATGTTGCGGTTGGGTTTACCTGGAAGTTCTTTGACATTTTGGCAGCGGTCAAGGCAATGATAGGTTCCAAGTTATCCATATACGATTCTCTCGACAATTCGATATGTTCATAATCTTTTCTTTCCATTTCGCGTGAAATTTTTGTATCATCGTACTCAAGTGTAGCATCAACTCCAGTGAGCCATTGCATGTCACTGCGATCCAACAATCTGTTATACTGCATGTTCAAAGATGCTTGACGAGGCTTGAAGTCTGGATCAAGATCGACAGCCCAATCAGGAATTTCACCCTCTAAAACCTCAGCGTAAGAAAGAGCAGGACTTCTTTCCAGAAAATTTTCTGATAGATCTTGGGCTGCATTGTGATCATGCTTCATATCACCCTTTGAAAGTGTGACAGAGGCCATCGATGTAATTATGTCAGGCTGCTTTGGAGATAATTGATGAGAATATGATTCTTTTTCACAACAAGACTTCGTAATAGAAGCCTTGCTTTTGCCAGATTCCTTGGAAAGTTCTGATAATATCAGTTTTATGCTGCCTTACCAAAGCATATTGCAGAACAGATACATTGAAGAGGTTTGGATATTACTGACCTTTATTCGACACCAAGTCTTCAGAATCAGACGATTCCTTTATCTGAGTAGACTGAGAAGGCTGAATATTGTCTGCGAAAGAATAATCCAAACCAGCCGGAGGGTATAGGTTGGCTGCCGTGGAAGTCGACGGTGACTCTGAAGTGTAGTCCTCCATGGCAGCTTCAGGCAGTGTCAAGAATCCGTCTCCGATAGTCAGGTTTCCTTCATTTGGTTTCAAACTGGGCTGCGGTGGCATATTTTCAATTGTGGAAGTCTTGTCCTTACGAGAGTTGCTACGACGGAGTGTCAATATGTCCCCAAGGCTTTTACGCCGCTTCATCTTTGGAGAGCCCGGAGGAGATTCTGGATGTTTCACTTGTATGTATTAGTAAACCCATCGTGATTATCATCATGGACCACTTACACAGAACTCCCAAGGGCCCACGCTTGGGTGGGGATGAACTTTGAGCTCGTAATGTGGAACGACCATTCTCTTGCTGCTGTCTAGATGGAGATATGGAAGAGCGTAAGGTTCCAAATAAGTCCCAACCGTTGTTTTTTTGTCCTGGCTGATTAACGCCTGACCCAGAGTTACCATTGTTGGAAGTTCGACCTCGAATGGTGTTGAAAGCCGAGACAATGGTTTTGCGGTGACGCAGGCTCTTGGCCTGGTCAGCCATGTTGTCTGGATATGAAGATTGTTAATTTATGGGTCCTTTAACACGTTAGTAAGGTGAAACCCATTTATACTCCTTTATAGCCATTGGCTGTCATAAATAACAAAAGAATGTTGTTCGATGGCTCTCTTCGGTGTCCAAACTCTGTGAGTTGGCCTAAGAAAGTCGATACACAAGCATTATCAAGTCCTAAAACTAATAGGTCCATAGTAAAGAATTGTTTCTTTTTGGAAATACAAAATTCGAGCTTGAAAACATACCTAAGCCAAAATTCCAGGATATAATTTTGTTGTAACAAAGGATATAAAGAAGCATGCTGAAAAAACCAGAAGTGTTTATGGGTGAAGTAGGTAAAGTAGGTGGATACTCAGCCTTGCCTCAAAACGAAGTCGCAACTCAACGGCCGCAGCTGCGCTTCTCGCGTACCCCCCAGAGCTACAACATTAGGAGGAGCGGACGCGCGCATACCTTCGAGTCTTATCTCACATTCTCCAAAACACAAATTCTCACTCACCACTGCGACCAGGCCATTGGTTTTTATTCGGCTGATCTCTAGGTCTAAAACTACCAAAGGTTCTTGTTTTATTGCTGATCTTGTAGGTACTGACAACACAGTTTAACCATGGCTGCAGGCAAGAATGCAGCCGTCAGTTTTGACGAAATCATCAAGGCCAGTGAGTTACGCCCAATCGCTGCACCTTCTTGGTATAAAATCTAATCAATGCCACTTCCCAGGTCGAGAGCGCAAGAAGAACGAGACGCTTGCGAAGGAAATCTTTGGAAGAGGAGGAAAGGGCCGTCGTGCCAGTGCGCCTGTTGGAGAAATCAAGCCTGGCACAGGTCCATCTCTTGCCAGCAGAGTAGGAGTTACGAAGGTACATCAATATCGCCGATGCTTTATAGATATAGAATCGAACTGACAGCGACTTTCCAGCGCCCACAAGTGGCTGTAAACCGACCAGTACTAAAGACAAATCGCAAGTCTACGGGAAACGTCAACGCGGAATGGACTCATGACCTTCATAGTTTGAACAATCCTACCGCTTCGAATCTTTCTCGATTACCTCATCGTGGCCGCAAGAACAATGCTGCCCGTGATGCGCGTCTGGCTACTGCACTCAGCGGTCCAGCATCTCCAGCTTTAGATGCGCAGCTCAACATTGTGGGCAGCTCAAGATCACAGGGCATGAGTATCCGAGGCCTAGCAGGTCCATATGCTGTCATGGCTCAGAACTTTGCTCCAGGTACTACAGCAGGAGACATTGAGAGCGCGATGTTACCTATTGGTGGAGAGATTTTGAGCTGTCGCATCACGACATCTACACCAATTGTCATGGCAGAAATCATTTTTCAGTCAAAAGAGGGCGCTGACAATGTCATTGCAACATTCAACAATCAAAAGGTGTGCGTCTTATTCACTCATCTTGGTACAGGCGCTAATGATTCTTAGGCGGATGGACGTATGCTATACCTTTACTTGAAAACTGGGCCAGTCACTTTACCCCCTGGCCTCAAACCAGCTCGATCTGCTCCAGAAGTTCAACCAGTAATTCCTACGGGCCCTCGCGCAGATGTGGCCTCGGAGCGTTCTGATCGATACAATACCTCTGATAGATACCAGTCGCGTCCACGAAGCCGCGAACGTAGAAGAAGCTATGATGAAGAAGTAACAGACGGATCATATGGATTTGACGACCGTATGGAGACTGATGACCGAACCGACTCACGAAACCGAGTCCGAGGACTGTACAGTGATGATCTGGTCAGCAGCCGCAACCATCGTGGTGGTGGTGGTCGTGGTGATAGAGGTTACGGTAGAGGAGGTCGGGAGGGCCGTGGTCGCAGATGAAGCAAATCGTGATATTGGATTTTCAAACCACTTGCTAAATGCCTCCTGGTTATCTGGATTGGCTAGAGTGGTTGGATGAAAACCTGGTATTTGAGCCTGATGTAAAACACAAAATGGTGATCGGCATGACCGCGAACACGAGAACTCTAGGTATGACCGGCAAACAATAATGTGACAAGCTTCAGACTTGTCTCAGTTCCCAGGCACAACTGTAGTGTATGTACTTTACTACTAAAATATTATGAGAAAAAAAAATTAAATTGACTCTTATGGGAATAAAAGTTGATTGGCTGTATATTGTGAAGCAATCAGGTATGATCAGCCTCAATCGACGTCAGATCAAATGGGATGGCTCTTATTAATCGGGTCAGATAGCTGAGTGAGCCCAACACATAACGTACTTTAGCCATACATTCCGCATGTCTACCCAACGCGAAGTGTGTACAGTCGGGATTTAACACGCAGAGGCAACCTTCATGCAAAGCCCCTGATGCAATTTTTTAGACGATACTTCATGCCTTATGTAGAGTACTGGTGGTACTGCAATAAATGTGTACTGTATCCTAGATGGATGTGAGAGCAAGTGTAACAGACGAGAGGCAGAATAATAGGAAAACAGGTGAGGGAAAGAGCTCTGATGTGAGCGAGGTCTTGATGGATTCCCCGTTAGTATCCTTTTCAAAAGCTAAAAATGGTATGTTCTGTTGGTCATGTCAGGGCTGATATTGGTGTCGTTATTGATGTCGCTCTGTTCAAATAATGACCTGGTTTTGTGGTTTGCCGTGGGGTTGTGGTACATAGTACATAGGCTGGAGTATTGCTTCGCCAAAGTAAGTATCGGTGCGACTTGTAAGGCCACACTAGCTTGCTTGGACCAACGTAACCGCAGTCATTCACTCAGACACAGACACAAGACAAGAGGTCGACCTCACCAAACGACCTTATCAACACTGTCGCGAAACAACAGAACATGATTATGAATACGGCCAAGTGACCAATTATCTTGTGCATATTCCTCATCAAGCAGCATCTCGAATTACGGTGCTCATAGCAGAGCCGCAAGCGCTCCTGCTATCGTCAATAGCAACCGGCTGCCCAATCTCATTTAACGACATCACTGCCGTCGCCCTGTGCCCCACGTCCACGACAAAAGCTCAACGACGACAGTGCCAAACAACCTTACAATCATGGATCAGTGGCAGAATTATTCAGATAATACTGGTGGTCAGCGAAGGTATCAGAATAATGCACAACAATCCCAGCAGCAGCAACATCAAGGGCGGGAATACAGCGCACCTAGCTCTGCCCAGCCACCTGCGGGCTTCAGTTATGAGCAGCAATATCAAACTGGAGCAAGTTCTCACCCACACTCTATGGCAGCCTCACCAACAGCAACACCGCAGATGAGAGATCAGAACGGCGACGTTGCTATGCAGGACGCAGACCCTTACAGTGGTATCAAGTATCCTATGCGTCCACATCACCAACAACATCTTTCCGGCAATCTCGCTGTCAGTAGAAGTTCCACCCATCCACAAGCTCCTGAGCAGTCGGCTGCGGCACAAAGATATTCTCCCATGGAGGCTCTTCCACCGAATTCACAATATGGTACTCAGTCGAACCAGAATCCCTATGCGGCACAACCTGGTAGTCATCGCTCATCGCCAACAAGACCTGCCACTTACACGTCACCAAATTCATACTATGGGAGCAGGTCGCAAACACAACAGTTACCGCCGATAACGCCATATGCGTCGAACAATGAGAGCTACCCTTCATCTGCGACAGCCCAACTTAATGCTGTATTTGGTAACGATCCCAAATCACCTGCGAGACGCCCGGTGCCATCAGCAGCCCAGGGTCCTCCAGGACGGGGACCAGTGCCCGAGTTTACGAAGGTTAAGTCAGTTTCAGACCTGCGACCTCAAGTCAATCCTCAACCAGCGTTTCGAAGGGCTAATCCTGAAGGTGGCTTCATAAGCGTAAGAGTGACGCATTCCGGATATTAGATCGTGCTAAAATTTGCTCTCACAGCCTCTTCAAGCTCTAACAACACATCTACCATCTACATACCGAATCTGCAATCCTTCTTTCAAGTACGAATCTTCGAGAAACCCACGCCGAGTTCTGACGAAACCGAGCAAAGGAACAAAGAATGATGGGTTCGATAACGAGGATAGCGATTACATACTTTACGTGAATGACATTCTTGGATCTGAGGATGGTGGTCACAAGTACGTATCGAGGTTAACAACTCTTCTTATGAGTTTCAAGAATTTGCTAACCAGAACAGGAATCGTTACCTCATTCTTGATGTACTTGGTCAAGGTACATTCGGTCAGGTAGTCAAGTGTCAGAACTTAAAGACACAGGAAGTCGTGGCAGTGAAGGTGGTGAAGAATAGAACTGCGTACTTCAATCAAAGTATGATGGAAGTGTCGGTTCTCGATCTTGTAGGTTGAGACATGAATACCTTGACTTGATCGTACTAACTACTGTTTTTAGCTCAACAGCAAGCTCGACAAGAACGATGACCACCACTTACTCCGTCTCAAGGATACATTTATCCACAGACAGCATCTATGTTTAGTATTCGAATTATTAAGTGTCAATCTTTACGAATTGATCAAGCAGAATCAATTCAGAGGATTAAGCACAACCCTTGTCCGCGTATTCGCTCAGCAGCTTTTAAACGGTCTCAGCTTACTCAACAAGGCCCGACTTATCCATTGTGATCTTAAGCCAGAGAATATCTTGCTTAAGAACCTGGAGAGTCCTATTATTAAGATTATCGATTTCGGTTCCGCATGCGATGAACGTCAAACAGTCTACACGTACATTCAGTCACGATTCTACAGATCTCCTGAAGTTCTGTTAGGCTTGCCATACTCGTCGGCAATCGATATGTGGTCTTTGGGATGTATCGTGGTAGAGTTGTTCCTTGGTCTGCCTCTTTTCCCAGGTTCTTCCGAGTACAATCAAGTTTCAAGGATTGTCGAGATGCTTGGCAATCCACCAAACTGGATGTTGGAGATGGGAAAGCAGTCTGGAGATTTCTTTGAGAAGAGACATGATGTAGATGATTACGGCAGGAGAACATACCATCTGAAGTCCATGGAGCAGTACTCCAGGGAGCGAGGAACAAAGGAGCAGCCCAGCAAGAAATACTTCCAGGCAACAACTCTTCCAGATATCATTAGATCATACGCAATGCCGAGAAAGAATATGAAGCAGTCTGAGATCGACCGAGGTAAGTCATATTTAACTTAAGAAAGTTATGAGCTAATTTCTTGTCAGAAATGCAAAACCGTGTTGCATTCATTGATTTCGTACGTGGTTTGTTAAACATCAACCCCTTGGAGCGATGGTCGCCACAACAAGCGAAGTTGCATCCTTTCATCACACAACAAAAGTATACTGGGCCTTTTGTTCCACCAATGAACTTGAAATCGAGCTCGATCAACCGATCTCCAGCACCTGGCACTCAGCAACAACAACAGGCCGAGGCCTTGAGTAAGCAACGTGCTCAAGCTGCTCAGGCTGCACAGGCACACTCAGCTGCTCAGTCGCCGTATTCCAGTATGCCAATGAATCAATATCAACAGCCACCTCATCCACAACAGCCTCCAATCTACAACCCTCCCAACATGTACACCCCAAGTCATACCCAACAAGGCGCTCCTCCACCATATCCATCACAACAAGCTTCATACAGCCAAATGGGAATGATGCAGCAGCCTCCGGCGCAGATGCCTCCAGCTCAGTATGGCGGTCCACCACAGAGTTTATATGCTCAAGCGACTGTTCGATCTGGCCGTCAGAGAGCGACTACAATGGAGCAGCAACAAGGGGGTATTCCTCCTGCCATTCAACGAGTTGCTAGTCACCTTGATCCTTCTCAACCCATCAGGCTCCAGCCAAGCCCTGCGTACTATCCTCCACCACCAGATGGTGCACCAGATGCCAACCCTGGCAGCGCACGTAGGAGAGGCAGCAGAGCAGCCCAAGGAGGTCAAGGTCAAGGTAGAGCTGGAAACCGCGATTTCATTCGCAATCTAGAGGATCGCACGTTGGAGGAAGGGTTTATGGGACAACAGCAATGGCATTGAGCCGAATTGTGAGAAGGGCATTAGGTCGATTGATTATCACAAAGGCTCAGTCAGCACACCTGAATACATTGATTCGTTGGAGATGATGAGTCGAAATGACACAGGAAGAGGATTATGATACCCAATCAATGAGCTTTCATAATAACAACAAGCGTTATTTTTGAGCCTGCATGTATCATGTGGACAAGACAGGCATTCAATTAGAATATTTGGTAGGTATATAGCACGTTTTTTGGAGTCGGAAATTTGGTGTGGAGGGGGAGGAGGCGGGTGTTTAAATGGAAAAAGAAGGTCGCGACTTGTATTTGGGCTGTACTTTATGGACGGGGTTTTCAAAGCAACACATGTTCCATCATAAGATCTGCAGCACCTGTCATTGTCGTATCAATACCTCACTTTATCATTAAGCCTCAATCTCCACGCCACTTTTTTCCATGGCGCTCAATTTCGACGCCACAACCCAAATTGGATCAGTTTATCGCTTTTAAGGACATTTCACATGTTTATTCACATGCGATTCACTTTTGAGTTCTCAGAATCACGTGAAAGCGGGTGCACACTACTAGTGGGATATCCAAATTGGTGGTGGTTCATAGATTTCATGATGATCTGAATAGCTTCAACTCTTTTCCGAGGACGCACATCATAGACCAAATTAACGTGCAAATCAAAATATATGCTTTAAACCTTCATCTCCTCAAGACCGTACTTCCAGACCTTTAAAAACAATTAGCCGAATTCTCTTGGTGGGTTGTTGAGTGGACAATCTCTGCCTCGGGGAAAACTTACGGTGACGAATGGAGTGACACCGTCCTCACGGTAGTTCATAAGAACAACCATGCCATCTGGGTCCATGCTCTCACCAACGTAGAAGTCGTAGTCCTTGAAGGAACCAATGATCTTCTTGGCGAAGGTCTGGGCACCCTTCTCGAAAGCGGCGACCTTGGCGTCATCGGCACCCTTGCTCTTCATGGTCTCCTTAACCTTCTTCATGTAACCTAATCACACACAAAAACGTCAATCCAAAATTCTTTTAATTTTTTTTTTCGCTCGGTTCGCGAGGTTATTAGTGGCTTACCCTTGAGGTGGGAAAGGTAGGACTTCTTGTCGAACTGGGTGGACTGAAGACGGAAAGAGTTGACGACGTTGTTGACCTGCTGGGCACCATCCTCAACACCCTCATCGGCCTCCTCAGCGGAAGCGTTGGCACCGGTGTCTATGCGAATATTAGAGGCTGAAGTCTTGGGACGGAGATGGAAGCGGTGACTACTTACTGACTTCGACGGCACCAAGGGTGATCATCTCACAGTCAATCTCGTAGACGGCATCATCAACCTCCTTGAGGTCGTAGGAGTCGGAGATGATCTCGTCACCGGTGATAATGTCCTGAGCAAAGGATTGTCAGCTTCATGTGAATTTTCAGGGTCCGCAATTTATCTCCGCACAGAGAAACAAAGGCAACATGAAAAGTACATCTTATCGTCCTTCCCCACTCTTTCTTGAGTGGTGAAGGATGTGCATATGATATGAGTTGGAAGACGAGCTTTGGGGCTGGCGGAGTGGGGGATATTCTTACCTTGTAGATAATCATTTTGAGAGATGTGGTGTTTTTTTGAGGGTTGGAGAAGGAAAGAGTGTGTGGTGGGAGAGAGATATTAAAAGAAGTCTTCGTCGAGTTGGCGGGGTGAAAATGTGCGGTTGGTTTGTGGTCGAGATTCTAGCAGCTTAGTGGGGCGGAAGACCTAACTGAACATGGTTAGAGGGAGGAGGTTTGCCACCAGCCCGATTGGGGGAGGAGGGAAATGTGTAATGGGTGGTGAGTGTTATGTATGTGTGTATGCGGTATATGCAGTATATGCAGCCTATGCACCATATGGAATTACTATATTACTACCGTGTACAGCGTGGGACTTTTGTACGGGCAGGATAATGTATTTGTGTACACGGGCGGGTGCGGTGTGGATGCTGCCGGGTACTGCAGTTCTTAGCGAGGCGGGTTTAGTACGTGGACAGTACACGGTCGTAGTAGTCTCTGTACTTAAGTATTACACATGAACAATAATACCTACGAGCCTACCCATTGGTGCATGAAGTGTATGTACATGGTTCACAGAGTAGAGTAGAGTAAAGTAAAGTAAACAGACCCCGTCCCTCTCTCTCCTCCTGCTCGTTCCTCGCCTTCCTTCGCTCCTCGTTATTACTTGCACTGCTGTTGCTGTTGCTTCTCGCTCTTCGCTCCTCGCTCCTCGCTCGCTCCTCACTTCTTGGCGAATCGGAGAGGAGAAACATGAACTTCCGCTATTCTCTCTACGTACTACATCTGTATTATTCACTACTTATACTGTGCAAGTACTACATAAGTATTACTTAATGTGGGTAAGTAGGTTCGTAGAAGAGGAACACCCGTCGAAGTCTGACACCTGACGTCGAATCTGAACCCCCAAAGCCCAAAGCGCCAAGACAATATGTGGTATGTGGTACAGTATGTGGTACAGTACGTAGTATGTGGTAAGATGCGGTGGTATGACTTTACAAACCCCGAACAAGTGCATACGTATTGTAATGAGATGAATGGATTGGGATGGACTAAGATAGATTAAGAAAGACTAGGATGAAATACAATATAATTGCATATGTTGAATAAAATAAATCAAAATTATTAAACACATTTATTCATCCAGCCACTCTAGGTATGTACACACACACAACATCACCTGCTCCGATACGGAATCTAGAGTCGCGGTGTATGCCACCATGCCATAACCGTTGGCAATCATGCCTAGAGGCAAAAAAAATTAAGGACGAAATAACAGCGCATCGACAGAGTTGTCAGTCCATCATACTAACACGCATTCAACTCTCCTTTTCCTTTCAATGCCAAGTATAGTCCATACAGTCAATACAGTCAGTACAGTCAGTACAGTCAGCACAGTACAGTTCAAACCAAATTAGACGGCAACAAAGCAACAGACCCGCAAAGGATCATAAGAGTATATATGATAACACCAACAGCACATTCCAATTGCACTGTAGAAGAAGAGAAAAGGCACAAGAATAAGAATAAGAATAAGAAAAGCTAAACCAAAACCAAACCCGAAACTAAAACTAAAACCAAAAAAAGCAAAAGAAAGAAAGAAAAGGAAGAAGAAAAAAAACCCACTCCGTTATTCAGTCTTGCTCGACTTAGTCAGAAAACTTACTTGCCCACCCGTAACCAACGGCTTTCAGCTGTCTTTCTCGCTCTGTCAGACGGCAAGGCGGATGCAATATCGCTTAGAACAATAAGTCTGCCCATCCGTCATCCGTCTTTCACAAAAACACCTCGTTCGCCATCCTCACATTCTCTCGAAACTATCCCCCACAAACATCGTGCGCACCACGATAACTGCCTTCTCTCCATCCTCCACCATGGCCAACCACTCCATCATCACCATGAGCGAACCTGCGAATCTCTCGGGCCTGCCTCCATTGCCGGCATACACAACAACTCCGGTCACGCCGCTAATCTCCTTTATACCCGACTTCTACCTGGCTCTCATTCTGCCAATTGCCGCCTACTGGATCGTCTCGGCCATCTTCCATTTGATCGATGTGTATGATATCTGGCCACAGTACCGCCTGCATACTCCCGCCGAGATCCTAAAGCGAAACCATGTTACGAGATATGAAGTGGCACGCGACGTTATCATTCAACAAATCATCCAGACTGTGGTCGGCGCATTGTTCGGTTTGACCGAGCCACCCGATGTAATTGGCAAGGAACAATATGATATTGCAGTTTGGGCTCAGAGGATTAGAATCGCACAGAGAGCTCTGCCGCAGCTACTGTCTTTTATTGGACTCAATGCCGCGGCTATCTCCAAGAATGTGTCGGGGAGTCATCCGATGATAGCTGCCGCTTTGGCTGGAGGCAGATATCCAACTTTGTCTGCAGGACTGGACGTCGTCAGTGGAAATGCAGTCCCTGGCTTTGCTGCCTGGGAATTATTCGCTGCCAGTGCCATCTACAATTACATTATCCCAGCAGCTCAATTCGGTCTCGCCATCTTCTTCGTCGATACATGGCAATATTTCTTGCACCGAGCCATGCACATGAACAAATGGCTTTACAGTAAGTTCCACTCTCTCTACCTCTCTCCCACTCTACAACAGATCTAACAACATCCACAGCAACCTTCCACTCCCGCCACCACCGCCTCTACGTCCCCTACGCCTTCGGTGCTCTCTACAACCACCCATTTGAAGGGTTCCTCCTGGACACACTGGGTGCAGCAATTGGGCACAAGATGACTGGCATGACGGCACGCCAAGGAATGTGGTTCTTCACATGCTCGACGATCAAGACGGTCGACGACCACTGCGGCTACGCTCTCCCTTGGGATCCGCTGCAGCACATCACATCCAACAACGCTGGCTACCACGACATTCACCACCAGTCTTGGGGCATCAAGACCAACTTCAGCCAGCCCTTCTTCACATTCTGGGACCGTTTCCTCGGCACCGTATGGAAGGGCGGCGATGTCAAGGGTCGCTATGAGCGCTCTGCTAAGGCGGCGCAGTTCTTGGCTGACAAGGACCACGTCAAGGAATTGTAATAAAAATCGTCGTTCTGCTCTTTCTGAGTGGGCGCCTTGGAGGTTGTGATTATAATGATAATGGAGCCGGACGATACTTTCGACGTGGGTTGATTTTGATTTTGTGGCGTTTGGAGAGACGGGAAACCCTCCCCTGGTAATGGTTGTTCCTGTCATCGGTGGCGGCGTTGAGAGAAATCTCTTGTTTATGGTTGTACTACTTTTGTACCTCCCTGTGTAGACTATTCGTTGGTGGTGAGGCTGGTGGCTGATGAGATCTCTCGTTTTGGAAGGGACTATGGGACTTGTATAATCGATGATGAGTTGTGGTCGTGAGAGCCTAATGGCGATGATACTTATCTAATGTAATACTTTACTCTACCATTTATGGGTTTTGCTTGTGACATACTGTTGAGAGTGGGAGTGAATGCTTGGAGTCTTGGGACTTGATGGATTAGGAACTGTTCAGATTCAACTCTAGAGGTTACACATCATTTCACAATAAAGACTTGAGATGAGTGTGAGTATCTTCATTTTCATAAACTGATTGGAGACCTGTAGTGCGGATATAACGTGCTAAGAAGTCAATGTGCTCAAGCACTTGACCACCCTGGACATACAATCTGCAGTCAATAGCTGGGCCAAAATAGACATTCAAGAGGCGACCTATTCCCGTGTATGGCTATATATTGCCCAACATCACATAGTGCTTCTGGCCTGCGCTCAGCAGTTGGGTTTGTGCTTAGAGTGGCGACTATGAATTCTAGAAATACATGGTGCGTGGGAATAATGCTTGGGTGCAAAGTCTACAGTTCCCAATTATGACCTGCTCACTTTTGAAAGTGAGAGCCGCAGTGACTTGGTTCCACCACCTTGATCCCTCGACCAATTCTCACTTTGAGACAGCCTCAACGCGTGCTTGGGACTGAATAGAGACGCATCGTAACTATATCGCTGAACCTCATAACAAACCAAAAACCCAAAACAAGAAAAAGAAAGCATCTGTATAGAGAGATATCAAAAAATGAAATTGCAAAAAGAATGCAGACGGGACTACTCTGTTTCCTCAACCGCCTGCACCAGAAAATCCCGCGAAGGAATTTATCTGTGGCAAGTCTCTCCCCTGACCCTTGGACTGTTCGAACTTGCAGCCTGGTGGCTGCACGTTGGTCACTAGCCCACTGGGCCAAGGGATACTTAATGGATATTTGAATATTTAGCTTTATATAGATCGATTCCCTCTCTGTGAGGCATACTATTCTTAACTACCATGGTTCTGGTTGTTTTTCTGCTACTACTGCTACTGCTGTATATACACTAATCTTGTGCGGAAACATACTGGATATATTATTATCATCAAGCTCTTACCATCATCCTCGTTGCAATCATTGTTTATGTTGTTGTTGTTTGTAAATGACCTATTTGAGTTCGAGAAACATGGCCTCTTCACACCCGCACGCACACGTCGAAGCGCACAGTAGCACACAATAGCATCTTATTGAGGCACAGGAGAACTCAAATTGTCATAAGCCAACCCTCTTGATTTCTACATGATCTCAGCATCTTATCGTACGTGTACCGTTTACAGTGGGTTCTGTGAGATGACCTGAAAGTAGTTGATATGGTGTGTATATACCTTCGAAGTTAAAAATCACTCAGTCAGTATTGTTGATTATCATCTTAGATTCCTTCCAGTATATGTAAAAATCACCCCTTAATCCAGTTGAAATCTATCCTGGTTCACAAGCAATTAATTGGGATCTATTTGTGAGCAAAAGCTTCGATTTGGTACTTTGATTGTAGCTCTTGAAACTGCACTTGCTTTCGAAGACGGTTATGAAACTACCCTGAATACAAAAAGGTCTTCTTTCATTTACGGTCGGCTTCTGAACACTAGAATTCTCCATTCCTCGCACATATATTGTATGCTTTAAGATTTGCAAGAACATGCGGGAACTATAGTTGTTAATGACCTTTCATCATTATGATTGCCGACATTACCATTTTTATGATGCTGACACCTATAAATATGACAACAGTGTTTATATCAGTCACAATTATCCCGCTACTACGGATTATTATTGTTATTCATGGTTGTTATTTATAGATCGTTTCAAAGGTACTTAACCCAACACTCTTATATGTGTAACAGGGGTGGCTGTGAGAGTATGTTTTAGAGAGAACCTCAATTTATCACAACTATTGGGTTGAACCTATAGCCTTATATTGATTGATTAATTTCTTGGATTTTTAATCGGAGAGTATGATTCGCAGGGGGGCATATTTTCTAATATTATGATTATGTCAAGACAACACAAAACAAATTCAATTCTATTTTTACCTCGATTGGAGAAAAATCCACGATGATAAAAACAAAAAATGTATTCAATCAAAAACTATACTCGTTACCAAACTGAACTCCCTCGAGCATTTAATCCAGAAAATCTGATGCGATTTTCATAGGTAGTCACGGTTCCACACGATACCCCCAGCTTTGAATTTCCCCGCATTGATTAATGATGATCCAGCCCCTGCACGCGACCAATGCACGATGCTGACAACTACAGCCAACAGTCACGCTTCTTCAAACTACAATCGTCAGCACAAAAAGACAACGACGAACGTACACGTTTGACGAAATCAGCAGTACCTACACGAGTTAATCAATATGCTGTCTCTAATACTTATCAACATGTACCACCAATTGCTGGAGATAAGCCCGCCGGATTTCGAGGCAAGGCGATACTTTCCTGCTCCGGAAGTGGTGATGATATGTATCTCTCCCGCTGGAGTTGAACTTGTTTGTATATACTAATGGAAGAGAAGCTTGAGGTTTTCATTGAGATTGTTTACAGTTCCACTCATTCTGATTTTTAGAGATCAATTTCTTTGCTTGCTGAGGTACAACGGCGTCATACAATATACAGCAGATCTCACGCGTTCTCGCATCCGAATCACTTGCCTGGTTCTACAATATAATCCTCACGATATCTATCCGCTTCATCTCAGAATCTTCTAACGGGAGTTTACTTACCCGGTCTTCATCTTTTCCATATTCCGAAACAAAACGAAGTAGTGCACTCATTTGAATAGCTCTTGAGATTGTGGTTGTTTAGTGCCAGCTGATCTACAAAGCTGTTCATCTATCATCAGTCAATCACTTAATACTCTAAGCCTCCTGAGTCGTATCTCGTATCGATCAAGGTCATCATTTCAAGTGCAAGTGCTATCAAGTGCACAGCAACATCAACAGCCCCTAGCTCTATCTTCTACTACAATCTTCGAAGTCAAGAGCTTTAAAATAACACTCTATCAGAAGAGTTAGCAAATATCTCACCTATCATGGACAATAGCTATCATTCTAAGATATCATTACAGCCTTCACTTTACACAGACCTCGCTGTCTATTGTCCCAACCCGCCAAGATATAGTTATCGGAGCTATCTATTCGCGCCTAGTGCACAGCCCGAAAATCAGCGTCATGACCAGCACTTGGCATTGGTACCGCTTAGGTCCGATCCTAGACTACTTGAATCTATTACAGGATATCGTACGATTCCAAGACGTGGTTTTCAAGAGCTCCCAAAAAATATACGCAAGTAGGCCCGTCAATACCCACCACATTGTTTACCTTCAACAACTGGGAGGAAGTTACACCGAGAGTAGCCAGTTAGAGTTTTCCACCCAATCGGAAGGCTGAGACGGGCTTGGTGGGAGCGAATGGGAATAGGGCCGTCACATGCAGAGCCGAAAGATATTCCGTATGGAGAAGCTCCCGCGGAAGAGGATAGATACTATCAATATCTCAGGAGAAGGAAGTGCAAAGCGGCAGAACCAGAAGGACGGGGTGGATAGGTACTCGTGTATAAGTTCCTAAAGCAGAAATCCGTGGGGGGAAAATGGAGTTATCGATGCTCTTGTTCGTCGTTGTGGAGCAAGACGGAATGACTGAGACATTGGGGTTGAGACACTGGGGGAGACGGGGGAGACGGGATGGATGATACTCCAATCTCCATAATGGCGGGTATAAGATCTCTAACCAGTGGGGATTATTTCCCAGCCGTCATGCAAAACCAGGTGGTGAATGGAAGAACAATACTCCATATGATTCCTATTGCAAGTAGAGTTTGCTCTTACGAGAGGCGCGATGATAATTAGTTTAAAAGTCTGATTACAAGTGACAGTACATACAATATGGACTCCCAAATGCAACACAAGGTCGCTTTGCCAAGCCATTCCTCGACTCACTTCTCGAGTCACTGTGAGATGCCGTGTCTGTCAAGACTTAGTAGACCATCATGACTGACAGGCGGCATTGAGGCGTTTGATTTTTTCTTTTCTTCTTGTCGGTGGGGGTTGGCAACGACGAGACGACATGACTCTTACAGTCCTCACCATCTCTTGTCTTGCCTTGTCTTGTCCTAGAGCTTGACGCGCTGCAACCGTCACGCATGGACCTAGATCGCATCAGCCTGTGTGGGTAGATCTTGCTCGCGCTGCATGCAATCCGTTGAGGCTGAACGCTATCTCTAGAGTACGTAGTTGTACGCAGCTGAACCACTCCACCCTCAGCAGACACATAGGGCGGAATAACCCCAAAGGCTTTACGCCCATATGCATCCTACGAGAAAATTTTGAAGAAATCACTTGATGAGATGCAAGCAGAGGTTACAAGGTCTTGGCTTGGTAGGATGAATACATTTGGAGTATGGGCGGCGGAGAGCAGCGGAGAGCATCCGGAAGGAGGATAATCAGGTTGGCTCAGGATAACCTACCACCCGCAATCCGCCTCTTCGCCATTGGCAGCACTATAGTGCGGATCAATTCCACGATAGCTGATTCACATGATTTCTTGTCTCCACGGGCGTTTTACACATTCACGACAATATATTGCTGGTTGACATGAGGAGGATGGTCTTTGCATCTTTTGAGTCTGCCTAAGCCTTGTGGGTGGACCTACATGTCAAACGCCGATGACATGAAATTTTTACACTCTGCACTTTGGTGGATTCCCGTTGAGAACTCTAGAGTTCTTGATGTGTTTATGAGTGATTATTGGAAAGTGTAAGAGTCTGGATCTGATTTATCAAGTGTTATAGGATTATCATGAGTCGATAGGTAGATATTTCATTGACAATCTCATTTTACAATAGAGAATAGTTATCATCAAATTTAAATATTCGGATATTGTAAAACACTAACAACCACCTTAATCGACACAAATCCCTCATAGTTATTAAATCAAACATATCTGCTTCCTTCGAGACGATGGACATTAAATTCAAACGAAAATATATCCGAAATAGCACCACATGGTGATAACTTCCCGTCCGCCTCAATTCCGCACCTCACGCATAAAGCCCTCTCGGTAGATTCAATTGAATTCTGCGGCAGCATGAGGCTCTCTGGCTCTAATACGTATATTACCCATCGGACTTCTTTTGGCCCGGGAAGGGCCTTTTCGGTAAGTAGGCAGGTCTGGACTGGGCGATTCACGTGAACCCACGAGTGCGTGAGAGCACTATGGCTCTGGGGGCGTATTTGGACGGTGGATCATCCGACGTAGGCAGAAATAATTTCTATTATGGACGAACAGATGTGGTCGAGAGTATACAACTTTTTTTTTCTCTCTTCTTCTTCTTCATGTTGATCTACTTCTCACTCTGCCTTGTCACAAGGATCCACATGCTCACTCTCGCGCGGGCACAGCTCCCTCCCACCTTTGACCGAGTTTGACGAAGCAAAGCGAGGGCGTTTCATTTTGATGTTGATGTTTCTGGGAGCTCCCAGTAGTCTTGCGGCTTTAACCCCGGCTTTTTCTTAGCCTGTGTAATCTTGATGTCTGTACGAAGCATATCGACTACTTGTTGAATGATGACGATATGTAATTCAGTGAAAGGAGTCTCTTTCCAAAAACCTGCTTGAGCTTCCCTTCAGGAAGGTTAAAAGTACGTAGTCTTACACAGCACAAGAAAAGTTGTAGCGGCAATGATCCATGGGGCGTCAGTGCTCGCGTCGATGATCGACGAATAGTACTGCATAGCATGTACCGACAGGACATGGAGTTAAATCGTATCAACAACCAGCAATTTGATGTCGATTCGGCTTTTGGAGTAAATTATCAAACATCAAACGACATTTGCTCTATCTGAGACTATCCAATCATTTGGAATCTCAGTGAAGAAGTCAGAGCGCAAGCGAGCAAGAGTTATGAGAATAAGGCAAGGTAAGTCAAAGTACGTACCTGTACCTGTGCTTGTACCTGTATCTCTATCTGTACCTGGACGGACCCACCTCAATCGATCAAATCATTTGCCAAGTATGTACATACACACACACATACATACCTCGCTCGCACAGACGCCCTTTAACAATTCCTCGCGTTCATATGCACATTCGCAATTCAATCCTTATTCTTATTCGCAAGTGGAGCAAAGATCGCTACGGCACCTTATTCGAAGCATGTCGCAAGTGTTACAGCGTGGGAGTCGCCATCGCATCTCCATCCGTGATCCCATGGAACGATTGTTAATTTCCCGAGTGTAGCCAATGATCGCCGGCAGGCCGAGCACTACCCAAACTGCTACTTACTATGGTGCTGTACACAGAACAAACGAACTCGACGGCGAGGGAGCTTGTTGCTAGATTGGTATGCCCTCAGTGCCTCAGTACATTAATGTCCGTTCTTCGGGAAGAGCTGACCCTGTTACTTTTTGTGCACAATGTTTCCGCTGGATCATGGAACAGTGAAGTGTATTGACGTATTCATAGGTTCTACTACATAGTATGATGCGGTACAGGATCTGTACCAAAGCTGGTGCTGTGTAGTAAGTAGCGAGAACCATTCGAGTTGACTGCAGCTCTATGCAAGTATGTATGTCCTTTAAACTTTGCTCAAGCGCACGCGGCAGTGAACCGAATTTCTTTAGTCAGGTCAGCAGTGCTCTTTGGCACCTCTCTACCAAGTAAAAGTCTGCTAATCGACGCTTTTCTTTACCGACAGTGGTACTTTCATCTCCAAACCAGCCTGGTGTTGTGCCCGGCCACGATATACCCCTGAATGAAGCACGTAGCTTCATGACAACCTTCCAACCAGCGCCCACCAGCATCATATACCCAGGGACGACTTGCCATTTCTGAGAACAAAGGCGTTCAAAATGCATTGCCAATCTCACTGCTATATGCAGATTCGCAAGTCATCATGATAAGCGGAAACCTTCGTTTATCAATCACGGCTTTGATTTGGATAGCCTCAGAGGATTAATCAATGGCCACCGGCTTACCTTCTCTTGGACCAGGATGAGTCCAACCCAAAGTGTAGGGAATAAGAGATACGAAGGAGGGGAAGTTCATTTTAGACCAAACTCTCTGTATGACGACGGTGAGCTAACTCTCAATATGTATGTGAATGGATGAGAAAGAGGAGGAGAGAGGCACGAAGGTCAGCCAGCGAAAGGGGAGAGGAAGGATTGAGAGAGAGAATGAGAAATGACGGGCATATGCAAAGTATGGAGTCTCAGATGCAACAATAAAGCAGGCAATATGGAGTATCTACATGTAGCTTGCTCAATATGCATGCGGTGCAGTTCGTATGGGCACGGTTCTGATCCGCGCAGCCAACATGCATAGTATGATGATTGATTTGGCTGATCTATTCATACGACTGTGCACATACCTTGCTTTGCGTCCTGTATGAATGTTGTAACGACACAACGATGAAGCCGAGAGGATCTTCGTCAACGTTTCCAACATAGCCCGCAGTACCATGCACACCGATGCCATGCCTTCGCGGACGGCAAGCAAAGAAAAACAGGAAGAAAAAAACGCTGATGCTACGGGGTTGCCGAAAACCTGGGCAAGCTGGCTTGAAAAACAAGGCGTTGAGCAATGAAAATGGAGTATAGCACGTAGATTTTTGGAAAAGGTTCAGCGGAAAGCCAAAGCCCAACAGCGTGGAAAGAGCTGAGGAGGAGCTGACTATTGGCTCTGGGATGTCCTAGAGCAAGGTAGACACGCTTTGCCAGCTGATTGATGATCAGCATGGGTATTCAGCACGGGCATTCTTCTCTTACCCATCCAGCTGTAAGTGAAGGACGACGGCGGAGCAGTGAAAATCAAGATTCACGATGGTGCCTATCACTGTAGGTATTGACGCCACGCACCGCACTGTCCTGTCCACCAAGCCAGGGTGCGTGGGATGCCTTTTCGTTGTATGGGCAAGACGTAAGGTAAGTAATGGAGAGAGCGTGGGATGAATGGATTATTGGATGGCTCTGTATGGACACACAGACGCACAGCCGTCTCCGGAGGGCAACTTCTCGTGGCTGCTGGTGACTATGCTAATTGCGACGTAGCATGGGCGTATTTTTTGGGCAGTTTCTGTCTTATCGCTCGACTTTTGATGCTCGGAGTAAAGGCAAGATCCACCAGTTCTCAGGTGCAAAGTTCAGTGCCATGCTGCCATGTGTGGTACAGGGATCCACTTCGGTACCATCTGGGTCAATGGTTGCTCGTTGCTATGGATGCTGGTGTTGGCTTTTGGCCTTGGTCTTGTTGATGGTGTTTGAACGGATCACGATGTAGTGGCTGCGCTGTGATGCGTATGGCAAGCTCGGCAGGAAGAAAAGTAGGGCGATGATGGTGCAGAGAGTGCACCAGCACCAGCACCAGCACCAGCACCACCAGCACCACCAGCTGTACCTTACTCGGTCTGTACATAATTACAGCAGCGAAAAGTCCGTGGACCGTCGACGCTACTCTACTGACTTACCACCATGGCACCATGGGTACTACGAGTACGGCCATTATGAATTCTACTTAATACTTTCGCAGGTAAATACAAGTATGATGCACCGACCATCTTTATAATATCCATCAGAAGCAGACTACGAAACGCCTTGCAAGTCCTCATAATCTGCTTGATTACCAATTCGTCTCCATCTTGCGATTCTGATCCGAGTATCTATCCCCTTACGCACTCTCTCCACCTGTCAGCAAAGACTCGAAGAAAAAAGAAAAGAAAAAAAAACAAAAGAACCCAGAGGAGCCGGAAAAAAGAAGCAAAAGGGAATAAGTTCAATAAAATCAAGCAGCATCTCCCCGGCTACTCTATCCTTCAATTGTCAGAGTTCTCCACTACGGAATCCTTTAAGGCGACTTTGCCATCTTCGTGGCTGGTGTTTGGTGCCAATTCATAATCGACATCGATTTTCTGACGTCGTCCGTGAACCGAGGAACCCACATAGCCTGCTCATAGTGTCGTCTCATAGTGTCGTCTCATCGTATACAACACCAACTCCACTACAAATCTCCAATACATACTACCAACTCTACTTGTGGAGAAAAAAAGAAAGAAAAGAAGGAAGAAAAGAAAAACTAAGATTAGAAGCTTACCTTAGCCTTTCTTGACTTACATCTGATCTCATCAAAGATCTATATTCGAGGCAAAAAGATATAAGAGAAAACGGTACCCATCCGACATGGTTACGATCCGAAACCATTCAATTCAACCTATAGTCTTCCCATTGTAGACTTACAACAACCAACTTCATCCATATTCTATTTGGAGTTCTGGACAATTCCTCTGATCCTCGACCAACTCCTCTTCCAATTCATGCAATTTATTTGAATAACCAACGACACCTCAGTCAATCATCCAACACACCCCTCAGACACGTTCGAGTAGGCGCTGCCACAGCATTTGCGAGGGTCACCGGCGCGTACGTGGGATTCTGATTTATCACTGGTCCAACACAGTACTACAAAGCTACACAAGGCTGTTTGATCAATTCGACATCAACAACTGTAACGCAGATCCGGCAAGCCTTATTCTACGACTTTATGCTTCGCGTGCATAGACAAGAATAGTTCTGTTTGTGGCATTGTGAAAAAAGTACTAGAGTTGAGCATCGCTCCACCTTTCTCTGCTTTGCCGTCAATATCGCCTCCTGTATTATACGACTTCAATTTTCAGGCCGGTCCTGATTTCTTTCGTCATCATGGATTCTACTACTCTTATTTCTTTCATGGTGTGAGTCTTCCTGAAGCCTCAATGGCTGTCGCAGCAATAACAATCTTTTTGATTGTGAAGTCTGCTTTCAAGAGCTTGTTCTGACTTTCTTCTAGTCAAACACACCCTTCCGTGCAATCAGTACAATTACTTGGGTCATGGGATAACTTCCAAAAACCATACTCAATGGAGAGAGATTCTCGAAAGGGTCGTGGTCAATGGCATGGATGTTATTCATTCATGAATATTATTTGCGATGGTGATGAATCGAGGAATATCAAGAGAAATGGTGGTCTGAAAATGGGTCACGAATACTGGTACTACGTAAGTTCTTTTGCCTAACTGTGCGATAAACTCCATCTAATGAATTCAGTATGAACTCGATGATGGTACTGAAACATACAATCGATCTCTACCTTCTACAACTCACTGCCCATACATGCCTGGCCAGACTCTCAACACACTATGGGTTCCTGTGGAAGTCAAAGAGCCACGAACAAGAAGTGCATCAACGTCATCAATTGCCAGTACCTTTATGACAATGAACCCTGACGACAAATATATCACTCCTCGCGCTCCACCACCAACTCCCCTCCCACGTCTTAACACCTCACCCGCGATCCTCGATCCCCCAACTGCTACAAAATCCGCATCACCCAAGACTCCAAAGCTGCCATCGCCATGGTCACCACGCAACCTCTTCGGTCTAAAGACTCCAATGAGTGCCAGCGAACGAAAAGAAAAACTCAACATCCGCATCCCCTCACGATCCGAATTTGGCGACGCCAACATCTCATCACCAACGCTTCTTTCCCGTACCGAGATCTCCCTCAAACTCCCACATACCCCAAACACCTGCACCATGCCAGGAACTATGTCTTCACAATCATCCGGTGACCGACCCTCGGCTCCTGCAGCTCTCATATCACGTCTACGCACACGCAAGTCTGAGAACGCTATTACATCGCTCACTATCCCCGACGAAATCGCCGAAGAAGAAGAAGATGACGAGAACTTCGCAACCGTCGAGATTGCCGAGATTGCTACCATGCTCAGCCCACCACCAACTGCTATTCGCCGCATTGGCTTCCCACCTCTTCGCACCAACCGCTCTACTCTATCCTCTGAGTCCTCCAATGAGGACCGCTTCTCCCAACACCTACCTATCTACCGCCGCCTTGGCAAGAGCCTCTCCAGTCCATCCATCCGCACGCCACCTTCACGCTCTCCTCCTCCACCTCCAAACGGCAGAGTACCAGCTCGCGCAGGCACAGATGTCCAAGCTGTCCGCCCACACCTCCTCCGCTCACATTTCAGCATGGATAGCATCGATTGTGCAATTGATTCGGATACCGACGCCGGTACTTCGGATGCGGCACCACGGCACTCAACCATGTATGCGTCGGACGACGGCTATGCATCCTCTGATTTCGATGACACCAAAGCAGACACCGACCACGGACATGAGAGCGAGGAACAGGACTCGCCTCTCATTCCCTCAGATTCGGACGTCGACCATGACCATGATACAGAGCACACACCTACCATTACTGAATTCAACCGATTCAGCTATGCGCTGCCTGACCACCTTGCGTCTGAGTTGACACTGAGGAAATTGAGCTCCTACTCAACCGACAGCCGACGTGAGACGTTCGGGCTGGGGCTTGAGGTTGAGCTTGGCGAGGTGGAGGTTCATGATGATGGTCGGGTTGGGGGAGAGAGTGTTCTTGGAGACTTCCTGGGTGAGATGGGATACCTTGGCGAGGCTATCCACCAAGGATAGATGAAGTGAAGAAGAAGAATAAAAACATACATAGACACAGAATTTCTTTTGTTTGGAATGGACGGTATACCATGGGCCGGCAAGGAGTTGAGGGCTTTTGCTATTGTTACTTTTATTGCTATTGCTTCTATGATAGATGATGCAGAATGAACAGAATGAATCATGTTATCTACTATATATGATATCCGAAATGAGTGACTTAGTGATTATATGAGTGAGATGTCTGCAAATATGGCTCAATGGCATTTGTGTCACAAACTCTAATGGTGGGATTTGAGTGCGGTGATTATGTGGAGAATATTGCCGAAGTCTCTTGCTTCTTGTTACATACTTAAGTTGAGAGGCCATTGCGTACTGATATAAACGGTATGCATGATTCGTAATAGAGTAAGCAGTTATGCGTTACAAAATAGAACCGTGGATATGAACTAACGACATCACCAATACAATTATTCTCCATTTCAGATCACATTCACAAAGAGCAAGTCTTCAAATTCTAGGGCATAATCCATTCAAGAAGAGTAAATATCTCGCAAACAACAAGCACAATCCACACGAAGTAACCCCCTCCTATGCACACTCATCCCCTTTTATACAACACTTCCACATGCAATAATAACACAGCACACACTCAAGTCCACCAATTATTGCCACAAATCAAAGCCAAAGACGATTTAAGCCTTAGCAGCGAAACCCAAACGGGTGTTTCCAGAGTCGAACACAACAAACTGGGACTTGAACATGACATCACCATAGATGGAGAATCCGATACCAGCGTTGGACTGGAGACCACCGTAGCAGGTGGAGGATCCAGTGGAGATAGGAGAGTAGTTAAGGTGAGCACCAGAGATAACACCGCGGTAAGTGCCAATACCGAAGGTGAACTTAGGGAGAGAGGTAGAGCAGGGGAAGATCCAGCCACCCTCGGAGTTGGAGTTCTTGGCACCAGTGACAGTAGACCAGTAGGCCTTGACGATGGCAGCTGGGAGAAGAAGAAGGGTGGTTCCGGTGTCGGCAATACCATCGATGGACGCAGTCTTGTAGGTTCCCGTTCCAACTTTGTAGCCGGTACCGGTGAACTCCCAGAAGCCGTTGGAGGTAGACACGTCAACGTAGTGAAGGGTGCCAGTGTACTCCGAGGAATCGATGTAACCGAAGTTGTAGTTTCCAGCTACTCCAGCCTTAAGGTTGGCGGTCCAGAGTGGGGAGTCAAGAGCAGACTTGGCATTGTCGAACCAGGTCTTGACACTGGTTGGTGAAACAGTGTTGATGGAGCTGAAAGCAAGTCCGAGGAGTCCATCGGAGCTGGTGTCACTAGTGAACTCGGAGGAGACGGTCTCGGCAGCCTCGACAGCTTGTTTGGTGACGGAAACACCACCGACCTTGACAACGTCGTAGTAGACGTTACCGCTGGAGGAAGATCCGTCTCCGTAAGAGATGGACCAGGTGGCACCAGTATCCTTTGTAGCAGTGGTAGACTTGCCAATCTTGTAAGTGGTCTGTCCATCAACATCAGATGATGCAGTCTCAGAAGAGAAGACCCAGCTGTTCAGGCATTAGAAACTACCATGTCTTGAGAAGGTAGAGAACTTACAGATCGGAGGAACCGGAATCGAAATCGAGGTTCAAGGTCTGAGCTGGGGTACCAATTTCAACTGGAACGATGTACTCGCTGTCGTACTCAGTTGGAGTAGCAACGACAGAGCCGGATGATCTTGGTACAAGACCGCTTCGGGTAGCGGCCTTGAGGACGTTGGATGGAATGGGAGCACCATACTTGGCCAATGCCTTGGCCAGAGCAGCTGGTCCATTTCTACCCTGGAACTTTGGGTTTGGCTGTTGGTGGACCTTGAAAGCTCCAGAGCTGACGTTCAAACCTTGAGTAACAGTGGTGAGGTTCAATGGGGCCCATGGGGCATTGAATGGGACAGCTGCAACTGCGGAGGCTGCAACGAGAACCGTAGCCGCAGAGGCGGCAAAGTTGTTTGAGTAAAGCATGATGAGGAATCAATGAGTGTGGACCCTTGAAAGGAGATCAAGGAAGCTTGGAGGGGGACCCGGTGATAGTGAACGATGAGGACGGGATACAGAATTCATTGTGAGGGAATTGACAAAGTACTTATATATCTGAATAAACAATTTGAAATGAAGACAAATGCAGAAAGCAGCAAAAACTACTTACGAATGAACAGATCTGGATGCACCATTCGGAACGATATCCATAGAGATTGACAGGTGAATCTTGGACAGGTCAAGGTCATCGTTGCCCACGACTGCCCATATCGGTCATGAACCTTGGTAGGGCGACCCTGGGGCCTGCATTGCCGTTGATCGTCAGGACGGAGCAATCATTGTGGATTTGGAAGGTAACCCAACGAGAGACGAGCATTTGAGTGGAAGAGTGAGAATCGAAACAGTTGCTTGGATATTATTGCTGCTTCTTCTGCAGGCCACGCTTGGCATGTGCGGGAGTTAGTCCTCTATTGGCAGTTCATGTCGACAAGAGCCATCTGCCAGCATCTGCCAGCGACTACCAGCATCCATGAGCAATTGCTGGCATTATATGCAGTTATCGGTCCAAGCGTCCCCAGAAGCTTAATGAGAGCTCCTATTCACCATATGTCGAAATCCGCTACAGGAACCTCGTTGTGCTGTGGGGTTGTATGGAAATGGACATCGGACGAAGAAAGAGAGTATCGATGGGGAAGGTGATAAATATTTTAGTGCTTAACACCATGAAGACTAGCAAAAAGAGGCAAATGGATGCTCAATTGTAATATGGGTCAAAGAAGCGACTTGGTTGTGACAAAAGGAAAATGGCGAAATGATAAGAGATGTTATTGATAGTTTGAGTAGTCGTCGTGATCCCCAATGAACAGGTGAGGTCGAGATGGCCGCGTGATCGCCAGGTGATGATTGATGAACAGAGATTGATGAGTATGTATTCCGTATGTATGTACATATGTACATCATGTATCAAGGACAGATGCATAAGCCAAGCCTGGTATTCATATCCACAATGCTTGTTTGCGTTGTTTCGTTGTCGGCCAAGCATGTGGGATGATGTTGTACACAGCATGTAAGGTACAACGAGGAAGTACACATGTACTGTCGATGGTTGCGAAATCCCTGGCGGATCGGAATTATAGGGTGATAGGGCGGGATGGAGGTACATACTCCCTGCAGTACCTCCATATCGTGTACACATACATAACGAAATCACTTTCAACGCCATCAAAATCAGCACCGAAATCAATACCGAAATCAACGTCCACACTTATTATCATTTACGTAACATACTGAAAAGTCAAAAGGAATATCACAGATAATCTACAGTCTCGTCATATCTCTCATTAATTTCGAATATTCAAACACGAACACAGCTACAGAGATCATGGTGCAGTGATAACCATAATTAATGACGACTATCGTATCCGGGCTACAAAGATCCAATTTACAGGCCTCACCCATACTGAAACGCCCCGGTAATATACCCAGCAGATACAATCCAAAAAGAACCTATTGGGAGACGAACATCGACTCGGTAAGGAAGCTGTTGCTCCTTGGAATTTCCGCTGAATTTCCGCCTTGTTCAAAACCAGCAAACAAACATCATGAGTAGGGGCACTCATTCACTGCATTATCAAAGCTAGGTGAAGGGCCTATTATACGATATGGTAGAGGGGCCACTATTAAGCTTGTTACAAATGGAGGTAAACACATGCTTATCCTACCCTCTCCTCAAATGTATGATTACGCATTGATTTTGAAGTCGATTTACATTCCGAATTAAAGTTGAGAGTTGTAGTTGTCTGCTACGGAGGACTAACCGTACTGTATGCATAAACCTACTCTCACTCACTTTCAAGCTTCTTGCATTTTAGAACTCCCTATCCAATGAAGTCTCACGTAAGGTAATAAACGTACTCTTTCCTCTTCCCTATCTTCACCGCACAAAGCGCTTAGAAGATGTCCCCGATCCACATATTGCCCTTTACTAAAGCAGAAGGTGGAAGCACGACCGAGGCCCGAAAGCCCCAGTGTACGCAGAAGCCAAAGGCTGCCAAGCCCAGATAAGACAAGGCGTGCTGCAACAAGAATATGCTTAATATCAGCCCTGGCAAGAATGATGAGATGCGGGCATATAGATGGGGCAAGGCAATGAATGAGATGGGACAACGAGATGGTGGGATATGTCATGTTAGAGACGTAATGTTTTCATACCTCCCTTCTAGAACATCGCTCTCGGAATCCCAGGCATCCTCTGCATTACCACGAATAGCAGCACGAGGTTGGAAATCTCCGTGCCGAATCACTACAGTCTGGGAATGGACCCATTGGTTTGGGCTCCTCGTGCATGCATAGCATCCTATTATATCGTAATGTCCATGTGAATAAGAAAGATGCCATCTTCTAAATAAAGCTTAACGCCATACCCCAAAAACTCTGCATTGATATCATGAATCCACGGAAAGCTATTTCTCCAGACCGCTTAGGAAGCAAGATTTCCCGCCTAATGATCTCCACCATGATAATATCTCTCAGTAGCAGCCCTAGGAAGGTAGAGAACTGACCATACTATTCCGTAGCCTGTCTATTGAGTATCACATCGCATTATCCCAAGGGAGCTGACAAGAGCAACCTATGACCAAGATAGGTAAAAACAGCAGCCAGCCGGTAGTTCGGCAAGTGTTCATCTGTTCTGTTCGACCATCGGCGGTGCCGGTAGATCCACTCGTGCAGGCATGGTGCAATATATAGAAAGATACCTTGTATGACCAGCAGTAGCATGACTAGGTAGCAGGCGCCGACGAGAGGTCGGATTTAGAGCGGGGTAGACAGGTACTGCAATACCATATGCAGGACAGGGAAGCATTGAGAGCTTGTTCTAGAAGGAAAATGAAAGCCTCAATATCATGGGTGGTGTAGGCACTGGGACGTAAGCTATAGACGAATCAAGAAGTCCGCACGGCGGGGGTGGAGCGGGAAGGGCGGTGGTGTGGAGTGACATCCGGTGGGTTGCAAATATTGCTTGCCTTCCTTGTAGTAAAGTTTTCGTAAGAGGAGAGGACAGGCGAGATCCTAATGAGCTTGAAGTTAAGGTTACTGCATGTCTCGGAGCGACGCCGGGCGGCAGCAGACAAGCAACAGGTATCAGAACAGGAAAACGAACGGCGAAGAACATAAACGCATACAGCAGCAAAGTAGGACGACAGCAACGAGAAATATGACGCTAAATACAATAAATCTATATACGCTATCTAAAGTTCTTCATGTTTGATATCCTCCTTAGGTACCTCTTCGGTCGGCATCTCCTCCACCTTGGGCTCCTCAACCTTGGTCTCGTCGGTCTTCTTGGCTTTCTTGCTCGTCTTCGTCTTCTTCGCCTTCTTGGTGGATGAGGTCTTTGGGCGCGATGGCATACGCATGCCCTTCATGAGCAATTCCGTGGAAGCCTTGTCAAGCTCTAGCATCTTAGCTGAGAGGTCCTTTACCAAGAGTACAGGATCATCTGTGGCAGAGAGCTTAATTTGAATGGATGTTTGGGACTCGAACCAGGAGCTTGCGGAGTCAAGTGCTGTCTCGAGGGATTGAATATCTTCTTCAGAGTACACTGGCGGGGCTGGGGTACTTGCTGCCTTCTTGGACGATGTAGTAGAAGTAGAAGTAGTTTCCTCATCCTCTAGACCATCAAAGTCATCAGAAGTAGACTGTGGAGCTTCAGTGGTTGTGGAAGTCTCTGAAGAGATGGATGATGCGGCATCAAGCGCGACCTGGTCCTTGATTGTCTTGATGATATTCTTGGTTCGGTCAAGAGCAGCTTCAAAAGATTTGATGGACTCAGGGCGCTTGGAAGCTTCCTCACGTCTCTTCTCAATTGGTGCGACAATATCCTTGAGCTCCTTAAGATGAGCCTTGAGCTCCTCACGGGTGGCCTCAGCTCCGTCTCCATAAAGCCATTCGCTTGCAGCAGCAGACTTTGATTCCAAGTCAGCACGCTCAGCATCCGTAGAGGCCTCGATGAAAGATTCAGACTCAAGAAGGTCTCTGGTCTTGTAGGTAAAGCCTTCAAGCTGGTTCAAAGCCTCCTCTCTAAGTCTACGTGAGCGGTCAGATTCATCAAAAGCAGCCAGGCGGTCCTTGATACGGGTGAGCTCCTTAGCTGGTAATTCTGGGAGTCCCCTGTGCTCGATGACATAATCCAAGTTGATAACCTCAGTGCGCTTAGCAGCCTTGGCTTCTGGTGTGGCTGAGGCATCTGCGGAGCTTGAAGTAGTGCTTGAGCTTTCAGCTGGGACATCGGTAGCTTCCTCACTAAGAGGTTCTTGTTCAGATTTCTTGCCTCCAAAGCCAAAGAGTCCCTTGACACCATCAACAACGCCACCCTTGGTAGTCTCATCAACATCGCATTTCAGCACAAATTGGGTGATCTCAGGGAGGCCGGTTTGGAGCGCGAGACGGTAGGTAAGATGAATGAGGATATCTCCATCATCAGAACCATACTTTTCCTTGCAAAGAGCAACAGACTCCGTCAAGTTCTTGGTGGTGAGGTTAATGAGCTCTTTTTCAGCAGAGCCTCCAGAAACATTCTCGGAGGATGCGACGTGCTGATAGAAACGGAGGAGGAAAGGATCTTCCTGGTTCTTGAAAGTGTATGTCTTTTCGACGCCCAAGCTAGATTGTGGGTGGAACATTCTAAGGTGCTCTGGCTTCTCGTAGATGTTGGTCCACTTGATGCCGACAGCGTAGCTGGCAGCCTCATAACTTCTGATCTCCTTGACTCTGAAGCTTGGGCTCAGACTAGCACCCTTGAAAGCAGCGCCAAATACAGCGGCCTCATCGGCGTTGACGTTGCTGCGGATCTTCTCGCCATCACCAATGATCTTCTCAAGAACCTTTTGGACGAAAGGAGTACGAACAGCACCACCGTGAAGAATGACAGAGTCAATATCAGTGATTTCCAAGTCTGCAATGTCGAGAGCCTTCTCAATAGGAGCAGCTACTCGTGCAGCGTGCGCCTCAGTAAGTGTCTCGAATTCAGCGCGAGTGATCTTGTATCGGAAATCCACATCTTCGTAAAGGCCCTCAAAGCTTCCTTGTGCCTCGGTGTTGGCACTAAGAACCTGTCGGAGGCGCTCAGCCTCCTTCCACAGCTTAGCTGCAGCACGTCCGTGAGCCTTGACAGCCTCAACAGTTGGAGAAATCTTCTTTGCGGCTGGAGTTTCGATGAACTTGGCAATCATATCATCAACAATGACAGCATTGAAAGCGTCACCACCGAGAGTACGATCCCACCCATTTCCAAGAACCTGAACCTCCTGAATAGTCTTGTTGAATTTTGGGGTATCCTTCACGGTACGACCCTGCATGCGAACAAGAGAGACCTTGGTGGATCCAGCTCCCATATCAAAAATCAAGTGGTGTTCTGGCTTAGCGCCTTCGGAAATGCTGGGGAATGTTCGAGTAGTAGCGTAGTTCAATCCCACAGCCAAGCCATCTGAGATCAAGGATAAAATTCGTAGACCGGCAAGATCTGCGGCCAATTGAACAGCGCGCTTCTCTTCTGCGGTGTAGAACACTGGAATGGTGAGGACGATATCCTTGATAACACTTCCCTTACCTGCGAGGGCTTCTGCGTTCTTCTGTATGCTCATCAACTCCATAGCCAAAATCTCCTCGACCGCCCATGCTTCCTCATCTGCGCCGAAAGCCCCGCTCTTGAAAGCAGCTGTCCCCCTTATCTTTTCGGCTTCGAGTTGTAATGCGGGGTGTCGAGAAGAGTATTCCTTAACAAGGCTGTTGTCCGCGGCGAGACCCAGAAGGGGTTTAAGATTTGGGTAAACATCTCCAGGAAATCTGGCACTTAAAGCGACGGCGTCGGAACCATAAAGGCGTTCTGGAAAGCTACCACTCTCAGCGCCCCTAACTGGCTTAAAAGCAACAGCAGAAGTCTCCTTTCGTCGGGAATCCTTGGTGAGAACGATTTCGAGAGGAATTCCAGGTTTCACCAGAGCGGCTTTAATGTACTCGGTACCCAAATCTACACCCAGCACGGCGCTGGCTGCTTGGGCAGTAGAGCAGAAGAATAAGAAAATAGAAAGGATCAGAAAAAGTGTTGTTGGCTGCGCGCCAGGCGTCTTACGAAATAAGCTCGCCATAGCTGAGCTTCTTGATATGAAGCAATCGATCAACGTTCGCGATTCCTTTAACCTTTGTAGTTTTGTCCGTACACCGGGAACCCGATGTATTTAAGGTGTGACAAACGACCCTAATATCCAAAGAATGAAGACACTTCTCTTGGAGAGTCTGAAATTATTTAGGTGTCCTGAAGGGAGAGTTGGCTATCCTTGTTCTTGTGGGAGAGGACACTCTGTTCCTGAATTAATTGTGATGCACGGGCCAATGACCGCAAACAACGAGGCTGAATGCAAGGCTACGCGTTAAGGTTACTCGCAACCAGGGATTGGGATTGGTGGCTCAATTAGGTCCACTCTGTCGACAAGCTTCTTGTAACTTCCACCTCATTCAGTCGAGTCAATGGGTCAATGAGATGATGCTTAGCTCAGATGTTATATTCGATCATTACAGGGTAATACAAGCTTATGAGTCAACAATCAAAGAAATTTTGTGCTGCCTCAATTAATAAGATTGTTTTGATTTCTTTTTCCAAAATTCCGGAAGTAGAGGTTTCTTTCCGCTCAACTTATCATACTTTACGTCTCATTCAGAACCAGCTGTCCTCCACCATAAAATAATTCATAAAGTAATAAAACCCCACAATCTGTCTCATATCGACTCAAAACAACATGGCCGCCACACCCTTCATCTCTTTCCAGCCACCGAGCGATCTCAGCGCCTACAATCCCAAAAAACCTCCGTATGAGCAATCGGAGACCGTACCATCCGTATTCATAGACGCCCTGACGGTGCGGTACGAGGTATTTGTGAAAGAGCAGGGCGTACCTGTCGGGCTCGAGGCAGACCCACACGATGGACGATGCTGCCATTGGGTAGCATATGCGTCTGTGAATACCGTGACGCAGGCCGAGCAGCGAGACGGCACGGAAAACATCGTCCAACGTAAGAAGAGTGTCACCAAGAGTGAACCCATCGGCACTTTGAGATTGGTTCCCTTCCCTCAGGAACCCCATCCTCAGCCTGGTGACAGTTACGACAATGATGATTCAACGGTCACTGAGCAGTTGAGTAATGATGCTCCTCTCAAATATATCAAGGATCGAGCAACGTCCTTGCATGATGGCGTGGAACCATATGTGAAGTTGGGCCGCTTAGCTGTCATTAAGGAATTCAGAGGATATGGTGTCGCAGGGATGTTGGTCAGGACAGCTATTGCATGGCTGCAGCAAAACCCAACTTACTTTGATCCTCCGGTTAATAGTACGACATTGGAGTTACTTGATATCAAGAGTGTGGATGAAATTCCTAAGTGGAAGGGCCTGATCTGCATTCATGCTCAAGCGAGTGTCCAGAAGGTTTGGCAAGCATGGGGCTTTGAGGTTGATGAAGAAATGGGCACATGGACAGAGGCTAACATACCTCATGTTGGTATGTTTATGAGGCTAAAAGTTTAGGATATAGTGTGGAATCACACTTGTGTTCAATCACAATTTAAGTACAAACCGGCGATTTACTTTCATTCAAAATAAGCTGTCTGAATTATGTACTTCTAATTTTCTCAAGTTGGTCTAATCTTCTAGAGTCTAAAAAGGAGTCTATTGACCTTCGGCTTTGGGCGCGACGAGCTTCTTTGCCTCTTCTGACTTCTCAACCATCTCTGCATAATCTGGGCGTGGAATTTCCAATCCTTCAGTAGCTCTAGCGTAGGTGATACCCCCCATACGACTCATTGGTTTCAAGATCTGTATTTCATCAGCATGATAATTCGTCCAACGTGTCCTAAAAACTTACAGCAGGATCAATGATGTTCTTGTCCTTGTTGAGAGCATCCTCTCTGACCCAGAATCTAACGCCCTCAATAACAGCGAGCACACCAGTCTTCTTGCCAGGTGTAGCCTTAGATTCAAATTCTCTAGTAGACTCAAGCTTTCCCTCAATAGCAAACACTGCCTCCTTAACTCTGCTGGCCTTTACAACGGATGATGGCGCTGGTGTGAGGCCAGACAAAGCCCACTCGGATACCCCATAAGGCGCATTGATAGAAGTGCTGTTGGCGGCCTCAATAAAATGCTCTGAAATCATGTTGATAACACACTCTCCAGTTTCTGTAAGGTTCTTGAGGGAATCTTTGGCATTATCGAAACCTCCGGCATAGCCAACGATGAACAATGGTGGGTCATGGTTAATAACCTGGGTGTATGAGAAAGGCGCCAAGTTGGTCGAAGTTCCATCCTTACTTCTGGTACTGAGGAAGCCAATTGGTCTTGGAATGATACCAGAGATCAACAGTTTGTAGTTTGACACTGCAGGCCGTCCCTCCTCGTATGGATCGATTTCAACGTGCTCCTTCTTGAGCGATTCACCGCCGTCGTTCGCGCCATCCCCCAGCTTCCAGTCAGGCTTCGCAGTCTGCTTAACGTTCCATTCCAAAGACTTATCCCAAGGCTTGCGCTCTGCCTCGACTTTCTTGAAGTCAGGGTGTGGGTTTCTTTGGATTAGCTTTTCTGCGTCGGCTCGAGACATGCTTGCGGATGTGGTCAGTGACCTTGTACGGGCGGCAGCGGGGAAGAATGCGGGGTTCAAAGTAGCAGGAATAAAAGATCTAGAGGAATGAATGATTAGAGGTCCGGGGCTTTCTTGGTATATGTAGTGGGTTTATATGGGGATTTACTGTAGGCGTGAAGTGCCGCGCTTAGTAAACAAGTGCATAGGAAAACACGGCAATTGGGAATTGTTCGTGTTGTCGTTGATGCAGATTCCAAATCAACAGTAATCGGGACGTCACTCCGGGAGTTCGGTGCGGAGCGGTACGAGTACGGTTGTTCACCAGTTACTCTGGTGCTCCACTGTGAAAAGAAAAGTGGAGCAGTGGAGATTGATTGATTGGCTTGATTGGTTGGTTTGATGATTTGCTAGTTTGCTGATTGGTTGAACGGATTGAACTACCCGTAGACTGATATGCCCCCTCGGCCCCAGGCTGCTATGCGGGGTTTTATTGTGTATTCTACCTAGTTCAAGCAAATCAGATTGCAAGTAGATAGTCATGTTGCGCATAGAACGAGGTTGAATTAACTAAATGAGTTTCGTGATTTATATCCCTATTCATTACATCATCAGAAATCGGCTTATTTCTTCTATAAAACGAATAGTAGCCTAGGAGATTTCGTTGGTACGTACCAAAAGAAGAACGACTGTAAATAGTACGACGATACACTACCACTACGTCTCTTCAATGAATTCCGATACTTGTTCCTTGGTCTCCGTTGGCCCATCATCAGCACCTGTCTTGTTCAGAACATCAACATCTATCTTGTCCAAAATCTCGGCCGAATCTTCGAGGGTATGTATGGCCCAAGGTCTCAGGGAAGAAGAAGTAGAAAAGGACAATCTCCACGACAACCCAGCCAACATAGACCAAGTAGTACTTCCAACCCAAGGCATCCATTCCAATAGTGTTGACGAATTGGATGAAAAACAGCGCGGCCTTGTTTGAGAAGAATAAAATACTCATTCCCATGGCTCGCATGTGGAAAGGAGGGACCTCGGATGGATAGAGATAGAAGTGATGAGTGCGATGAAGCTTAACCACATGGCAGTTCCATCATCGATGAACATATATCTTCTCTTGAAGCGAGTAGTCATACTCACGGCGAAAAGTGAGGTACCATAGTGATTCTGGTGAGAATACCATTGATGAGCGTCTGGCGTCTAGCATCCTTAATACCAATCGAGCTTAGGATTTTTGCCAGATAACAGGTGGCAAGGCCATTCCCAGACCACTGTCCAGTAATACCATATTCTCAGCAGATATATTTGATTTACATGCGTAGTTATCCACTGCACTCATCGCACGCTCCACATCCCCAGAACCCCATACTACTACGTAGAATCCCGCTAGCTAAAGACAGTCGTATGTACGCCTCACGCGAGTCAGTTTGCATTCTGGCTAGATCCTTACGCAATAGATATATATACTAAAATAGATAGATGTCAGTTAAGAAATCTCTTTGCTAGACAGTTAAAGCAGTCGTAGTTGCACCAACTAATTAGATTACTACCTTTAGAACAGAAAAGTTGGACGATGTGGACGTTCAGTTTAGTGGGAAAGTTGTTTTCTAACAGGATTGTTATCCTATTTTTCGTCCTGTGGGAACAACGCTCCGTTTGCATATCTAATGCCATCTAAGATCTCCAGAACTCTGATTGTCTCTTCCCATGGCATGACGGCATTTTCGGTCCTACCAGCTTGGATATCCAAGGCCACAGCATCGAATTCGTAAATAAACCCTGAGCCTATGTAATTGAACTCAAACAGCTGATCCTTCTCATTTGTGTTCTTTGGGACAAACTTGAGGCTAGACGGGCGCGCAGTTGACCGGCCCTCAATGAAAATAGTTCCTTTACTGCCCTCGACTCGTGCAAATGTGCTCTGGGACTTTGATTTCGTAGTGGAAGTAAGAATGCCTTGACGCCCTGTGGAAGGGTAGAGTAGCAAAATTGATGAAGTTAAGTCAATACCGTCTTCAAGTGATTGCTGAGACACCACTGCTGGCTTCTCCGCCGCCCTTCCAATATTCTTATCTAAACATAGCAGACCCCATGTCAAGCTGTAAATTCCAATATCAAGCAAGCTTCCTGCACCGAGCGCCTTTGATTTCAATCGTGATTCCGGGCCAAGTGACCCGATATCCATATCGAGGCCAAAGTCTGCAAAGACTCGTACAATATCGCCGACTATCTTGTCCTCGTGTAACAGTCGCTGCAAGGTCTGCGTGAGGGGGAAGAAACGCGTCCACATGGCTTCCATAATAAAGAGCCCTTTTGCCTTAGCAGCGGCAAATACCTCCTTTGCGTCTCTTGCGTTCAGCGCAAAGGCCTTCTCGCATAAGACATGCTTCCCCGAGTGAATCGCATCAAGGCAGTTTTGCTTGTGAAAGGCGTGAGGGGTTCCAATGTAAACAATATCAACCTCGGGATCGTTGTAACACTCGGCGTAAGAACCGTAGACTACGGGTGACAGATGCGGTATTGTAGAGCTGACAAACGCCTCGCCTTTAGAAAGCGACGAGCAGCCGATTGCATGGATCACATGCACAGCTTGTGCACTGGGGCGGTCGAGAATCAGATCATTGATTACTGCAGTTGAGATCCAACCTGTACCGATAATCCCCCAGCGGAGAGTTGGAGGTGAAGTCATTATGGCGGATTGAATGCGCAGGTCAGATGGAAGGAGGATTGCGTTGAAAAGACTGTTATGCTGACCAGCTTGACAGGCGAGCTATTGACTTTGCTGATGGAGTGGTAGACTCTTTATATAGCTCATTAGCCACGAGCTCGGCCCCCACAACCTGGCTTCGATCTTCCCCATAGATTCTAGCGTTCTTCTAGGCTTTGGCGTAAGTGTGGGGAAGCGCACAACCTCTTACTCTACATACGTAGTATTTACTCGACTGTACTTATCGAGGCACTCCACCTAATCTAGTCTACATTAGGTATTCTACCGTGCGTGTGCATGTTTACTATCTAAAGTATATACAAATATACATACATACATGCATATGTATATATAAGCTCCGTCTCCGCCCACCGTGGCTTTCAACCTGCAACTCCACATGTCCATTGTTCGGCTGCTCCCGATTAGCTCGAATCCAAACCACGAAAAAAGCCCAATGAAGCTAGTCGCATAGGGAGACACGGACCGCTTCCCCCACTACCTAAGAGTAAAGAGCCGCTAAGACATCGCGCACAGATGATATACATATGTAAGGTAGGATGGTCGGGGGGAGACGTATCTGCAAGGGCAGGGGAGACTTTGATAGACAGTGTGGTGCAATATGAGAACTCAGTTGACCTTAAAAGAAAAGGTGAAGCTCCCTGCAGGCAGTGATTGCACGTGTGCCATTCCATACGTGGGCGTGTCTAAGATGAAGTTCTCGGACGGTCCCGTTGGAGTGCGTGGAGGCCTCTTTGCAGACAGAGTTAGTGCCGCATCCCTGCTAACTGGGTAAGTTGGCATCTTAGATCTAGCTGGCTATAGTTTGACTATCTAGGGTTTCGCTGGTCGCCACATGGGACTTGGAAGTCATTAAAAGCGTCTCCGAAATCCTGATCGCTGAGTGCAAGAGTAAAGGAGTTGGTGTCCTGTTGGGCCTGAGCGGTAAGTAATCCATAGGTTTGTAAATTGTGAAATTCACTTCACATACAAGTGAATTGATTAGAGACCCAGCTCTGTAATTGAGCTATAAGTCCCAAGTAGTGATTTATATTATTGCACAAATTCTATTCCTGTTGATTTCTGGTTTACACCATTACACAGTCATTAGTAGCTTTTAAGCAGGTGAATAGCTATCATTAGTAGATTTGCCACTATTTATTTGAGATCAGTTGATATTACGCCTCTCCACAATCTATGCTACTAGAGCTACACACCTTCTGAAAGTGTTAATGGGAGATTGAGGCAACATTAATTTTTCAAACCAAGACGCCCAGTTCTCGTCTGTCCGCATAGATATTTGGGGTAGAGATGGTTCTGGGGGCTTTGGCCGTGAAAATTCCAGTCGCAAAGCATAAGTTAGGTCAGGGGCGACGAGTGTCATTTGAACTCATGGCCATGATAATATGTTCTGAGACGCCGTAGTATGCTGAAAGGGAATTGATAGGACGAAGTCCTCATCAAAACGAGTTTAAACTACCGGTAGCTCATGGCAATCTAAATGAAGTGGATGCGACCAGCTGTGAGAAGAGGCCGCTGAGTTTGTCACGAAAGAGTACTCAAGTGTTATTACTATGACATGACATAGACACTAAATTCGGAGAGCCTTCGAGACTCTACAACTTTATAGAAGCTATTAGCCTTTTTCTCTTCTCGAGCTAATGATTTTCATAGATCGGGCAGTAAAATATCTTTTCTTGGATTTCGAATCAGATCAGTTTTGAAAGAAGCTAAGTTCAAGATAGAACAGGCCCGCCTAGAGCCCTGTCCCATATAAACACAAGGTATTGCAGACTAGCACATCAACTACATTGCGGTCTTCCTTCGTCACATTTACACTTTCGCTTTCGACATGATTCGCAAGCCTAGGATGAGTCGGAAAGCAGTACGCCGAGCTCTGAAGATAGACGTACGTTGAGCGCCATCCGTCTCTAGCTCGTGCGGGGCTCAGTCTTGCTGAAGACTTTGGTTCTAGTTGGTCCTGCATCATTGATACATCTCTAAACTTGGTAGGAAGAGGGCTCGAGAGTACGTCAACCGAAACTGTCTTTTTACTCACTTAAGACTGGCTTATTGCGAGTGTATGTTTAAAAGGGTTTGGACAGAGATGGGGCTTATCATTACATTCAAATCGAGACTGAGGTACTAGCATTCGCGTAATCGTCAATGCGTTTCACGGTCTCTGGACTACTGTTGCTACCAGCATTGCGACTCTGCTTTGATCGACCGTCATAGTAATAGTCATCGCCATGTAAGTAGAATCTGGTACTCTACTTGTCTCGTATGTGATCTGATGGTCAATCACGTGTCTGCTTGAGCTAAGCTAGCTACGTTACGATAGCTTATCATCTGTTCTTGCTACATTGAACGATAGCGTGTGTCAATAGAGGGTATTTGATTAATATGAAAGAAGAGATCGCGCCTAAAGAGCCTACCTACATGTACTTTCCATGTCACATCGTCACGCGACCGGATTTCAGCAGTTTTCGTACTTCTGGTGCTTCCAATTCTCTTAACAATTTATTCTTAGAGGTACCGTTTTAAGGAGACACTTTAACCTTAAATAATACTTATAGGACTAGATTTATTTGATAGAAAAAGTACAATGTTCTTTTGTTTTTGTTTTCTAGCAGCGTTTTATTGAAGTAATTACAGTGGCTACATTCTATCTTTAGGGCTACTAATCCTCTATTGGCTCCTCTAAAACTCTAATGAAGATCTAAGCCTATATGAGATATTTATCAATTTCACCGGCTCTTATCAATATTCAGGTATCAAGGCCTCAACATTTGTGTAGCGTGGGGTATTTAAAGTGGGAGGGATGGAGATGTGGATAGCTTTCATTTCTGAGAATGACCACATTCTTTGTTGTCTCCAGTATATCTCTTCAGGGATAAATCTCATGTTGTTTGATTCATTTGATTTCCAATCAGCTGCAACTATACCTGAAATTGATAATTAACAACCAGAAGAATTAGGTTGACCTATAGCAATAACCATATAATTGAGGTTGACATTTTGAGCACTTCAATATAAGTACCTCTTCAAAACCAGTATTGCTCAGAGTTGATTCGATATCTACATCTTTAAAAATTCTATTCAACAATGTCTGGAGTTCAATCATTTGCTTTGGGCGATTGGAAGCTTCAGTCTGGACAGACAATTCCTAATGCCGAGATAGCTTTCAAGACTTTTGGTGACCCAAAATCACCAGCTGTCATTTACCCAACATGGTACTCAGGATGTAAGTTTCTTGAATTAGAACTCAAAAAATAAAAACTAACCTTTGTAGCTATCGCGGACAATGAGTGGCTCGTCGGAGATAACATGACATTGAGTCCAAAGAAGTACTTTATTGTTATCACGGCTCTCTTTGGAAATGGCCAATCCTCCTCTCCGTCAAACACCAACATCAAGCCCTTCCCAGATTGTACTTTCTTCGACAATGTCCGAGCTCAGCATAAGCTGGTGACTGAGCACTTGGGCATCAAACATGCCAAAGCTGTTCTTGGATGGAGCATGGGAGCCGGGCAGACTTACCAGGTAAGTCAAATAACTACTCCTTTCTCTATAAATTTCTGACAACTGCAAGTGGGCAACGCAATTTCCGGATTTCATGGACATCGCAGTCCCATTTTGTGGTGCAGCCAAGACATCTTTGCACAATCAAGTATTTCTTGAGGGTGTGAAGTCGGCTCTGCTTGCGGCCAAGAAGCACCCTTCAGCGGGTTCTTGTGCTGGAGGTCACCTCCCAAAAAATGAGGAGTTCAGGATTTGGTCAGAGGAGGAGAAGAACGTCGGACTCAGAGCTTTTGGGCGTGTTTATGCCGGTTGGGGTTTCTCTCAAGCATTCTATGTAAGTCAAATACTCCATGATAGAAACTATTCTGATGCACCTTAGCGAGAGAAGCTGTATGAGACTTACCTGGGTTATAAGAACCTCGAGGACTTCATGGTCAATTTCTGGGAGTCCTGGGCTTTGTCTAAAGACCCAGAGAATCTGCTGGTGATGTTGTATACCTGGCAAAGTGGAGATACTTCCAACCAAGAGCCATATAATGGGGATTTCAAGGCGTCTATGCAGGCCATCAAAGCAAAGACACTCGTTTTACCAGGCAAAACTGACCTGTACTTTCCGTGAGTGGTTGACCTGGGCCCAAACCTAGTGATACATGTCGAGACTGACTAAGATTTAAATAGACCAGAAGACTCCGAGATTGAGGTTGCCAACATGAAAGAAGGGGTTGGTAAGATGATTGCTTTCCCAAGCATTTGGGGGCACTGGGCGGGAGGACCTGGAGATAGTAAAGAGGATGTTGCTTGGCTGGATCAGCAGTTGAAGGAGGTTGGTTTGTGAATTGACATTTGCCAACTGATCATTGTCGGGGTGAGATCTGGATGTTTGTTGTCTACTCACTTCGACGACGTGGTCAAAAGTGGTTGCAGTCACCTAATAGAATGGCTTAAATTATCAATTTAAACCGATCTTAAGTATGCATAGAACTTGAAAAAGAAAGACCCGAATTACAGATAATCGCAGTTGCTCGTGAATGAATTAGGAGCTTGAAATTTTCCAGTATACTCGGATCATTTACCGCACTCTACGTTTAGTTATAAATCCAAAATGAGTACTCACATGATATGTAGTTGAATAAGTCATCGAAAAGATTGGTCAGAAACATATATCTGAAGTGGCAAGAGAATAGCCGTTACTTCATGGTGTTGATGTGACGAATCGAGATAGGCTAAAACAAGCGATCGCTGCGACCATCATAGGTAAGATACGAAGCGCATAGAGCGCAACCATTTCTGAGATTAAACAACCTCCAATTTCATTTCACTTCACGGCGCGCGGATTCATTTGGTGGTTTGGTTTCCTTTTATGCCGCGTGTTTAGCTATATTATCAACCAAGGATCAGTGAAACATTAAATTGTTTTCTGTCAATCTTTTAAGCACTGTTTTCGTGGACGCCCCCGTTTCCGCCTATAACCATTACTATTTGCGACAACATCATACACGACTCACGAGTGAGAGGTTCATACCATTACAGGTTGCCTACGATTACCGAGTCTTTAGATATTACGCATCGACTTATTCGGTCTCCATACAATATTCAGCGACAAAATCCTACGTCTTCCCATCCTCGACCAACAAGCAATAAATCATGGCGGCAAAACAGCTGGGCGTGACACCCCCGTTGTCGATGGCGTTGCCTACAGACGCTGAGAATCAATCTAGCAATGCCTTGATTGAGGAGCTGAAGCTCCAGGGAAACTACGAAAGTGCCGTTGAAACACAAAAGAGGTATGCTAATTGTTACGCGCGAACGCGACCTCGAAACCCCTCAGACCATAGAATCATCTGACTCATTATGACAATAGACAGGTAGTCTTACAGTCCCTACAATCTATTACCGAAGAGTTTGTCAGACAAGTCAGTCGGAAGCAAGGTCTTCCCGAATCTATTGTCAATTCTGCTGGCGGCAAGATCTTCACATATGGAAGTTTTCGTCTAGGAGTTTACGGTCCAGGATCAGATATCGACACCCTTGTTGTTGTGCCAAAACACATCTCTCGCGATGACTACTTCGACTACTATCCCGAACTTTTACTCAAAATGGCTCCCGAGGGAGCTATCACCGATCTCACACCAGTCAAAGACGCCTTTGTTCCTATTATCAAGTTTGAATACTCGGACATAAGCATTGATTTGATCTTTTCGAGACTTGCATCAGCCAGCACGATACCCAAAAACCTTTCTTTACAAGACTCTTCGCTTCTTCGTGGTCTGGACGAGACCGAGTTACGTTGTTTGAACGGTACAAGAGTTACGGATGAAATTCTCGAATTAGTACCACAGAAGGGCGTATTTAGGACTGCTCTACGAGGAATAAAACTGTGGGCACAGCGTCGAGCTATTTATGCGAATATTATGGGTTTCCCGGGTGGTGTAGCATGGGCCATGCTCGTTGCTCGCGTCTGCCAATTGTATCCCAAGGCCACAAGCTCTACTGTCATGTTCAAGTTCTTCCGAATTATGGAGAAATGGCAGTGGCCTATGCCTGTATTATTGAAACCTATTGAAGGTGGTCCTTTGCAAGTTCGAATTTGGAATCCTAAGGTAAGTTTTTTTGTAAAAAGCGATGTGCATATTTGCTCATAAACCTACAGCTTTATAAAGGAGACAGTTACCATCTCATGCCTATCATCACGCCAGCTTACCCTTCAATGTGTGCGACGCACAACATCACAAAGTCAACAAAGGAGATCATTCAGCGTGAGTTGAAACGTGGAGGTAATATTACTGATCAGATTATGGTGGGCAAGCTGCCATGGAAGAGTCTTTTTGAGAAGCACACTTTTTTCACTGAGGGCTATAAGTACTATCTTTCTGTAATCTCTGCCAGTACGACGAAAGAGGCGCAGCTGCTCTGGTCAGGTTTAGTGGAGTCAAAAGTGCGTCTCTTGGTAGTACATCTCGAGGGACATTCGTCCATACACATTGCGCACCCTTTCAACAAAGGGTTTGAACGGGTTCACTCCTGCAAGTCGGAAGAGGAGATTGAGGAAGCAAAGAATGGAAGCCTTAAGTATCAGATAAAAGAGACCGAGACTTCTGAGTCGGCTAAAGACCTTGGCGTAGGTGCTGTTGTTAAGGGCGAGCCAACAATCAACGGCGATAATGAAAATGGCAATTCGAAAGAGGAAGAGAAGGATGGTGTAACAACTGTGTACACAACAACGCACTACATTGGACTTGAGCTCAAGGAAGGTAAGTAAAATACGGATCTTCAATGACAGCTAAGTCTTCCACAGAATATCACTAATAATATTCATAGGCGCAAAATCTCTTGACCTATCATGGCAAGTTGAGCAGTTTAAAGAAATGTGCCAAAACTGGGAAAAGCACAACGCGGAACTGAATGCATTAAATATTGTTCACACTAAGAAGTGAGTTTCTCCTTCATATCTTGAGATGCGTAAATTTCGAGACATCTAATGAGCGAAAACAGCTGTGATTTACCAGATGATGTCTTCCAGCCAGGCGAAGTAAAGCCTGCGAAGCCACTGAAGAATAAGAAAATTTCCAAGCCGAAGAAACGAGGAGCAGAGATCGACGTATGTTATCTTCCGAAACGCCTTTTACTAAATACCGTACACCAATTCTCTGGTTTGAATGAGGTAGCTGTAAGCCCCATTATCTTGTACTAACTTCTCATAGGAATCACAACCCTCCGCAAAACGACAACAGACTTCCGTCACTGCCAATGGCTGAACCCTGTGCGCATGCTCTCTTCCTGTCAACATATGGGTGTCTAACGAATAGCTTACAAGCATCACGCTTTTATCTCTCACACAAAACACAAAATGATACTAACAATGCCCACAACCACAACTTCCAGCATCGCTTCAGCGCACTCACTTACCATTTGCCCCTCACATTTTCTTTGTACAACATTGAAGGCGTCATAGATGGGTAACTCGGTGGTTGCTTGGGCCAAGTGCTAAGAACGTGTAATCATATGCCTAATATAAGTTATTTAAGGAGGCCACGGTCTCATTGATATTTTATATTCACTCATGCATTTGTGATCGATGATAATTTGAATACCATGCTAGTGTACACTTGCTGGATAAGTAGAGATCGCTATGTTATGTATAAATGCTGTGCGCCGGTATGAATCAATAGGTAATGTTAATTGCCAGTGTGTACACTGTGTACATAGTTATTGAAACTCATAAGTTCACATTTGATGCATCCATCTTCAGTGCAATAATCCAACTAAATCTCTGGGCCGAGGTTTTGTTGTCTGTTGAACTATCCTAGGCCCCTTTCTCATTAGTGTGGTGAATACGTAGGCATCCCACACAAGTTCAGCCTCACTATTCGGTATATTCTCTTCAAGCTCAAGACTCAATGTACAAGAACATGTGAACATATGCTTGATACATACAATTCAGGAACGGTCATATATGTACCCTTTTTACCCCTTATTTCCAAGTATCAATCAACCTTAAGGACAGGCCAAGAACTTTTGTGATTAGGTATGGTGGGTACTACAAACGATATGATCACAAGTTGGTAACGAGATATTGAATGTGACAGTGGGTAGTTATTAACATTCGTTCAATCAGGACAACTTTTGTTTTGATGAGGTTAAGACCCAGGATATCTCTTGACGAAAGGATTCTTGGTAGTGCTGAAAGACTCGAACAGCGAAGAGAGATTTGAGGTTTAAGCTCGACTTGATTTCTTTCCTAAATATCGGGTTTGTGTACATGCTCCAGGCTAGCCATTTCAAGGCCAAGACTCGACTCACAACACCCAACCAAACATTTCTCAATCAACCTTCGTCCTCGTAAGTCACGCCTCACAACACAAAAGCACACAAAAATTGGTGTTTCACAGTGATAGCATTCCTATAAGCCATCTACCTGACAGAATGCAGCCAGTATTCCATATCGCAAACCCAAACCCCAAATGACGACCACTTTATCTGTTGGACTTGGCAACACGCTCGAGCTCATCCTTCTTCTTGATGGCGTAAGAGTTGCTGCTTCCCTTGGCAGCGTTGATCAACTCCTCAGCCAAGCACTCAGCAACGGACTTGACGTTTCTGAAAGCGGCCTCACGGGCACCGATGGTAAGGAGGGCAATAGCCTGGTTGACACGGCGGAGTGGGGAGACATCGACGGCTTGACGACGGACGGTACCGGCGGATCCGATACGGGTGGAGTCTTCACGTGGACCACAGTTGATGATGGCATCGACGGCGATCTGGATTGGGTTCTGGTCGGTCATGATGTGGACCTGTAATTTGTTAGTTTTCGATTCTCTGTTTTCGTGAATTGTCGTAACGTACAATCTCGAAAGCGTGGGCGACAATGCGGACAGCCATGAGCTTCTTTCCGTTGTTGCGACCGTTCATCATCAAGGAGTTGGTAAGACGCTCAATGATTGGGCATTGGGCCTTGCGGAAACGCTTGGAAGCGTATCTGCCAGCAGAGTGGGAAAGGTAGACTGGAGCGCGGATTTGGATGTAATCACTGAAGGAAGACGTATGTTAGCATTTTGCACTCTCCGAATTTGTCGCAAGAAATCGCCCAAGTCCTCGACTCCACCAAGTGTTGAGATCCAGCTTCTTCAAGTATTCCACCGTTCGTGTCCTCCAAGAATGCTAAGGGTTCTTACGTCAAAGAGATGTCCTTGATCTCAATCTCATCGTAACTCCACTTTGAGGATATTAGCATTCGTTCTTCGAGCGCCTGCTTTACAGGCACACTCAGGTACATCTGTATCTGACCTTGTTGAAGAGCTTGATGGAACCGATCTCAGCAGTGACCTCCTTTGGGAGGACCTGGTAGCCGCTGACGGCCTCGACCTCGATTTCTCCGGCGTCAGACATATTGGCGATGTCGATGGATTTGGCGTGAGATATCGTGGGAATGGTCGTTCGATAGGTTGTCGTAAAGGTGGTCGTCGCGAGAAATTTCGAGACCCAGAATGCTGCCCTGCGATTGTGTGCACGCTTAACTTAGATTGTAGCGCTAGTCCATATGTGGTTGAGAAGCGGAGGTGCGGACTTTTCCATTAGGGCAAGACGACTGGAGGACGGTTTGACGTATCACGTGAATAGTGGCTACTCGAACTGAATCAGAGTACATCGTTTGTACTGTGTACAGGTGCCCTGCACAAAAAGACTGGTTTGCGCAGGCGCCCTATCACGCCTATGTAAAAGCATCTGCGCACATAAGGTAGTTTACAAAGAGCACCTACACAGCTCCCATAGTCCGATTGAACCGTTCAATTGAACTTGCATTGGAAATCCCAATTAAAGTGCAGCTCCTAAGTAAATGCGCAAGAATTATACACAATTATTCATATATGTGTGTGTGTGTACAATTATTTAAAGACAGACAATTATTATCTATATTGAATAGGTTCAAAGCTAGCCTACCAAACAGATATAGGCTACAGTAATCTAGAAACTAGATGTGTAAATGGTTTTTATTATACTAGGATATTATATAAGAAAGGATGTTTAAAGGTGCTTGGAGATCCTACAACTATAGAATGTAATAGAAGTTTAAGAGCATGTATAGTTCGAGGATAAACTACATATGTAAGGAAAGGCGGTGGTTCTGGGAGCGTTTTATGTAGATCTTACACGGAATACACTCAGAACTGGTGTTTCGATGATGAGACTTAGAGAATTACACGTTTTGCAGTCTTGAGGCCGACTTCGCTGACAAGACATTAATTGGATGCTACTTTCTACCTAGAATACTAGCAATCCTTCATTAGGATCCTCGAGTTATTATCAATTAATTTTAACTAGAGTATATTCACACATCTATCTACAGCCGTCATTATAAATTTGAATTGTTAGCGGGAAATTTGACTGTATATCTCAATAAGTGCACATAGATCGTAGTCGACTGTCTGACCTGTACATGCTCAGGTTATAAGGCTATGTGCACATGCTGTTCCTTTGTCACCGATCATTGTAGTGCAAAGAAAATATATAGATAGTAGATAGGTCAATTAGAGATAGTATAATAGATCATTTAGAGAACTACAGTTGTTACGAATAGTCTTTCTATTACTAGACATTGCAATTACTGTTGTTAAACATTGGCTTACTACATGTCTAAATATATAAACAATAGCTGACTAACTATATTTATCATTCATGATTCCATGAATCTGGACCTGATGTCTTGAATCTAGATTCACAGGCTTTCTATAAGGGTATTATAGCTAAATCCATGACATTATATTCATGTTCTCTACTCAAGGCTCGCATCTCTCATGAATATTAAAGTTATTTCACTTGCTACGTGATAATTTTAAGACATGTTTTTACTGTCTGATACTTGACAATATCAATGTCTTTTTGATAGCTTTCTGTTTTTTGAATCCCTTAGAAGTGATCCTTGTGATGTGCTGTCAATTGACATACTGGTTGAAGACTTGCGAGTCTATGTTTTTGCGTGCCTATACACTTGTGTTTTTCGCATTTCTCTTCGCGATGTTTTGTTACTTGATGAGCTGTATTTCAATTACAGCTTTGATAGTACCTATACTAAATATAATAGTTTCAATGACGTACGGGGTCTTTCCACCTCCTCCACAGAACACAATGCCAGACGACATGTCAATGGCAGTCAACCATTCGGGCCCGATTCCAGGGTCCAAACATCGAGAACGGTGGGCTTTCAGCCTGTCAAGTATCATCAGGAGAGCAGGCGCTGCAAACCTCGCGGACCTTAGTAACCGATTACTTATCCCATGCAGAATTCCAGAAAACCCCGCTGGTCTTCGATCGCATGGGATACAAACTCCAGAGTCTGCAACCCCTGCAGACCCTTGGTAGTTTGAGTGAGCAACGTCGCTACGATCATCAGAGCCAGGGAATTATCCTTGACTCCGATGATTATAACGACAATGTTCCAAGAGAGATGCCACTCCGTGGCTTCTTTATCGTCCTCCCCTATCTCAGGGTTATCATTATCAGGACCAAAGATTCTTTTTGGCATCTGATAATGATGACACTGAGACGGACGGAAGTACGGCTCCTGACTCGGATTCGGAACGACAACTTGTCGTATCTGATGATGATATTCTAGGAGAGTCACCTCCTCGTGGCTTCTTTTCTTGCACCCTGTCCAAGAGTCATCGTTACCACGCTCAGGAGATCTCTTTAAATCCTGAAAAAGATGGCGGTATTACAGCTATGGATTCGGAGTCGGATTTAGAGCAACACCATGTTGTTTCTGATGATGATGATGATAATGATGACGTCGATGATGATGATGGCATTGAATCGGATAGAGGTTTGATTTCTGAATCTGACTCGAATCAACAATCTGTTGTATCTGATGACGGTGAGGATATCGAACTTCCATTTGAGGAAGACATTGGGGACTTCGATGTTATTGAAGGTCTTGAGGGAGATTATGAGCATGGAGATGAGGCTGAGGACTTCGATAATACCATCTTGGTAGCATCTCAAATCCTCACTTCTAACTATGCTCACAATGATACTCCTCAAGATCTTACCAGTGAAGATCAGATAGTTGTAGATAGGTTTAAGAGTCGTCTCTATGCTATCCTCCAACGCATGAAGCAGTATACAGTAAACAACCCCGGGATATATTTATGACATCTGGGTTTGAGAGAGCTATAGCTCCTAGTGTCTATCGTGTCTTTCTTGGAGTAGATGTGAACCTGTTTTGAAAAGTCAAACTAGCTTTTCCACCAGATACAAGCCTTGTGCTTAGATCAGAAGGAGAAGTGACTCAAAAATTAAATCAGGCATGAGTCTTGTACTTGGATCTGAAGAAAAACAGAGACGAGAGTATTTATATAGGGGGCTATTGATGGTCTCTAGGATTTAAATGGTTAACATTAGGAGTTATAGAGTGATAAGTATACCAATGCTTTCGGAACATGCTAATAAACAATACATGACAGTTATATACAAGTTGTTGAGTTTCATACTCAAAAATCTACGGTTGAGTAACCTGTTATCTCTAAGTTCGCTCCGAATCTATCACTTTACATAGTATTAGCACTGACCAGTTTTGTAGACCTGGGGTAATGGCATCAGGGGTACTAATATTAATGAGGGTAAGTGGCAAAAATACACATTCTTCTGTCATTATTTCTAATGATACAATAAGGGAAAGATACAAGGTAAAGGATAGAAGGCTTTATTAGGGCAAAGAATCCATTTTGCTTTTATTCTACTGATCAAAATTGCTGATGTAGCCAATAGGAATGATTCTTGGTGGGCACAAGCACTGGTGCACCACAAGTGTCGAACTAACAATTATTACCCAAGATACCTTGGACTGCACGAATGCCAGGGACATGAGTTGCGAAATCTGCCATAAGGCCGCATTTCAGGCACTCCTAATGTGTCTGGGTAGGTATAGGTAGGGCTGTTTTCTCGCTTCTAACACAGAACTTTTTAGCCTCCATCTCCATCGCCAACTCCAAATCCAACACCACCAAATCTCGATATCTCAGAATCTTGTCGACAGGTTCTGAAAGTATATAACCTTTTCCTCGGATTCCAAGTCGCTCAACTTAGCATCCGATCAAAATGGCAGCTGGAGGCGCAGGAAAGCAAAAGAAGGTATGTCCAAGGATTTCAACATCAACAACTTCAACTTCAACAACCTCAACAACTTCAAGAGAGACTGCTGACAACCCTATGGAAATGGAGTAAGGGAAAAGTAAAGGATAAGGCCCAGCACGCCGTCATCCTTGACAAGGCCGTTTCCGACCGTCTCAACAAGGACGTTCAGTCCTACCGTCTCGTCACCGTCGCCGTCCTCGTCGACAGACTGAAAATCAACGGATCCCTTGCCCGCAGATGTTTGGCCGATTTGGAGGAGAGAGGACAGATCAAGAAGGTTGTCTCCCACAGCAAGCTCCAGATCTACAGTACGTTTCCCACGCCTCCGATACGACCACGCCACCTTTACTAACAATATCAATAGCTCGCGCTACTGCCGCCGCTGAGGAGTAAATTTTCACTTTGTCTCAACATCACGATGTCATGACCGCGGTCGACCTTCGGATTTCGACTTAAGGGTACGGAAGAGGGCGATTTTGGGCGTGGCAGAGGCATTTTATGGATTTTTTCGGTTCTTCTTTTTCGGTGTAGCACATCCAATTGACTGGCTTCTACAAAAAGAACAAAACTGCCCACAATGAATCAAGTGATCTGATGTGAAAGCCTTCGGAATGATAATGCGGCAGATCTCTATGAGAATCCTTTGTTCGATCACATAGCCGACATGATCAGCCTCGATCCAAGCCATCAAGTTCACTTAACGACGCACAATTTGTCCAAAATCCCATCTCGAGGCGTATATTATTCACATTACCACATCTCGGACACTCAAATCACAACTGAAATCATCGGGTTCGTTATCATATGGATAAACCAAAGACTTGAACGTCCATTTGGCATTACAAACAGGCTTCTTAAGTCCTTGAAAGACTTCAGTTGATTATGAGCAACGTGATCGTCAATAACAGGATGGGCCATGATGAAACTGATCTGATTTTGAATCAAAGAGATCATTTAAGTCAAAGGTTCTGCATAATCCCGTCTCCATTCTATGAGGTGTAATGCGTCATTGCGGATTGGATGGGTATCAAACTGCACGTCATTTCATCCACCACCAACATTGATCTTGAATACACAAGTCCAGCATTCCTACATCTCTAAACATCTACTTGCCATACGGTAATAATCTATCGTGTTTATACAGCATAATGTAGTGTCAAGTGTGGCCTCAAACTAAACCCACTGCAACCGGCAAACAACAATGTTTGAAGAGGGGATGCTTCGGGTATGTGGTTTGGTGGTTCATAAAGTAAATACCCCTGTCCAGGCATCAATTGCATCGACCTGCAAAGAACGAATACTTGGAGACATATAATTAATAAACAAAACCTCATAGCGCATGACCATGAATTAAACCTGAAGCAATATTGATCACAATGGAGCGCCCTATTGATTTATATGATGAGAAAAGAGACATTACGTCTCGAGGAAGAACAATAAATATATCTGATGCCCTGATTACACGTAAGCTGACAATGGATATTTATTAAATTTATGAGCTATCCGGAGTATGAAGTTAATTAATGTGCCACGGAAGCGACACTCATCGCAACACACGACTTCGATGAAGTTGTAACTCGCAGAACTTAAATAACTATCCTTTTGTATACAATGTCAGAAGTTCGACAGCGAAAGCCTGCCTCCAAAGGCCCCGTGTCCTCAGCCGGAGGCCGCGAAGAAGCCATCAGCCGCAGCGGCTTCTCTATTCCTCTGCTCGACATTGCGCGCACTATTGTATTCCTGCTCATCGCGTCTGGCTTAACAAGCTGGCTCGTAACAGGTCAAGATTTCTGGTGGGGAAAGCGCCCAAACTTCACGCGTGTGGAGGTTGTCAAGGCGTGGATAGTATGTCTCCCAAAGCGATGTGTAGATTGAGCGAAGAGGACAGTGCTGACAACAACAGAATGGTCCTGTACAGTTCACCGATGCAGACCTCAAGAAATACGATGGCTCGAACCCCGACTTGCCTATTTACCTGGCTGTAAATGGCACCATCTACGATGTGACCAAGGGTCGTAACTTCTACGGGCCAGGTGGCACATACCATTTCTTTGCAGGCGCTGATGCGTCGCGCGCCTTCATCACTGAGTGCTTCGATTCGGATATCACACCCGATGTACGCGGTGCTGAGCTGAAGTTTACACCAAAGGATGATCCAGAAGTCGATGCTCAGTTTACTAGTGGCGAGTTGAAGACGAGAAAGGAGTGGGAGCGCAGATATGCGAAGCAGCAGGCTTACAACGCTCTTAAGCACTGGGTGGATTTCTTTGGAAATAGTAACAAGTACACTACTGTTGGGCAGGTGAAGAGATCCAAGGGCTGGGAGACGCAGGGCGAGGCGCCAAAGCTTTGTGAGAAGGCTGAGAAAAGTCGTCCAAAGAGAAAGCCTCCGACCACTGAGACACCACCTGCTGCTTAGATCTTGCCAGTAGGATTGTGTTTGTATTTAGGTATCAAGTGGAGGACAGCTCCGGATGTGATTTAGGGCCGTGTTGTACAAATTATTTGCAGCTTGAACTATGCATTTAGTATTCATAACCTAGAATGCTTCTATTTTATCATCGCGACTATATGCGCGGAAAAGTACATAATGCATAACCCAAGAACCTGTCCATTATTACACAACATATATTCCCATACTACCCAACACAATATTTTCAACTTGGGGATCCCTATATAAAGAGAGCCATGGCAACAGCCAAGAGACCTCCAAGTGTGAAGGAGCTCGAGGCGCTGAATGAAGTGGCAGCACTTGCGTTCGTAGATTGAGCAACACCACTTGTGGTGCTTGCTGTGGAGCCTGAACTGGAGCTTCCAGATGAAGAGCTAGTACCCGAGTTGGTAGTTCCGGTACTGCTGCTGCTGGAGGAGCCTGGAGCAAGGTTGGCAGCGGCTTTCGCAGCCAGACTCTTGAAGTTATCAAGAGAGCGGGTTGCGTTTTTGGCAGTGCTGGAAAAGATGTTAGTCTCAGGTGTGATGAACAGTTCCAAAAAGCACTTACTTCTCGTTGATAACTGCGACCATACCAGCCTGGCAATGCTTTCCTTGCGAGCAGTACAACCAGATTGGAGTAGTATTGTTAATCACGACCGTGTAGGTTGGGGTGGTTGTTGCAGAAGCAGAGACTGGCATGAATCCAGAGAAAATTCCAGTGACATTGGAAGCTTCGCCGATAGGTTGACAAGGTGCATCGAAAGTAGACTGGGTGACAGTATGGTTTGCGGGAGCAAACTGGAACTGGACCATATCTCCCACTGCAGCCTGAATGTTGTTTGGAGAGAAGGTCAAGGATCCATTGGAACTTCCAACTTTCATTACGTGGACTGTGAGTCCAGTACCAGTTGATGCGGTCGATGCTGCAGACGCTGCAGATGCTACCGTAGATGCTGTTGTTGTAGAGTTTCCCTTGGTTCCCTTTGCTATCAATCGATTAGCATCGTCTTCAGGACCATATTCTCGAGGATATCTTACCAAAGGCGCTGCCGATGCTCAAGGCGGAGATGAAAAGAGTAGTGAACTGCATATTGAAAACTAAAGCGAGAGATTCCTAAAAACGAATGTAAAGGAGAGTATTTCGGCGACTAGCGCTGCGAAGATAGAAGAGTAAGAGTCGTACTGGCCGACTGAATTATTAGAGTTATCAAAAAATATAGAGTGAAGGACAGTATGAGCAAGTTTTCAAAGAGTCAAAGAGAAGAAGAGAAATTGAAGAGACGATATGATTGTGTGCGCGGTATGGCCAAGAAGAGGGAAAACATGGCAGTCATAAAGCATGAATGATCTAGCCATCCAAGCTGAAGATCTATGCATTCTGAAATCAGCCCTTGTCACTACATTGCGGTATTTGACAGCTACTGGTGAGGGAGAGTATGAGGGAATGATAGAGAAGGCTGTGCGGCGCCATATCGAAACGCGTTTCGGACGAAGCTTGACTGAAAAATCCGGGGCTATGCAATGCTGACAACTTAAGTCTTAACCTTGTGTGGGATAAGCTCAGATGGGTGGATTAGATGGCAGGACTTGGACCTTTTTGCTCGGACCTTTCTAACAGTTTTGAAGTTCTTCTGGACGTCACGATGATATTGAGGACCACTGACTAGTATCAGTCAATACAATGACTTGAAGACAAAACTCAACTTCTCCAATATTGTGAAATATCATCATGTTCAATCCAAACCTCATAAACTAGATTATCACACATAACCTCATCCAGAATCGCAATTCTAGCATCGTATCCGTGCATTCGGAATTCTCTGTCTCCGCATGAGGTTCTCGGCGAAGCGACCGACATGAGGCACGGATGGTGTTTTGTTGTTGTCGCAAAGCGAGCCTTCCAACACTTCCCAGGTTTCAAGCCTTGGCCGACACACCTTAATTGGATGCTTTGGCGCCCACGAACAGGACTCAGCCTTAACATTATTTGACTTAAGGCGTTCATTGTGTTTGATTTTCTTCGGATTGGATTCAGATGTATCTGATCACCTCCGTTCCCGGTGGCATATTGGGCAAACGATGCGATGAAGCTTGGTTAATCAGGGATTATAGGGACACAGCCTATAAAGTTTTCAATTCTTGGTAACAATAAAAGCTTAATTGGATTTTTATTGCTTCATTATTCGTCCAATCCTTGTCCGGAAAGACATTCTTCCTCAGCTTCAGCTGACAATGACTACAACTATTGTGTTCTCAGACCGCCATGGCTCAGATGACCATGGCTCAGTTGAATTCGCAGGACTTCCTCCTTCATGATACCTGACAGTCTGCGTTTGAGAGCGTTTCTTCTTTCTCTTGCGCTGTTCCTGAGCACTCTGGCTCTCTTAAGTCACTTGACTTGAGAGGTCATGGCTATTATGAAGGAATATTTAGACTGCATCCCATATGATGAACCGGTTTATTCTCCAAGGTCGAACCAATCACAGCCCCATTGGTCGCGTTACGCCTTCGTGACCATCATCTCGTAGATAATAGGCGGCAGAGAGTAAACGTCTCTTTCTCTCAGGGTCTCCAAAGATATTTGAGACCTTGAGGCATCCATCACAAAATATCCGCTCAGAAATCAAGCAATAACTGCGGCGCCAGCTTCTCCAAGTCCTCCACCTAAAATCAAATTAGCCCATATCCCAACAAAACAGTCAATGAAGAGACATACCTCCAAGAAATCATCTCCTGCCCCATTTGCCGATTGACTCCTCTCATAGGCGGCTCGAGCAATAGCCTCTCTCACAAACGTCTCCATATATTTCCCCACCGCCAATCCAGCATCCTTACTCATTCGTGTGCCCTCCTGCTGAAAAAACTCGTGCAAAACCTTCGTCAGCAGCTCCGGTGGGATATTGGTCTTTGGCTCTTCTTCGTCGGGGACAGACACAGGTAGCGAAGTACGTTTATTGGAGGCAGTCTTGGTCGTTGTGGAGGCTTTGGTGCGAGTTTGTGCTGGAGGAGAAGAGAACGGATCATCCGACTCTGCAGAATCCGTAGAAGCTGCCCTCGCGCTGCGTGCTGTGGAGCTGGAGGGTCGCGGAGCTTTGAACGGTTTCGTTTTTGTGGTACGTTCCGGAGGCATGATTGCTGGTGTTATGAGTATTGTTTGTTATTGACAATGAGTAGGTCGGCAGATCCGTAGAGTTCTTTCAGGGTACTATGATTCGAAGTAATTTCTCATATCATGAGATTGATGTAAATAATCCTCCGAAAGTAGAAAGGTTGGACCGAACGACGTTTTGAAAGGTATCAGTACGCGCAGCGGAACGCGATATCTAAATACACGACATCGCGCTCCCACGTGACAGAAACTAATGATCAACGACAGTCAACTTTTGGTTTGCAATATTCTTTAAGTCAGAAAAGTGAAGACTTCATCTTCGTAAGATCTCAGGTACTTATGTCTCTTATGTGTACTGACAGGATTTTTACGTTCATAAGACACGATTGTGTTCACACTGTGTACGAATGATAAGTTGTCTCTTGAGTTATTCACTGCCTCGAAGTTAATAACATCTTGCATACTCCTGACCTTATAGTTATTTCCGGCTATAAGTTGGTCATAGCTGCCAGATTATGAAAGCATTTCTCAACTATCTATGTACCTAACATGTCAATTTCACCAACATATATATATGACGATGATCAATTTCGGGTATCAAATTCAACCATCTGCCTAGGAGGCGACAGAATTGAATGTCAGCGGAGATTACTTCAAGTCTATCCTCACACATTATGCTATTTTACTAAAAGATCTCTATAGGAAATATAGATGCTTAAAACGCTAGCCAGTTCACAAACTCCAACCCTTCGACTGCATACCAACAGTCTATGGACTAACAGCCCGGAACTTACAACCCACAGGATCTTAGTACAGAGGAAGAAAAAATACATGTATTATCCTTCTCCCGGTTCTAGTTATACATCGCTCTCGAGTTATTCGCTAACTCTTCAGGTAGCCAAGCCTCTTGAATTGTCCATCCTGCTCGATTACCCAATGTCACCAAATCCTCAAATCAAGAATATGTATATACACATGTATTCTATTATACTACACTTGAATTCTCCAACCCATCCCAGCCCCTTCTCCCCATGCAGCATATACTCCAACTCGAACAAAGATCAAACAATCAACGCTATCCAACCGCCATTTGCACCGCACCAAAAATCAAAATCAACCACAACACCACAAAACCAGCCTCGCCATCCGCTCCATGCCATGCCACGCAACGCAACGCTATGTATGCCATGCAAACGAAACGAAAAAACGCCCGGCCAGGTATCATCCAAACAAGCAACTAGACACTAACAACAATACTATGGGCATCCCCACTAATATACCGATAAAAGCGCAGAGGACAAAAGAAAGATATCAAAGAATGTTAGTCGTGTCTTCGTCTTCGTCTTCATCTCTCTCCGTAGCCGCATCCACCTTTTCAAATAGTAACAACACTAACTCCACTCTCGACTCTTTTATGCCCCTTCTCCTCGTTTGCTCCCCTACTCAGCGTCACGCCGCCACTACGGAAAATATTCTCCTTTCCCTCTCCCACAATGCCGAGGCCCACACCCTTCTTTGGCGTCATAAAGCTCTTCGTTCGGCCACGCATACTCTGGATTCTGCGCAGACTTTCCTCTCTACTCAGCGTAGGCGTGAACACCTCCTCCTTCAGCAACAACGTACTGCCACTTACATCTGGTGCGGTAGCAATGCTGACTGGACGCGGACGGTCTTTAGATGGCGAGGCGAGGGAAACGGGGATGGAGGTGGTAGTAGAGATAGTGCGGTAGCCGGTGTGGAAAGGTGACGGCGAAGCGGGTGTAGGCGTTGCTGTACGGGAGTTTTCGTTCTCCTCATCAGCATCGAGGAGCGACATTAGGGAGTGTCTTTTTGAAGAAGGGGGTTCGCCGCTCGGTGTGCCAGAGCGCTCTTGATCACGGCCGAAGACGGGAGGAGAGGGAGGAGCGATGTCTTGGTAAGGAGAGAGGCGTTGTTCGAGCTCTTTTGGGAGAGGTTTCGGTGAGAAGTAATCTCTTACTTCCTCAGAAATAGAAACTTGGCGCTCTTGAATTGGAGCTGGGGATACTTTCGAGAGGGAAATGGGCTCGGAGTTTCGTGGGCGTTTAGTGGGAGTGGCAGAGACGAAAATATCGAGAGTGGAAGAACGTTTTGGGGATGGTTTTGGGCCTTGGGATGTACGACGACGAATTGGAGTTGGTACACTAAGGCGTCCAAAGTCTTGTGGGTGGGTACGTCTACAATTGCAGGCCTTATGCACGCATTCGAGCTCGAGGAAGGAGACATGAGCGTAGGCCATGTCGGCACGACGCTTCTCCCACATGAGTGCTGTTCGGAGCTCCTCGACTTCTTCACTGTCTGACATGTATATTGGCGAAGTAGGTATGCGTCGAGGAGAGGCGAATTCGTCGGCGGAGTGGGAGATTGGAAGGGGAATGCGACCTTCTGCTGCTATCCGTGCAACCTCCTCGCTATGTGCAATTTCTCGGAGAGCATCTCGCTCTTGTTCGAGGGACTTGACCGCATCTGCCATCCGGGAGAGCTCTTCCTGCACGCTCACTAACTCATACTTTGCCTGGAAGGCTTCTTGTTTGCGCTCATCACTCAGTTTCTTTTCCGTTGATAGCTCTTCTTCCAAACGCTGCACGGCTTCATGTGAGGCCTTGGCTTCGGTCTGGAGAGTCACCAGCTTCGATTGTGACTTGAATGATTCCTTGCGTAGTTGCTTGGTGTGAGTCTCCATGGCCTTTTTTGAATGTTCATAGTTCTCTTTCTCACGCGCCAATTTTTCCTATGTAAACAATAAGAATTTATCATCGATTACCCCTCCTTGAAAAGTAAAAAAAAACGTACCATGAGCAATTCATATCTCTCGCTGACCTTCCTCTTGTCCTGCCTCAACTTCTCATTATCTCTTCCTAGTGCAAGAATGGATTCCTGTTGTCGAGCTGCCTGGTCGCGATATCTTCTCATCTCAGATTCAGCCTCCTCTCTGCCCAGCATGGCACGCTCGAGGGCTTTATCATTGGCCTTTCTCTCCAAGGCCTTCCCTTGGAAGATGTTCTGCGTTGATGCGTGCATCACTGTGTCGAAAAGCGCAGCTTTCTCCTGAACAATACTGTTGCGTTGTTTATGATTCGCGAAGGAAGATCGCAAGCTGGGAGAAGTGGGGACATGGAAGTGCTTTTGTTGATTCATGCGCTCTGGCGATACTGCAAACAGCGCTTTGGCCAGGCCGGGTGTAGCGAGCATGTTGTAATCTTCTTCTGATTCTTCCATGGTCATAAACTCAAGAGAGATATGATATAGATCTTATTCTTTTTTTTTTATGATTTGCGTGTGATAAGCACCAGGGTTATGCGCGAAGGAATTTTGACAGCAAAAAAGAAATTTGCTTTGGTTGACGTGGATGAGTTCGTATGGGAGGTTTGAGCGTTAGACTTACGGTGACCGGTGTGTTGTTGATCAAAAAAGTTGTAGCTCTTTGCCAGGTAACCCGGCAACCATGGATAGTGCTGATAATTCTTCGTCAAGAACAAGGCACACACTCACCCCCAGCCTCAGGCCTGAACATTTAGCCTCAGCACAGCGGTATTATGGCTGAACGATGATGCGCCCGCCAAACAAAGCCAGGCGATCGTTTGAACTTCCAAATGTCTCAATTCATAAATATGTGTCTCACAGACGTTGACTTATTCTCTTCGTGCACTACGATTTGTGAAAGTGGGTGGGGATTTGGTGTGTATCATGGACGACGACTGTCAAATTTAACTTGGGAAGAAGATGCCGGAGGGGGGAGCATTTCACTAATTACAGCTTCACTACCCATCATGAGCCTTACTCAAATGCGTTCAGGCGGTTCCCTTTCTGAACCCCTGAGCTATGGCCTAGTTGGCTTGTGGTCACAAAAGTATTAACTGTTAAGTGCACTGTGAGAGTAGATGATGCGGATACCTGCAAATTGCCTACTCTCCACGACGGCTGGCTGAGATAATGGGGTAACGAGTAAGGAGCATAGATTCAAAGATGAGTCTTCTTTTTGTTCCATGAACTTGGCGTGCACGAGAACGTGAGAAAGAGATCATCCTCGGGGCTGAAAGATGGAAGATGTCGGGGTTTTCTCGACCTCCAAACATGTACACATATACACATGTACACACATGTTCAGGATTAGATGAACAGATGACATAAGATAGAGACACAGTCAGGCCCGTCTGACCTTTTCTGATGTTTCTTGCATTTGTGAGAGTCGCGACACATGAACATTTTATGCCGCGGTTATGTTGTTTCGCTGTCGCAATCCGGCTGCCGTTCTTCTTTATCTTTCTTTTGGGATGTGGATTTCTATGCATGAGGCTGGTCAGGTTCCAAGGCAAGAAGGCAGAGAGGCAGCAAGGCAAGGTCATGTGCCAGCCCAGCGAAGCAGCATTACCCCGAGTATCTTGCCGCTGGTAGTCTTCTCGGTCCAGGGAGACAGGGAGGGAGCTTTGATGATTGCAGCACGGAGGCAGCACGGAATCGGCAACGTCGGCCAGAGCTCTGGTAAAGTTGAGTGTAAGAGAACAGCAGGCTCTGAAGAAAAAAAAAGCGAACCGACATCCGATGGTTTGAGCAATAAAGCAGAGAATTGAGGGCGATTAAGAAATGGGATTTCTGAAGGCAATTGATACCACCAATACCTTTTCGCGGTGTGCGCTTGGTTGGATGAATGGGGGTGTACTGGATCTGAGTTCTCTTTCGTGCGCATCTCCCTCTCGAGCTTGGGGCAGCTGGCACCTTGATTGTCAATTGCAGCGCTGCACACGGCGGCGGTCTGGGGGACATTCCTGAAATACCCGCGGCAACAGCACCCAGGACCAGGGAGTGGAAAGTGCAGGCTCACCCCCCAAAAGCCCCAGCATCTACCACTCCCACCACCCACCAACACATAGAATAATACACAGCAAAGCCTTTTGCTCTGACAATGGTTTGTTTCCGAGTCGACATTCGTAGTATCTGTATTCTTTTGCATGCCCATCTTTTTGTTTCGGTTGATGGATGCTTTACCTTATTAAATAGCGTCATTACTGCTTGATTCAGAGACGGACATGGAGGGCTTGGACCCCTTATCAGTGCTGAGAAAGAAAGGGTTTCCACTATTGAGAAGCACGATCAACTGCCATATCAGTGCTCTTTTCTCCCGCACATTTTAAGTGCCATTCTCTCTGCCTTATGGTCCTGGCTGGTTGCTCTGGGGATAGAGTAGTACGGTGGAATAGTGTGGATATGCTTCGGAGTAGTTCCATTAAGGTAATGAAATGTACTGAGTAGGTATGAAATTGTACACACACACACACTCACATAAGTGCGGCGCGATAAATCAAGTACACAAGGCGCGACAAGTCGGGTACCTTTCGTATGTACGAAGTAGATTTGTGGTTTTGTAGTTTTTGAGAATTTCACTCCAATTAAGTGGCAAAGTACTGAGAAAGAGTATCGGTGTGCATCGGAAGTCGAGGCATGGCATAATGGCACAGAAAAAGTACATTGCGGAGTACTGGAGTAAGCCGGTCGATAATACGTAGTACAGCTCCGTAATGATATCCGATTACTGGATTGCCTGTAGACCACCTTGTAGAAACCCACCCTGCTTAGGATACGAAATCGTCAGTAAGAAGACAAAACAAAAAGTAAAAAGCAAGAGACTGGTAGTAGGGAGCATAACTCGAGATAACATAGCCGCCTTACGGAGCATTCAATAGACCGGGTGAGTAGCTCCAGGAGTACGGGAGTATGGAATTAGTAGCTTGGCCATAAATAAATATATACCTTCGATACAGTACGTCCTTGGGTACTTCGCCTTACCTACATCACATTAGTTTAAGCTATTTAAACATCTTGACCTCTGAACATCGAATGCAAGTAATACGGAGGAGATGATTGATGAGCTGAGAAATTCCCTAATTTCCCCGTATTTCTAGGTGCCAAAGAAGATGTTCACCTATTATCACCGTGGTTATAATTATTATTATCCCTCAAAAGTCCTAGGCGTGGGGGGCGCATACTCTCATACAAATTATTTCCTCTCGGGTGGAGTTCGTGGGTTCTGGGTAGTAATTCGTGCGTGCGTGCTTTCAGAAGAGGCTTCGGGAAAACTAGGCCCAGTCACCCACTAGCGCTAGGCGAAAAATCCTCTCGACCTTGACCAGCCAACTCTCCTGTATTTAATCCATCAAAGGTCGATCCAACCTACGACTCCATCCATTCTACAAACTCCTCTCAACCCTTTGTTCTTTTTAGTCGATTTAATTTTACAAGTCGCAATCATGGTTGAAGGTGAAGTTGTTCAGGCAAAGAAGTCCTTCATGGGCATGCCAGTAAGTCAATTCCCTCAGATTCAAAACATCGAGATGTGTGAAGAGCCGGAACAGATCGCATCTGTATCCATCGCCTCAACGACCATCAATCATCTCCAACGACCTCAATTGGCTCTCAATATGGGTTCTATCGATCTCAAGATACTCAGCGTGTCGGATTTCAATGCGTTGGAGCTTGTTTGATCTCCCAATGTCAAGGCGCGCTCATTTTTCCTCCCATACACACAACTGCATATGGAAATGTAAACAGATTATACTAACATCATATCTTTCAGGGTTTCGTCGTTGACTTCTTGAGTACGTCCTCCTTGACAAACGCGCTATCGAGTTATCTCGATGTCGTTCACCCGTGTCGTTGATATAATCGACGTTATCGGTGTAGAATTTTCAAAGACCAATTGAACTGACCAATCACAGTGGGAGGTGTTTCCGCCGCTGTCTCCAAGACTGCCGCTGCTCCTATCGAGCGTGTCAAGCTTCTTATCCAGAACCAGGTATGTACAAATCATATATCCCCCTATCTTCTCAGCACAAATTGCGACCAGCAAAGCTGCAGATTCATATCTGATTTTCCTTGATCGGAATATCGGTGTTGTTATCCGCGGCTCTGCAACTCAATTACTATCACCCCCATCTCGCCAATCATCAACCTCAAACACATGCTAATGGAACTGCTTCAATAGGAGGAGATGCTTAAGTCCGGTCGTCTTGACCGCAAGTACGATGGTATCGTTGAGTGCTTCAAGCGTACCACCGCACAGGAGGGTATGGCCTCCCTCTGGAGAGGTAACACCGCCAACGTCATCCGTTACTTCCCAACCCAGGCCTTGAACTTCGCTTTCCGCGACACCTACAAGTCCATGTTCGCCTACAAGAAGGAGCGTGACGGTTACGCCAAGTGGATGGTCGGTAACCTTGCCTCCGGTGGTGTAAGTATTCCTCGTCCCGAATTTCATGATGCATTCTAATAAGTTATAGGCTGCTGGTGCCACTTCCCTTCTCTTCGTCTACTCTCTTGATTACGCCCGTACCCGTCTCGCCAACGACAACAAGAACGCCAAGACCGGTGGTGACCGTCAATACAACGGTCTCGTTGATGTCTACAAAAAGACCCTCGCTTCTGACGGTGTTGCCGGTCTCTACCGTGGTTTCGGTCCATCCGTTTTCGGTATCGTTGTCTACCGTGGTCTCTACTTCGGAATGTACGATTCTCTTAAGCCAGTCGTTCTTGTCGGTCCTCTTGAGGGTAACTTCCTTGCTTCCTTCCTTCTCGGATGGTCTGTCACTACTGGTGCTGGTATCGCTTCTTACCCATTGGACACTATCCGTCGTCGTATGATGATGACCTCTGGTGAGGCCGTTAAGTACAAGTCCTCCCTTGATGCCGGTCGCCAGATCGTCGCCAAGGAGGGTGTTAAGTCTCTCTTCAAGGGTGCTGGTGCCAACATCCTTCGTGGTGTTGCCGGTGCCGGTGTCTTGTCCATCTACGACAAGATGCAGGTCCTCCTCTTCGGAAAGGCCTTCAAGTAAATTCTTTCACCCCTTTCGTGAATTGAATTTGGTTGTGGCGCACACCTCTTAACTTTTTGACACTTTTCTCTTAATCGGAGTGGGAGTTGGGAAGGATAGAGGTGTAGGGGTTGTGGATAATTGCTTTAGACAAAGTTTGTTGTTAGTGATGGCCGCCCTGGGTGGGGAGTAGAAAAGGTGGAAGGTTGTTCACGATATCTAAGTGGTAGCGCGTCAACTTTGCAGTGACTTGGGTGTTCACCTTGTCATTGTTGTACTTTATAGCCTGATGTATTCCCTTTGACTTATCTTGGTTCACCGATATGATGCAATGTGATTGATGTGATATGTTATTGTCTTACGGTGAACGTTGTATTCTGCAACTTTACATAATATACTTGCTTGAGCCCAAAGTTTATTTTATCCTAAGCATAGTTGCATCTCGTTAGCATAAAGAGTGGGTATTTTAAGTTATATATAAGTTTATATATAAGTTTTGGAAGAGAGTCGCAATATGGAGGCTAAAATGCAATAGTGTTTGTATCTATGATTACTTATTGGGATGCTGTAAAGAGAAGAGACCTTCGATGCTATGACCATGCAGAAGGTATCTAGTTACTTGCGTTACTTTCGTGGAAATTGGCTATATACACAGTGCTTGGCTAAAAATTATTACCCGATTATTAGCAAGCTCACCAATAATTCAGCTTTAATGCCTAATATTAGAGCACCAGCAATTCAATAAAATCATATAATTCATAGTCAAAAGTTAGATATGTACGTTATGTATTTAAAGTGAGGTGTTTTGTTCTAGATCGCATGACAGATGTAGGCAAGGGAGACATTCCGGCAGAGCACACCTCCCTCGATCAGGTTCCAACAGCTTTCACCCCTCACCACAACATACATCACAGTTCAGATATCGCCCATTTGTACTCCACGGTGAGTTCTTATCCGTCAAAGGTCACTGGTAATGGCAAAATGATTTCTATTCTAAGGTGGTTGTAAAACTTATTGTCGATCATATCTAATTTGAGTGTGTGAATTCATCGGGATTCAAGAGCGCCAATTATTAGATATCATGTTATCACATATAGATTTGTCTGCTCCTCGATTCTCACTTTAATTGAATAAGAGAACTCACAATCCTATTATTAAGTGTTTGAGGCGGTTAAAACGGCAATGAAATATGATAAGTACGTGAAATTTTAAGATCTTTTGTTACCCTCATGAGCTCACTATTTGCTTTTACTGGCGTGTCATTGGTTCATGGGTCACATCGAGTACATCCATGCAGTAATTGACAATATAGAGTTATTAGAAGGCAGTGTTACTTGGAATGTAGAGGTGCTACCAGTTGCGGGATTATCAAGAGATATGTTTATGGAAAATACATGAATGTTCGGAGGTACCTAAATATCACAAACTATATGTTTATTAGGGCCATGAAGTCATTCGCAGCTATTCACTTGATAAGAAGCATATGGTTGTCAGGACGCATATGGTTAATCATAGGGATACAGCTATTAAAATCTCAGTAAATATTCAGAGCTACAATAACCAGTAGAAGTCATGGACTGGTTTGTAATAGAAGACAGGCGCTGATATAACAATTAGGCGATTGATTGATTGGTGTATTTTTCATTTTTAAATTTCTGCTATGAAATCGATGAATGCTGAAGATATTTCACAATTCTTACCGTGACTTTAATTCAATAATCTCTCTTGAACCTTTTTCTACCTAGTAGTGGCTTCCGCTTTTGTCTTAGCTCTCTCTTTTCTATTTTTTCCCTTTTCCCCAAGAGTCATTAGTTTCCATACTGAATTCATTTTCCATAACATTATGTTTTTTTTGTTTTTTTTTGTTTTTCAAATCTGAGAGATTATATTTCATGTCGTAGATGTGCCTACTAATTATCACCTACGAAAGTTTATTTAAGTGTCTTGTTGACCAATTTTCTCTTGTATTTTAAAGAATCTGTTTCCACCTAGGTGCTCGGTAGCTGTCCATAATTTATAGTCTGTGGTAGATGCTATTATGTAAGTAAATAGAAACTAGGAGATAGAAAGTAAGAGACGGAACTGGTTGAATAGGTGAATCATCGAGACATAAAGCTTTGAAGAGATATCTAGTTAAAGTGGCTATTTAGGTGGTTATATAGAGATGCTTATGTACGAGTGTGTACCAAGTGAAGTTAAATTTGATATGACTTGATTTCATCAGTTAAAGGTGAATACATCAAATTCGTTGTACATTTACATTGTATCCTTGTGCAAGAAGGGATGAAAAGGAGTTACACAGGCAATCAACTAATATGGAAGCGCCGTTGCTATCGTCATTGTCCTTGGGTTTATCATCGTCGCTGTCACCGTCGTCATAATCATCGTCAACGCTATGCATCTTTCCAGTATAAATTAGTTACACTATCTCAAAGAAATATCCTCGCAGCCATGTTTTTCAAACACGCGTTTCAAGTTTTCCATGAGTAGGACATCTTTGAAAGACACATGTATATATACCATTTGTTACCTGATGCTGTTACATGTGCCTGTAGAACAATTAGTTGGATGGTTACTGCAATGGAGGGAAGTCTCGTATACCACCAAATCAAACTAGAAGAAACTCGCTCCATAGTTGAAGAGTTTCAGTCACTCATCGTTCAAATTTTTGCCAGAATTTTACTTTCCTCTTGAGTCGTCGTCTTCCAAGACTCATAACTCTGTGTACAATTCCTATAAGAAAGAGTTAGATATATATAGCCTTTACTGCTTGCTATCACTAGCCTCAGGATGGGTGAAAGGTATATAGGCTTGCAAGCTAGAGAACACATGGTTTCTTTTGACCTTGAGTCTGCTGAGGCCCCCGAGCTCGTTGGATGGAACTGCGAGTTACCAATAGACATAAGAGTTCTTGATACTGATATCCCTGTCCAGGATGAACAGTTGATGGTAATATATCTATATAATTGAGAATCTGTTCTTGAAGTGGTACCTTACAGAACCTGTCACTATCATCTAGAATCTCATCGTTATCCTCTCTATTATCACCATTCAAGTGGTAAATACAAGCACCAGGTGTGGATAATAGCACAGCATATACAACTCTTCTGTGATCTTTCTGTGTGTATGCCTTTGGATGATTGTGCGTCGTTTATATAGAAATCTCACCAGACTTTATCTAGTCTCAAAACTCAACTTTTAAGATATGGACATGAGTTTAATAACAAAATATATGCATGTGCAAGATTCTATTCTATCTTCTATAATCCTCGGATACAGTAATTTACAGCACAAGTGACGAAGTTCCGTGCTTCATCTACTTACTACATATGTACCTTTCATCTCAACTCCTAGCTATTTCAATTCAGTTGTGAATATCTCCTTCTATCATCTCATCTCATCTCATCCATATATTTCACACCATCCTCAGTTACCTAAATACCTCTGTTGAACGCAACCTTGCCCTTTCCATGGAACTCCTCCTCCAGCTTGTCGGAGTCAATCTCCTGTCTTTGTGGGAAAGCACCAAGTGCCAATGGTAGAGCAAAGATACTCGTGGTAAGAATCAAGCCAAGGTTAACAGGAAGAACCAATCTAGGGTTCTTCTTCAACCAGTCCATCTTCTGAAGTCTAACCAGAATAAGCGGTGGAAGGACCATAATCGGCGAGCTGTTCAGAACTCTGCTGACCGCTGTCTCACCAACAGCAATAGTAGCTGCCTTCTTCGACTTTCCAAGACTCTCCTGGGGACCCTCACCGCCAGTAGGGTATACATCAATACCCTTGCGGATCTCCTCTCCACGCATGAGGAAGACGTTCAAAGCTCCGGCAGATGCAACGGCTGCGAATGGTACGAGGCGTCCGAGGATCAACTTTGTGGATGGCGAGACGCGCTTCAGGCGTGGCACAACGGCGTTCAATCCCAGTGCTACACCACAGGATGCACCTACAGCCAGGAAGTATGATTGTACGATTGCGCCGGTGGAAAGGGGGGTGGACTTGTTGGCATTGGCGTTATTGATTGCTACGTTGAGGGACTGGTTCGTAATCTGCCAAAGGAGAGTGCCGGTTGTCTGAGAGTGGAAATTAGTATTGCCGTTCTGCTAGACGCTTGAAGTGAAGAGGATATACCTGGAGACCTGGGGTCAGCATTCCTGCTGTGACGACCAAGTTGGAGAGGACGAAGCATGACATGCGGAATGGGAGGAGGACTGGTTCGCCAGTATCTATGCAATCTCTCAGCTTTATTCGACCTTGGTTTCATGAAGTGCCCTCATACCTGGGTGCAAGGTCGAATCAACAATCTTCTTGGCCTCCCAGAGCTCTGGGGTCATGGTTGACATCTTGCCCTGCTTGTACTGACTGACCAAGCTCTTTGCCTTCTCCAATCCATCCTTTGATACCAACAATGTTCTGTGATGTGACTATCAGCTTTTACTTCAATCGAACATGTTTCGAAATGAAGAAACAGGAATCCAAGCAGAGATGTTAGAAGACCCAATTGGCCAAAGGAAAAAGCATCAAGACTTGCTTGGTAACTCACCTTGGATCAGAAAGATTGGCTGCGTGCCTCACGCGACCCCAATATGTCTTGAGATCATACTGCGAAGCAGGCAGGTCACGAGTTCCTGGTAAAGCAGCCGACATCTTTGCTATGGTACTGCAGGATTGCAATCGCAGACGAAGTTCAAGGTCTTTAGAGCAAGATGACCCGACCTCAGTAGAACGTCGTACAACAATTACAATGACTCAATCTACCACGGGAGCTCCCACCGGTCCCTTGGATTATGAATTATTCTGCTGGGCGGATTTCGCTTGCAATGCCCAATTAACTCACCGCCCCATACATTGCAGCACACCCTCGCATCCGATCTCGCGTCTGAACTCGCTTATTTTGTTCGAGTTCAGCCGATGTAGCTGGGCAAAAAATTATCACCCAGCTCTTTGTCACATCCTCCCCCTGACTCCTAATTTGAAGTTCATATCATTTAATATATCCATATCTAGACATCTGGGATATTACCCGGGAGCAAAATTTCAAGTGACATGCACAAGAAATGCAAAATAAACGACCCAGGGAAGATTCGAACTCCCAATCTCCAGAGGATTTGAAATCGGTGAACCGAAATCTGGCGCCTTAACCATTAGGCCACTAGGCCGACCTTTTTGATGGAAGAAAGTACGTTATTCTAGGATATGTTGTATGGTGAAAATGTGGATTCTGAAGAATTCATGGATTTCCACAGACAGAGTGGTGATTGGTGCGAAGAAGGGATAGCGAAAGGTTAAGCGAGTCGAGTGGGGAGTGCTGTGTTCAGAGGCATCGAGAAGTTGGTTAGTCTAATTCACCGCCTCTACTTCTAGTTGCTCCCCGCTATTCTGCCGCTTCTCACAAGCAAAACATTGAGCCCAACTTCTTGTTGTCGTTTTAGTCGTTGTAATAGTTCCTGTAGCTGTCTATATCGAAGCTACAATTTCCCACAAATCCTTGAGCCTACTTCTTGAATAGAACATTTGAAAATTGTCACCAATATGTCGGCACAAACCTCTTAATTACAGCACCTCAAACTATCAGAGCTTGGAACTAAGGAATAGTGAGTGAATAGAATTCCAGCTCTTGTATCGTTGAAGAGAAAGTCCTTGAGTTCCTACACACACAATTCGAAGAAAATCCCGATTTAAAACTTGATGTGAAGACATGTTTAGTACTAGATTTTAGAACAGGAAATAGTCACTTTTTGGTCAAGTTAAGAAGGTCTTAGTGACGATTTATATGAGAATAAGGAAGATTATTTAGGTGAGGATAGAGAAGGCAAGGGGAGAGAAGGTTGGGCAGGATGAACACTAGTAGTATATTATTTGTAGAAGAGCATGAAATTTGTAAAAAGTTAAAGTATTAGGATACTATTTGATATAAGAGTTTTTAATTTAGTAGGAAGAAGGGTTAGATTGCTAGTAGTGTCTGCTTTAGAAAGGTATAAGATATTAGAGGTGAGGATCGGTTCTAGCATAGATGTTAGTATATACCTAGGTAGAATAAATCAATTCGGTTATTGTGAATGAACATCTGTGGATATTTTCTGAGATGAATTCTTTCCTTCCATCACCACACGATTGAGGGTTGAGATCTAAGATCCGAGCTCTGCTTACTTGGTGGGGGGGTTTAGTATTCTTGATGTTTATGAATTAATTTGATTAGTCCTGAATATTCGAAGGATTTCTGTTATTCATAAGTACGGTATCTTATAATCACAAGCTAGATGTTTTGTACGAATACGTATCTATTTATTTTTTGCAATTTCGAATGAAGAACTATTATTGCTTATGACCTTACGTCAAGATCAAATGCCTAAATTACCTTACACTCAATTGCTTATATATCTGATTCTTCAATGTTACACGAAATATCCATCCACATGTACCTCAATAAAAATGATGACGATTGACGATTTACCATGTCAAATTCCTTATCATAGTACCCTATCCGAATGAGCAAGATCAATAATTGTAGCTAAATTTGTAAAAAGAGATCATGTACTCCATACAAAAGCCAGCATTCGACGATGGCCATCAGGCGACCACATGTACGATACGTAAACCAAGGCCACTTTTACCAGCCATTTAGACCAATCCCTTCAGATGAGCAATTTTCCCCTCCGGGCCATCTCCTCCACCAGATCTCCGGCAGCAAAGCAAATCTGCATCTCACACTCCACTCCGGAGCTACCAAGACACCAAGAACAAGGCAGCGCGAGACGCTGAGCTAATACGCTGTACATACATATACATAGTGTTTCTGCAGCGACCTCTGGTCTCCATTTTATGGGCTGCCATCATTGGCCATCTGCCTTAACCCTCCAAATTAAAAGACATGGCCTCGTTATTGGCCCGGCGCGTAAATGTACTCGGTGCAGGGGTGGAATCCTATTTTTTGCCTCGATCTAGCACACACCACAATACTTTGTCCTGCAAAGAGGACTGACCTTGAGCAAGAATAGATTTGAGCGGCTCCACAAATGAGATGCGTGGAGATGGATCCCAATCAGCGTTGCAGTATTGAATGAGTCGCGATAATGGGTGGCAGTTGATTTACTGATATGGCTATTACTCGGCTTTGCTACCGGGTTGCACGCCAAGCAGCAAGCAGCAAGCAGCCAGCAGCAACTTGACTGAGGCCTGACAAGGCCAGACATATTGGTGGACCAGACAGTCCAGACAGTCCAGCAGTCCAGACTCGACCAAGGAGGGCGTGGAGGGACATCTCTCGCCGTGGACAGAAAGAAAGGCAGGCAAACAAGTATGACTTCAGATGAAATGCCACTGTGACATTCCTCCTCCCTCACCTGTTTGAGAAACGCTACACCCGTATAGCCAGAATAAAATGTTGGAGTCGTACAGTTTTGCACTCGCGATCCAAGCTCTCATCCTCTATCCCAAGCTTCTCTCAGATACATGGAAGGCTGCGATAACCTCAACTCCACCTTCTCCGTAAGGAACAGCGAGAACAGGTCAACAAAAGCCCAATGCCTCAATCGAAGATGTGTAAATCTCCTGCTTCCCGTCCAGACGCCCCGTAGATGCGTGGACGACGCGCATATCTTCAGACGCTGTCCGTTTTGCTTCTGATTCGGTGGACAGCCGTCAGACTCCTCCACGCGACCATAGCGTTTATTTCGGGCGACGACTGCCAAGTACCTACCTGTCTGTTTGTTTCCTGGTGGCCGTCCAAGTAGAACTCAAAGCGAGGCGACTGGGGACGGGGCATCTTACTGTGTAGTGAGGGGGATGCTGGGGGTGTACGATGGACGATGAGCTGATGGTTGACAGGCTCAACAGGCTCAACAGGCTCAACAGGCCCCATTCGCTTCCCGCCTTGCAGATGTCCCTTGTCGCCTTTCCCGTCCACTCAGCACTGCCGTAGGGCCTCTATGCCCATGGACTGCGACGATGTATGTAAGTAGCCGTTTATAGATGCCTGTAGGTGCGTGGTACCATGTCTGGATGTATGCATCGTTAACGCTATGGTATTTTGGGGGTCGAAGAAGAAGCTTATTGTGCCTACCTTGTCGCCTTTTTTATTTTGGGGGGCAGGCGGCTGCGCGTGCATGCATGGCAGATAGAGTACTGCGAGCTCTGCTTGACATTTATAAGAGTTGTGCAAATCCTCACTTATGGACGTCTCTTTTTTTCTCCTTCAGCCAGAATTTGAGATTTGGATAGACGTTCCTTTTACATCCTTTCGACCTTTTATCACCCTTCCTCGACTTTCGCCCTTTCAATTCGCCTCTTAATTTCTTGATCTGGTTCAAGTGTCTGGTACCTCGAGTCAATCATATCTGCGCCATATACACAAAGTATCTACAAACATAATCAACTATGCGTTCTTCATTATGGATTGCTTCGGCTCTGGTAGTCTTGGTCTCAGCAGCACCACCCTACAACCCAAACGCCGCCTCATCATCTGAAATGAAGATTATCTCCGAATACTTCCAAGTGATCGGCTCGAAAGTCCTCGCCGGAAAATCAATGTCACAAGAACCAGTATGCGATCTCTCGGCGGCACAGATGCCAGTTGGTAAGTCCCATCATCTCAAGTGATGATAAATTTCAAGACTAACATGTAACAGCACCCACACCCCTCCCCGTTCCATCTGAAGGCCTAAGTCTAAAGCATGTCGCCATCGGTCGTGGTACTCAAAATTACTCGTGTTCAACAACCAATAGCTCCGCAGCACCAGTAGCTATTGGAGCCGTAGCAACTCTCTATAACGCCAGCTGTGTGGCCTCAACCTACCCGACACTCCTCAGCCTTCTCCCATCAGTGGCATTGACCTTCAACCTCACCTCCGATGAGCAAGCATCCCTCTCACCATCCAACCTCGTCGTCTCAGGCCACCACTACTTCACATCCACCACTACTCCTTTCTTCAACCTCAACACCGATGCCATGGAGCTTGGCGAGGCGCCGTGTGCGAAGAACGCTACTACTGCTGCCCCTGCTGATGCAAACGTTGGACAAGGAGGCGTTGGATTTGGAGCGGTCGCTTGGTTGAAGTTGAACACAAAGGACGGTGCGACTGGAAACCTACAAGAAGTGTATAGAGTCAACACTGCGGGTGGTAACCCGCCTACTACTTGTGCTGGCATGCCAGCTACCTTCGAAGTGCAGTATGCTGCTGAGTACTGGTTCTGGGAATCGTAACGGATGGTATTTTATTTTGTTAAAGATGGCGTTTGGTGCTTGGCAAGAAAGAAGTCTTATTTGGGTTTATATGTGGTAGTCAATGGATATATAATGGTGTCTATACATTTACGTTTCAAGTGACTTGCTTGCTGAATTATTGCGATATTTGATGATTCGAGAAGTGAATTACCTGCATACCATTCACAACATACACAACTCCTCAATCATGTTTCTTATTCCCACATCAAGATTGCCTCGCAAAGCTCCACAATAACAATCACGATTTCAATGATCATCAACCATCGTCGCATCCCATTCAGACGAACTCGCCTAATACCTCGCACGTCCATGATCACCTATCTTCCCCGCCCCCAAAGACGCACAGTCGCACATCAAACACACATCACCAGCGCAACATTCACCCTCACATCTCAATCTCCATAAAACATCACAAAAATACGACGTACATTAAAATCCCCGTACAAACTCCTCAAACCCAACATCTCCCAGCAACTAGAACCTCAAACTGGCCCCCAAGTCTCAGATCACGGCAGCGCAGGGGTTGTAGATCCGATCGGTGGGCTGAGACAGAAACACCAACACCATCAACATACATATGTACATGAGATGGGAAGGTCGGGATGCGCAATGGCATGTTCTGTACCTGTGCGGGTGAAGTTTTTAATTTATGGAGGTGAGGTTGGATGAGGGGAGATAAGATGCGGGAAGATAGGTTGGCAGGGAACGTTTGGTGAGTAGCATGAAAAGAGGACGTGCGTCTGCGATTCTCAAACATTGCAGTGAAACGCGAAACATGTGGTGAGGGTGCACTTGATCTTCCTGCAGGAAGGTACTTATACTGTACATTCACAAATATACGTGGACGAATTTCGAGGACTGGGAAATTTGGCATTGTTGGAAGGGGGATTAATGGAAGTAGGTTTTGGAGGCAGCATTATGATCCTGGATTGTATCCGAAACACAGAACTTTTCATCTGTTAAAATCACATGTACTTCTTGGTAATCTGCACCAACAGAGTTGAGTCATCCGCAAGCATGAACTGCTTTCAGGATCTTGGTGGGTCAATGAGTATAATTTAGAGGAGAAAAAGAATATAGTGACTAATGAATGAGATGAGATGAGGTGAGATAGATAATTGTTCGAATACCGGGTAGGATTAGGAATAGAATACGAATAATGAAAAAAGAAGGCAATCACTGTCGTGGAAATGCTTTGAAATGTGGGTTTATGAGTACATTATTTTGCGTAAACATGTGTTATGATGGTCGGTCAGTCAAGGCTGAGGTGAGTACAGTGTGTATTGATCGATGTTACGGATTTACTCGTTGTTGTAGATAAGTGATTGAAGGAGACGGAGTATCTAACTCGAGAACCTGATAAAGACGGACTAAGAAGTTTCGAACTCTCTGGAGATGGGAAATCTAAGGCTTGAACTACCTGAGAGCTCAGTATAAACTGGGTGTTTAAGGTAGCATAGAAGCTTGAACTACTTCCGCTATTTGATTTATATTGCTGGAAAACTGGCAAGTACGCAATCATCGTGAGCATGCATGTAGGTATACTCAGTGCTACAATATATCTTAATCACTTCACCACTTCTAGTATTACTATACGCCTGCCCAAGTCCTCCAGGAACCTCTCACTTAAAGAAAAAAAAAAAGAAAAAACCTCTATGGTAGTGACCTCCCAAGGGCCAGCGGAGCACTATTCAAAGTGGCGACATGATCAAAAGACAAGGAGATTCGTACATTCCCCCTTTTGACTTCGTCTCACCAAAGCACCACCCCCACAAAACATACACGATTCACAATGGAGAACAATGCTGGTATTCTTTTCTCCCGATCTAGTGACAAGGCTCGATTAAGGACGTGCATTATTTGCTCATCACAACCACCATAAATAGCCCCAAAGATACTACACTAACACTCTATCAAGCACTCTCTTCAACCCAGGCATCATATTTATGGAGAAGTATGCATTGGCTCGCCAGAGATGGAAGCGGCAGCAGTGGTAGCGAAGAATCTCACATCAACATCTGAGTCCTTTTGGAGTTCCTCAAGCTTTGGAAGAATGCGCTCATGAATGAGGGCTAGACCTTCAGGCGATGATGTTGTCGAGGCATTGCCGGCCTTCTCTAATGAGAAAATGGTTCCTTCGGTTGGAAGACGCTTGAGGACATCAATAAGAACACCATATGACTTGGCGACGTTGAAGCGAATGTTTGGGATGCTGTCTTCGGCCAACTTGTCCATCATTGGGAGTATCGAAGTGGAAATGACATCCATGCTAACAACGGAGGCGAGAGTCTGAAGAGTCAGTAATGGTCAGAAATTTAGAGAGTCGTGCTTACGGTGATTGCAAAGCATGTAGTCATGCGGTATAGGTAGTTAGGGTGTCCGCCCATGTTCATAACCTTTGGAATAATAGCCTCATTTGCCCACTCAATACCAAAGACTTCTGTAAGCTTCTTCAAATTAGTGGTAGCAGCCTCTCTGATAGAGAAGACGGTATCTCCGAGCCATCCCATGCACAGCTGACTGAGCTTCTCATCAAAGAATTGCACACCAAGCTGGCTAGCAAGGAGTGGAATGTATTCAATGATGGCAAGGCGAACTCTCCACTGCTTATCCTCTGCAAGCTGTACAATAGCTGGGAGAAGAGATTGCGAAAGGAGATCAATACCAATGACTAAAAACATTAATAGGTGTATAGATATAATATCGGATTACATACCTTGGTTAACCAACTCGAGCTTGGAAATAATGTGAAGGCGAACATCTGGGAATTCATCCTTGAGCATCTGGAGGAACATAGGAAGAAGATGATCAATAGTCCTAATTCAGTCAGTATGATGTAACAGGCTCTGAATGATTTACGTACTCTTGCTTGCCAAGGATTGGTGCAAGTCCACTGATTTGTGTACCAAGAGCAGCACGCACGTGCTGGGAAGAATCGGAGACCAAATCCTCAACACTGGTCATAATGTCGTTCAAGAGGGTGGTTCTATCAATCAAATTGCAGAAGCCTGGAATTTGACCTGCAATTGCAGTTCGTACCTCGGCCTCGCTATCCTTAAGCAACTTTACAAAGGCTGGAACAAGATCTCTTGTAACAACCTCGTCATCTACAGCTTTTGCGATCTATTGACTGTTAGTTAGAATTCTTCAGACAAGGAAGTTTACTAACCTTCTCAAATCTGTCTGCAACCATGTAACGCACTCTCCAGCTCTTATCCTCAATCAAACTGCGAAGGGCTGTCAGAAGAACACCGTGACTCGACTGTTGTTCCTTTGGTACAGCCTCGGCAATGGCAATCAAGATTTCGACAGTCAACAAACGAACGCTATCCTGGTCATCACCAGCCAAATGCTGGAAAAGGGGTATCATCTCTTCGACCACAATTGTAGCTGGCATCTCCTTGACGAATTTTGCAAGGTTGTTGGCAGCTTGTCTTCGTACCATTGGTGTCTCATCACGAACGAGCAGACCAAATTGTTGACGGAGCTGCTCTTGCATCGCAGGAGATGCCTTCTTGTATGGGACATTGTATAGACCGGTCGCCGAAATCTTGGAGGTGAACCAATCTGCTTTGGAAAGGCGAATAGAGAGAGGAATAAAATATTCCTCAACCTGCTGTGAGGAGAGCTCTTCACAGATTTTGTTCAATGATTCAACAGCCTGGTAGGTCAGTTAGACATATACACTATTTCCATTCCAAACAACTCACCTTCTCTCTGACTAGTGGTTCCTCGATCGCGGCCAAGTTCTCTAGGGGTGAAAGAAGAACATGTCCCCATTCTGGTCCACCAACATACTCCACGAAACCCCCCAATTCTTCACTCAAAGCAGTAAGAACCTCGTCTTCATCCTCTACCGATTCTGTAAATAAAATTAGTACACCACCCAAACTAGCGGTCAGAGTGTAATTCACCATCGAGAAATGGAATCAATTCATCTCTGGTGCGGTCTGGACCAAGTGCCAGAGCGATCGTCGAGAGTCGGTGAATAGCATTCAGGCGCAAAAGAACATCGTCATGCTGTTATACCTGTTAGTACAAATCCTACACACTATCTGTCACTGTTGCTGCAGGAGCCGCATACCTTCAACTCATCGATAAGGACAGCGATTGGGTAGAGCTCGTCGGTCTTGTCTGGACCGTCCGACATGGTTGGAAATTATAGGTGTACTTTTGTGACAAATGATAAAGAAACGTAGTCGAAGCAGCTAGAAAGGTAGCTGTTCGCGCAACTGTAGTAGGAAGGGGGATGTCGATCGCGTGTCGTTCTTTTGTTGCCTCGCCTTGCCGCGTCAATGTATGGCAAGCTTTGGTCGCAGGGTTGGGTTATCTCTATTGAGGTTCAAGAGGTCGAGGCTACCAGGGTCAGTTATATATAGCCTTGGAACTCTTTTATGAAGCAGGGCGGTCTGTTGATATGTTGGCGGGGGAGCTTGGTGGTTGAATGACGTCCAGGGAAGCCACGACTAGAAGAACCCCTATCAGGTGACGGGAACAATGCAAAAGGACGTACCTTTGCGACAGGCAATGAGCGCAGGTCGTTGATCGTGGTTGAGTGGTGCGCAAAAAGGTGTAATGGGAGATTGTTATGGAGGTATGGGAGTGTCAGAATACGTACTTTGGACTTTGTACCTACCTCTACCTTAGTTCCTGAGTGGCATGGGAGATCCAAATCATTTGTTTTTAGCCTCAGGCCGACAAATAAATTCCGCGATTTGACTCATGCGAATGCGATTTATGGTAATGTATCTCTGACTGCCAATACCCACGACGACGTATACGAAGGTCTTTTCAATTCACCCTTCGAACCCCATACAACGTCAATATGCCTACCATCGGCGTGGATAAGGCTGAGCTGTTCAAGGCTCTTGGCCAAGAGTGAGCCAGCACAGCGCATGCTCCCCGCCATGTCCCACCATGTCACTGACCTTCATAAAGATATACTACAGAGGAATTCGAGGAACTTTGCTTCGAGTTCGGAATCGAGTTGGATGAGGATACCTCCAACAGCGAGCGCCCAATCGTCAATGGCAAGCAAGAACCCCCACAACTCAAGATCGAAATTCCAGCCAACCGATATGATATGCTTTGTTTCGAGGGCATTGCGTTGATGCTCAATATCTTCCGAGGCAAGATGCCACTTCCAAATTACAGATTCGTCGAGCCACTCGGTGGAAAGATGCAGACAATTACAGTGTCAAAGGAGACCGAACAAGTCCGCCCATATGTTTCTGGTGCGATTTTGAGAAACATCACCTTTACTCAAGACTCATACAACTCCTTCATTGCCCTTCAAGACAAGCTTCACCAGAACCTTGCCCGTCAAAGAACCCTTGTCGCTATTGGAACCCACGACTTGGACACAATTAAGGGACCATTCACATACGAAGCACTTCCACCAAAAGAGATCAGCTTCATTCCATTGAACCAGACCAAGAAGTTGAACGGAGAGGAGCTTATGGAATTCTACGACAACGACAAGCACCTTGGTAAATACCTACACATCATCCGCGACAAGCCAGTATACCCAGTCATCTACGACTCCGAAAGAACAGTATGCTCTCTGCCACCAATCATCAACGGCGACCACTCCAAGATTTCGATCAACAGCAAGAACGTCTTCATCGAGATCACAGCCACCGACAAGACCAAGCTTGACATTGTCAACAACATCATGGTCTCCATGTTCTCCCAGTACTGTGCTGAACCATTCACCATCGAGCAAGTCAAGATTATCTCAGAACACAATGGCGAAACCCGCCTAGCACCAAATATGGAACACCGCACCGCAGAAGCTGAGGTGGACTACATTAACAAGTGCTGTGGACTCGAGGAGACACCAGAGAGAATTTGTGAGCTTTTGACGAAGATGTGCTACAAGGCTAAGCCATCAAGCAAAGACAAGAACCTCATCGAGGTATCGATCCCACCAACGAGAGCCGACGTGCTTCACCAGTGCGACATCATGGAGGATGTAGCAGTGGCCTACGGTTTCAACAGCCTCCCAAGATCCAACCCAAACAAGTCCTCCACCATCGCCCAACCACTGAAGATCAACAAGCTTGCTGATATTGTCCGCTTGGAGACCGCAATGGCCGGCTGGTCGGAAGTCATGCCTTTGATCTTGTGCTCGCACGATGAGAACTTCGCCTGGCTCAACCGCAAGGATGACGGCGAGACAGCCATCAAGCTTGCCAACCCAAAGACTCTCGAGTACCAAGTTGTGCGCACATCTCTGCTCCCTGGTCTCCTCAAGACCATCCGTGAGAACAAGAAACACAGTGTCCCAATCAAGGTCTTTGAGGTTTCTGACGTAGCATTCAAGGACGTTAGCCTCGAGCGTAAGGCGAGAAACGAGAGACATTTCGCTGCCGCATGGTACGGCAAGACCAGTGGATTCGAGGTCGTGCACGGTCTTCTTGACCGTGTTCTCCTGATGCTCAAGACTGCCTTCTTGACTCACGAGGAGGGGCTTACCGGCAAGAAGATTGACTACACTGTTAAGGAGGAGCCAACCAAGGCAGATGGTTACTGGATTGAGGAGATTGATGAGGAGACTTTCTTCCCTGGTCACGCTGCTGCTATCTACTTGCGCCTGAACGGCCGAACGGAGAGAATTGGAGAGTTTGGTATTTTGCACCCATCTGTTTTGGACAAGTTTGAGCTTAGGTTCGTATTTTCATCTCCACTCTCACCCATGACTAAATACTGACGTATACAGATATCCTGTCAGCACACTCGAGGTCAACCTCGAAGTTTTCTTGTAAGAAAATTGTTATGTAAACCACATAGACGAGGCATGAATCAAAGCTAGACATGACAGCTCTAACATTGCATATACGCTCTTGTGACTCGACATCTATGAATGACTATTGAAACTCCACTGTAATGCTCCGGCCAACCCACAGCACCTCATAAAGTAACGCCATACCATCCATCGCAAACATGATCTACTGCATCTCAACTTCCAATTCAGATTTGGTGCCCGGGCTTTTAGGACGATAAGGTGGATTCTTGCCAATGTTGAAACCAAGCCCTGCGATCCCATCCCGGATACTCTGCAACCCTCCTTGGTTACCACCGCTAACCTGTCGTGGAGCATCCCCACTTGAAGCTATAGAGCTCTCTACTCCAATCATAATTCCCCGTCCTTGACCTTCAGCAGTAGGACCAAGATACTTTTCTGTGGCGAGGTTCACCGGTCCATTCATCTCCTCGTCTGTTCGGCCGAAGACTTCGTACCACCATCTTGTCTTATCCAGCTGTGGAAATATCAAACGTTCGCGCCCCTTCACTGTGTCATCAACCTCACCCCCATCATATTCTTTATTTGTGAAATCATCACGACGCGCAAGGAAGTAATCCCATACACTACGGGTCTTGTGCTTCAGGTCCGCATCCAGACGAGCCTTTTCGGAGTTGTAAAGGAAAGTGCCGTATTGACACGAATACAAGTGGTAAAGTAATCGTCGCAAGAAACGCTCGTTGAACTCAAAGCGAGTGGGGTGCTGGCGGAGAAGCTGATACGTGGCATCGAGGAATTGATGGAAGACTGGACTGGTCTCGGAGGGTTTTGTGGCTTCTCCATCTGCAGCGAACTCCTTCTCTGTATTTTTCTTACCGGGTTTGGGAGACTCGTCAAAGGGAATCATTTCACCTTCTGAATCGACCAAGTCGTCAGAATTCTCAGGCTTCTTGTTGAAGAATCGCTTCGCACTTGCAAAGGCGTTTTCGAGTGCTTCACTGCGCCCCTCATTTTTACCACCTGGTTGTATAGCACTACCTGCTAAGCCGTCGTTCTGAACTGTAAACCACTTCTCACTGTTCAGAAATCCTGAACGATGCTGGAACATATGTCCGAAAGAAAGGAAATCTTTCTCAACCAATACAATAAAACCTTCCAAAGTCCTATAGTACGGGTCAAGCATTAGTTGTGACAAGCCACTAAGCTGACTCGTACGATCCCATCCATCTGAGCAATGAATTAAGACATGAGAATGATGTACTCCAACTTGTCTCGCAATGAGGGCAGAGCCATCCAGTAATCCGTTGATATGTTTTAACCAGCCGCTCTTTGCAAGAAGCTCGCGATTCGGTGGGAGAGGAGTGATATCAGAATCCTTGATAGCTTCAATCACTTTGGCCAATGATTTTCGCATGACATGGATATTGTCAATACCGAGGTAGACTTTCTTGGCGAACTTGTAGTTATCCATAGTTTCCGAGCCTGCGCCTGCAGCCTGCTGGGCTAGGGCATTGACTTGTGGCCGGGCATCAACGATCAAGTTGTGGCGCTGGGCACCATATACGTGAAGCTTCTCATTTAGATCTGGTGTATCCGATATCATTTCGTCCTCGTTTCGCTCGATCTCAGTGGACTCGCTCAGACTACTCGGTAGGTCATTCTGACTTGATGATGGGCTTAATTTGGAATTTGGTGTAGCATTCTCGGATATGTCGTTGATTGACGATTGGGCAGAACAACATGCGCTGACAAGACGTTCATCTTGAGCACTTCGATTTCCTCGAATACCAGTCAAAGGTTGTGCGCTTCTTGTGATGGCACAGTTATTGACGGGGTGTAAATAGGTCAACGCAGGTATTCTGACTTTTGACCGAAAGCGTCCAGCATAATTCAAAACATTATCTGATATAGTTGTCGGAACAACTAATAGAGACGGATATGTCGGACATAAACCATATTCGGCATTGATAGAAGATAGCCTCCATCCCTTATCGACACCTTTCTCACTGATCCCTTGACGACGCCATTCTGCCTTCGCATCGTATATCTCCCATCCGTTGAGATCCTTTTCGATTTTGACGGGTCTATAACTGAATGCGTATAGTTTTTCGTTCCTGCCGAGTTTGCAAGTTAATGATCGTATACTTTCGAAAACCTCGCGAGCTTGTTGGTCGTCCGAGAAATTGAGCGTGACAAAAGTAAAGTCTCGTCCTCGCAATCGTATCGAGGAAGCAAGTCCGGAACCTGGCGGCATTGGTCGAAAAACGCATGATGCTAAGATAGGGTATGTAATCCACATCTCTCGAGGTTTCGGCTTGGATACTGCCTTTCCATCTTGACTCTCATCCTCCAATCGTTTGGGAGGCTTCTCGATGATAACAAGATGGTGAGGCATCAAATGTAGAGTGCCAGTAGTTGCTCTTGCTCGGGCAAGAATTTGCACATCTTCTACCTGTTCTTAATTTGAGCTTTTATTTCGTTGTAGCATGGTAAATGTATTCACCTTCGTGATCTTTATCTTGTCCATCTTGTATAAATTGAGGTAAGGCAACCTCCTAAATCATCGATTGCGGTGGGAAAGAGAGTGAGATGAAGATGCTTCATAGACGAATCATGACCAAAATGTTTGTCTTCTGCCGGTTTCAAGACATTCGGATGCGCTCAAGCAATATATTTGGTATCAGACAATGTTGGTAGCTTGTGTAGGATGATATGTATGTAGATATCTGACAAGGCTACCATCCATATGCACAGCACGCATACATATAGCGTCACACCGTGGGGGAGCTCAGCCGAATATGATATAGCTACCTATGTAGGCCTCATCAGGCACTAAGAATGAATGACAGCCCCGCTAGGTATGACACTTCATGCCTCAACAACAAGGCATGAATTTCCACGCGCGAGGAGAGATCAACCATCCTTGCATCCTCTGCACTAGGGTTATTCAAATCGCTTAGTCTCACGCACTTTTGAATTTCGAGATCACTTTTGACGACCGACGACGACCAACGACACGACGAAATATCGACAACTTGAACCAGCTCCCTCGGTTCATTCATCTCATAAATCGTCAACATGGCTTCCGCAGTTCCAGGTGCCGCTATGTAAGAACCCCTCGAAAAAATTGCGAATTCGTGCTGTCGATACTCGCTTTGCGCTCTCGCAACTTCAAGAAGGACATTTTCTAACGCAATATTTTTCGACTTATAGTTCCAAGCGCCGCAAGTTCGTCGCCGATGGTGTTTTCTACGCTGAGGTCAGGATTCCTGTCAATCCACAGGAAATTCCAATGCTGACGGCTATTCCAGTTGAACGAGTTCTTCCAGCGCGAACTCGCTGAGGAGGGATACTCTGGCGTTGAGGTCCGCGTTACCCCAACCGTCACCGACATCATCATCCGCGCCACCCACACCCAGGAGGTTCTCGGAGAGCAAGGAAGACGCATCCGCGAGCTCACTTCCCTCATCCAGAAGCGCTTCAAGTTCCCAGAGAACTCCGTCTCCCTCTACGCCGCCAAGGTCCAGAACCGTGGTCTTTCCGCTGTCGCTCAGTGCGAGTCCCTCAGATACAAGCTCCTTAACGGTCTTGCCGTCCGCAGAGCATGCTACGGTGTCCTCAGATTCATCATGGAGTCCGGTGCTAAGGGTTGCGAGGTTGTTGTCTCTGGTAAGCTCAGAGCTGCCCGTGCCAAGTCCATGAAGTTCACCGACGGTTTCATGATCCACTCCGGTCAGCCAGCCAAGGACTTCATTGACCACGCCACTCGCCACGTTCTCCTTAGACAGGGTGTTTTGGGTATCAAGGTCAAGATCATGAGAGGTTCCGACCCAGAGGGCAAGTCCGGCCCACAAAAGACTCTTCCAGACTCCGTCACCATCATCGAGCCAAAGGAGGAGCAGGCCCCAGTCCAGCCACACAGCGAGGACTACGGTGCCAAGTTGGCTGCTACCCAGGCCGCTGCTGAGCAGGCCAGACAGGCCGAGCAGGCTGCTACTGGTGAGGAGGCTCCAGCTGCTGAGGAGCAGTAAGTGCTTTGTTTTGTTTCATGAGATGGATGGGCGTGTAGGGAAAATTCATTCACATGCGAGCTTTCATGGCGATATGCTGTAATGGGCTCGTATAGCCAAGAATACAGGCTTCATAAAAATGTACAAAATGCCCCAACCGAGATGTGTGTGATCTTATAACGAAGTGTATTGAAATATGGACTCAAATTTGTCAATCCCTTATGAATGTACGTCATGGTTACCTGGACGGAGTGGTCATTCCTGATAACATTTAACATCTGCCCAAGCTCGATGTTATGCCATCTAAACTGCCCCACTTTAGTAAAATGATACACTACAAGTTAAAGCAAGTTGGACTTCAATAACCATAACTTAAACAGCCTGAACTCAGTCTCATATATCGTGAACAACAAGAGCTTTGAAAGCCATGAGCACTTGAATATCTAATACAATAGCAACAGTCTCAACAACGCCATGACTCCAATCCATCCATATAGTCCATACTACAATAACAGTCTCTTCAACACCTCTTGCTCTTTCCATATATATTGATAGCATGCAACTATCTAGTTGTTGCCAAGTCTCCTATTCTGCTCCAATAATCGACATAACTTACCGAAAGTGAACGTAGCTGTATTGATGTACATATGGTGCTACGCTGCATATTAGCCAAGCCCTGATGATTGCCTGCATAGCAACAATATCGATATCGCTACCATCATATCTTATGGTCACTTGAAGTTGTAGGGGATTAAGCAGCTTCAAGCCTGGATACGAGTGTGGTCTTGGCACGAAGTGTATAAGTATTAATAGCATATATCACCCAATTCTCTATTTCAAATGGATTCCAGTTGAATTAGATCAAGAGGTCATCAATCATGTTTCCTACCGAGCGCTGTTGGCAGGAGATATAAAAAAGGGCGGAAGTAACATGCGCAAGCTGTTCATGACCCCCCGGCCTAAACGCACAACTCCAAGAGATATCACACAAAACCACAAAGTACAGACAGAAACAACCTGGTATTCTATATCTTTTCACCACTAGCGTCTAGTATACATCCATCACACGCCCAATTCCTACAAATACAAAGGCTGGGTCAAGAAATAAACAACAAACATAGAAGAAGAAACACAAAAGAAAAAAAGGGGGGGACAAAATAAAGTTTTGGAGAACATATTCTAGCAAAAGGACCCCCAAGTAAAACGCCGGATCATGTAGTCGTACTTATACCTGGCGTCCCCACACGCGCAAATGAGACGCATCAAAAAGAAGAGCGTGTGGGTTACTCGCCAACATGTCCCCCACCACCTTTCCTTCCTACCTACCTACCTACCAATCCATTCCCAGAGAAGTTCCCCTAAGCCTCGAAGAACCATTCCATATACACTTGCGGAGCCATACACACACCTCCAAGTCTCTCATCTCAGTACGTACAATAACGAAAAACAATAATTCACCCATGCATTTCCAGTCCAGACCATTTCCAAATCACATCTAAGCTGGGGGGTATTCTCTTCATTGTGTACGGTGTAGCTCGCTACTACCTCCCTTTCGTCAGATCCCGCTCGACGGGATTAGTGAAACTGCGCTTCCCATTCGGGGTATGGCCATTGCTGGGCAGCGGACTGTCCTCGTCGCTCTCCTCGGCCAACTCATCCAGCCCGAACCCTGCGCTCTCCTCCTCGTCGTAGGCATGCATGAGCCCACGGCCCTCGTTGTGCGCATATCCGCTTCCCTGCGAGAAGCGGCGAGTATCGCCGGATCGGCGGGCTTGCATGCTGCGGCGCGTCTGTATGCTGCTTACGAGATCGGTAGCGATGCCGTCTTCGTGGCCAGAGGCGAGGCGGCGGCCATCGGGATCGCCGCGAGAAAGGTTGAGGAGGTAGACACCCGTGAAGATGGTAAGGAAGCCGGCGAGTAAAGAGATTGTATTTACAGCGTTGGTGGTATTGAAGCCCCGGAAGAGGATGAATGAGGCGCAGAGCGTCGCAGTAGTGAAGGTGACGTAGTAAAGTGGGTTGACACTGTTTCTATTATTAGATCACCGGAAATACGAGGACTTTACGCAATGAACTTACATTGACGTTGGGAATTGACTGAGGGCTTTGTTAAAGTAGTTCATCTGCGTAAGAATGCAGACTGCTACGAGAATGACGAAGACATAGGTCGAGGGATGCGTGAATTGGTTGTTTCCAGCCAATGTCAATTTCAGCGCAATACCAAAAGCCTTGACGGACATAACCGATACAGATCCTACAGTCGAACAGATGGAAATGTAGATGAGTGGGTTCTTCTTTCCGTAGACTGGCGCGACTTTGTAAATCATGACAGTAGCAAATACCGCCACGGCCAAACAGTAGAAGAGGAATCCTATGAGAAGGTCAGTATAAGCCCGAGTTTGAATTCATCTCAGAATTGAGAATGTACCTGGCTGAATAGCATAATGCAAGATCTCATCAACCGTCTGGATTTCCTTGTCTGGCGGCGCATGAAGTACAATAATGACTGATCCAATCAGGCATATGGCGCACCCAAGTTTTCCCAAAACTCCCAACTCCTCTTTCAAGAAATATGATCCCAATACCGCTCCAATCAATACGCTCAATGCGCCTAGAGGGGTGACTAGAATCGCTGGTGCAAATGCGTATGCTGCAAAGTTCGCAATTTCTCCGATGATCACTATGAAATTAAACAAATCAGTATATTCCATGTAGTCGGAATATGAACAAACATACATGTAACAATACCGCCCCACCATATCGGACTCTTGAGATATGTAAATCCATCTCCTTCAAACCCGTGTCGTTGTTCCGCATCTAAAAGTCCCTGCCCGGAGTGTTAAAGAATGCTCGTGTGCCGCAATTTCGAGATCTGGCTCGAACGGGAACTATCCGCCAGTGATCGTACCTTTTTCGTAATGACAAAACTCGTGCCTACAGAAAAGATACTGATTAGTTTCCAGCTGCAATAATTTTTTTTGGGGAAACGAGGTATCTCTTACCAATAGCTAACGTAGATGTAATGGCTAATGCCAGGCCTACGTATCTGTATCATATCTTAGCATCCAGTATCGTATACCATCAACGACGCAAGCTCGCGCTTCGTCTTCAAACTGAGTGAGTGAATCATACTTGTCTTCTAACATGATTGCGCGGGAAAAAAAGTGCAATCCAATATCAACTTATCGAGTCCGAGACACAGAGGCGACTAGAGCTTCAAGCTCGCGCCCACTGATAGAGTATGTGTCGTCAAAGCCGCAACTCAAGATGGAAAATAAGTTCGACGAGGTAAACTTGCCAGCCGTGGCTTTTGATGCTTCTTGTCGCTTGGATCTCCTCGTCTCTCAAAGGGCAATCCCTTTTCTTGTAGGCGTAGGAGTCGTTGAGGATTCGTGGTCGTTCGAAGCGCAGGGAGGAAATGGGTTTATCCTCTTAACGAGCGTCGCAATCGGCTCTCTGTTAATCGCCGCCTCTACCCACTGGATACACTGCAAACGAGCGACTAGGTGGAATGAGCCAGTGTCAGTGAACTCAAACTTTTTTTTTATTCTGTCGCAGAATGGCAGATGAGATGGGTTGAGTTCGTGAGTTGTGAGAGCCGACAAGAATTTTTGTTTAAGAAAAAAAGTAGATAGTAGTAAAGTATGTACAGGATGGGTTTCCACTCTTGGATGGACTTGGAGTGTGTATCCTGACTATTCTGTCTATGCCCGTTTTGTAATGTGTGATAAATCCAGGTACAGCTGGTACAGCAGGTGCAGCGCCCAGTACGGCCTTTTTGCAGTGTAGATCGGCTGAAGGGTTGGATGGTTCGAGAGATTGAGTGCTCGAGGGTTTTGACTTTTGCATGCGGGTTTCTCTTGTGGTGCTGGAGTGTGTCGCTTTACGTTACGACTTACTCGCCCGTGTGTTGAGTGTCACCTTACTCGCTTTACTTTACCTAGGCATGTGTATTCTGGGTGGTGCTCTGGCAAATCTTGATTCAATCTGGGAAGCCTGGGAGTTTGGGAGTCTTGGAGTCTGGGGCTCTCGGATTGAGTTGTGGTCTGTGATGCGCGAGGGAGTGTCTTGAGAGTGTCGTGAGAGTGTGTATAGTGTCGTGAGAGTGCTGAGAATGCTGAGAGTGTTGGAGTGCGTCGAGTCTTGAGAGTATCGTATCCTGTACTGCTAGCTGATGGATGTCGTAAGGGTTTTTGTTCTGAGATTCCGAGATTTCTGAGATTCCAAGATTCTGGGTTTCTGAGATTCCGAGATTCTGAGATTCCGAGATTTAGATGTCTAGAGATTCGTTCTAACGTGCATCCTGAAGTGCATCCTGAGGTCAATCCTGAGGTCGCCTGCAAGTTTCACAATCACGCACACAAACACCAAAAAAGACTGGTCACTTCAAATCATCAGTTACACCACAACCGTTTCCGAAGTACCGTATATCCGTATCTAAAGTGCAGTACCACAGTACCACACTGCAAGATCCATCCATCCATCCATAACTGGCGTATGACATTTCCGCCATCTGGTTTCCCTTCATCCTTCCTGTACTTCACCACCATTCATCACCTACCAATACCACTTTAGTCGCAGAACAAGCCTCTATGGCACCACAAAGCATCCCCCTGGGCCCCCTGGTGTCCCTGGCATACCCGGTCATACTGCTGCACTTGGTCGCTATTCTTAAGCCAGAGCCGAAACGCTCACGCTTTTCAGGCCTGGTTGGCGTGGTGGCCACCCCTGAGCCTTTGAGGCCGCGCAACACGTGTGGAGTTCAGTAAAATTCGGGGATTTAGATTAGTTACTTTAATTTAGCATGCCACCATGCTGATCGTCCATGATCAGAAAAGGAAGTGCGAAAGCTTGGATGCAAACACGAACAATACTGACTGTTGCATTCCCGTAAATGGATGTCATGGTATTGCGTCAAATGTTTACTCACATCTGTCTGGAATAACTTTGTGAAACATTAAAAGTGCGTTTGCTTCGGATATTTGTATACCGATCGCAAATGCCTGCATAAGTTAGATCTCCATACAAAGATACGGTAGCTCTCAGAATAAACTAAAAACCAAGCCAATTGCTGTTGACTATAATGGCACTCAAACGATTGCATATTCAAATATTTCAAAAATCTTATAGAATTGCAGGTCTCCTCCTTCTGTTCTCAATGTCTAATGTAAGGTTGGTGAATAGATAGCTAAGTTCATCACCCCCCCTTATTAGGCTACGACTATTCCAGGAACGCCGCCATCCATCAACCACTTCAAGAAGCGGGCCATATCCGAATATTCCAGATAAAGAAAAGGCTCCTCCCAATGGTACCACCCGCCAGCACATTTTGTAACAAGAAACCTACTTGCCCTCATAAAACGATGCGCCCTCAATGTTGGCGCAAACCCTCCGAAAGGCCGAATACATTATCCTCCAAGCAAGTCCTTTGGGCAGCCTTCCTGTCCACCATTCAAACCGAGTTGCCAACGTCAAACGCCAAATAATCAAGTAATGGACCGGGTCATCGAACGTGCTAGTAACAGTAGATGTGAAGTGGGAAGAATATCTTCAATAGGGTATCGAGTACTTTTTTTGGTGCGCAAAATTCAAAAGAAAATGGGAAGGGTTGGACTTGTATCTGAGCTTACCTGCCGTCAACTGCAATTGTTGTCATTGTTAGCTATGTGAGTATCCCTGGATTGTGTCAAGGGTCAATCGTTAGTTGTTGGATGGAAGGGGTTAAATCCAGAAAGGGTGCGTGACTGGGCTGTAGACGAAAGAATAATAGGACAACTCCAGGCAAAAGCTAAATGAGAATCCATTGCGCTCCACGAAGAATGCTCAGGAGTTGTGATAACTCAGGAGCGTAATCGTTTGGCATCTGTTGAGCAATTAGTCAGATATACCCCGTATTGCATATCGAAGGATAACTTACCTTGGTTTTCGTTCTCACCCTCCTCATGCTCATCTGCACTCGAGCGTCGTCTTTTCCCGACTGAGGATGGTGACTGGGCAGTCTGTACCTCATCATCGTGGTCGTCGTTTGGTGGCTCTTCATCGTCATAGTCGATCTCGTCCTCATCGTCGTCTGCATTTTGCAGAGACTCAACTTGTTCCTCAATGATGGGTTCCAGAATGGTTGGTTCCGTTACATCGAAGACTTCGTTATAGTCTATTTCATCTGCTGCTTGAAGATCACCAACTACGGTAACACTGCCTGATGACTGATCCTCTTCTCCAAGATGTGAATCAAAGTCTTCAGGCCTTATTTCCTGGGTAGAGCGATCCGTCTCGGTAGCCTGATATTGAATCTCGGTGAACTCATCTTGAGGGATCTCTGTACCGCCATCATTGGTGGTAACAGTGGGTTCGTTCGTCTCGGCTACATCTTGCTCTTCATCCTGTTCGTCATCTTGCTCGTAGTATAGAGTATCTTCGCCATGTTCCGCAAGGGTAGTGTTATCAAATTCGTCGTCTTGGGTTAGTGTTTCAACTGCAGTATGGCCCTCGGTTGTCAATTCTTCGTCGGCATGACCACTTGATCCTTGAAAGCTTTGATTACCCTCGTTATCAGGGTGACCAAACTGTTGTTCATCATTGTCGGTTTGCTGAGTTTCTTCCGCGCCAATTTGCTCATTTGACGTTTGATCAGCCCCCGAAAGAACTTCTTGAGTAGTATCAGCTTCTTCGTTGGCTATCGAGATAGAGCGTCGGCGAAGCTCATCTTCTTTTGCTTGGTATTCGGCTATAAGTAGATTGTTACATTCTGAACAAAAACACACACTTGGTTGATAACAGGGTTTAATGGAATAAGGTGAAATACCATTGTCTGCTTCTTCGTGCAGGCTTTGTGCTGGTGAGCCGCTGGTGGTCGATTTGGCGGGTGCGGGTTCATCATCGTCCTCATCCTCACTATAATCGAGCAGATCTCCTTCGCCAGTACCTTCCTGGTTCTCATGTGTATCTTCTGATACATCTGCAGTAGTGGGAATTGGAACTGCAGTGACTTCTTGCTCCTCGGTGTTCTGGTCATGTGTTACCTTATCGTTTACGCTGCTAACTTGATTTTCATGGCTGTCCGTAGTATTTTGTGCAGCACCAGAGTCTTCTGCATTCAACTGGATTTCCTTTTGCTCGGATTCATCGAATCCACCGATTTCACTTGGATCGACGCCATCCTCATAGTAGCCGTCCTCTTGGATCTCAGACTCTTCAATCTGGTTGAAGTGCTCTTGCTCATCGAGGCTCTCACTAACCTCATCCCAAGTGGCCACAAGCTGAGAAAGTCCTTTACCTTCAGTAGCGCTGGCTCTAAGACTTGCAAACTTCTTTACGAAATTTGGACGAAGGCTGATGGTTACATGAAGGGGGCTTGAAGTGATTACTCCATCGTTCCGCAAGAGCTCGTCATACAGATCAAGTATATGCAAGAATGTCAATTCCCAAACGTTGGATGCCTAGATGATATTAGCTTGTTGCATTTAGATATGGAGATACAATGCACTTACCTCATTAACTTCAATGCCAAGCTCGTCAACAGAAAGGCATAGTTCGTCTTCCGCAGATGCATCCTCATGAATAACGTCCTTTAACGCTTCAAGGAATTCGGGTAGTGGGCCATTAATCATAGATCGATCCGTCAAGAAGAAAAGATCAGGGTGGTCAACATCTGAGGAGGCGAACAACTCATATTCTGTATCTTGATAGTTGACTATGACTCTCATGTCCTTGGAAGATGACTCGGCACTGGGTTCAACTGGCTCTTGTGTACCACTGGTTGTATTCTCTGTCGTCTGAACAGTTTCACTAGGTTCGATAGGCTTTTGCTCTTCCACTTCAAAATGTACAATATCTTCTTTCGGAGTTTCTTCGAGCTGCGAGGGAGCTTGCGTGGAATCTTCAATGTTGACTATGGCGTCTTCTGTGACCTCAATTTCTGCAGTTTCTTCAGGTACTGAAGCTGGTTCACTGACTTCCACTACAGGGATGGTAGCAGCTAAGTCCTCATCATTCGTCAATACAGGTGGCTCAGTCTGCGCTTCCTCTGTAACCAAAACGTCGTCTGTAGTTGGATGGTCACCGCTCATATTTGGGTCATCTTGAGTTGTGTAAATCTGATCAATCTCCTGCGCTCTATCCCATTCATTGTTGCTCATATTCGATGTCATCATCTCCTCAGTGGCATCGACAGTTTCCTCATGCGCGTCACGAACCTCCTCATCAGGATCGGCATCAACATCATTCATGGACAACGAATGGTGGTCATCATCTGCCATGAGGTCGTCATCTCCATTTTGAGGATGGTGGTTGCCTTGCAAGTCGAAACTGTCGTTGAAGTCGATATCAGACTGGGCATCTTCAATAATGTAATCCTCGTCCACCGGAGCCCCGCTTATGTCGATATCGATATCGATTTCATCTCCCATCATGCTATGTCCGTTGTCCGAAGAAATCTCCATGCTATCTTCACCCATGGTGGTGGGAGCCAGATGGCTACTCTGGAGTTGCCCGAAGCTCATGAGCGTGGCGTACGATCGAAAAAAGGGACGCGATGAACAACCAAAAACGCTGAAAGATGTGGTAATGTGTATTTAATAGAGAGATTGTAGACTATCTTCTCAGGTATTCGAGAGCGTGAAAAATAAATTTTGCAGACACGAGGATAACACGTCGGCACGTAAGGTCGTGGTGATTAATAGGCTGTGATGGCATGTGCTGAAAATGTAGTTGAACAAAGATTCCAACAGCGTAAAGTGGAGCTGCGGCTTGCCGGTCACGTCGATATTTGTAATAGGGTACGATGGCTTTGAGAACCGGAGTTATAAGCTCCTTATATTGACTTTTTGTGCGAAAATGGAGTACTCAAAATGTGAATGATTATGGTACCATGTCTTAATAAGAGTGTCATGTTCCTTGCTTGGTTAGATTATTTGTCCGAAGAATGTAATCAGATAATAGGTCCTGCTCTATCACCATATGTCAGTGCTTGTGGTGCTTGTGTTCACTTGATGGTGCGTATCACATGACGCGGTGTTTGACACCTCAAGTCCCGACAACGAGCGATCTGGCGACTCTGTGCTCTCGAATTACGGGGTACTGCTATCAACCACGCCCTTGCGAACCACAACCTCCAGCTCAATCGCAAATTTCCACACTTTTATCTGTCACCATGGTGGTTCTTGCAGCTTCGATATGTACGAGGGGAGGAAAGGCGATTCTGTCAAGACAGTTTCGTGAGATGCAGCGGTCGAGAATCGAAGCTCTATTGGCCTCGTTCCCAAAGCTCGCCGATACAGGAACACAACACACAACTGTCGAGCAAGACAATGTTCGATTTGTATACCAACCTTTGGACGAACTTTACATGGTTCTGATTACCAATCGACAATCAAATATCCTTCAGGACATCGATTCACTTCACTTGTTTGCTCAAGTCGTTACTAGCACATGCAAGAGCTTGGATGAGAGGGAAATCTTGCGGAATGCCTACGAATTGTTGAGCGCATTCGATGAGTTGGTTACTTTGGGATACCGCGAGAACCTTACGGTTGCTCAGATCAAAACCTTCTTGGAGATGGAGTCTCATGAGGAGAGGATCCAAGAAATCATTTCCAGAGTACGTGTCACCGAACTTAGCATACCGATTGTACTAATAATTGGTATAGAATAAGGAACTTGAAGCTACAGAGGAGCGTAAGAGAAAGGCGAAACAATTGGAGATGCAGCGCAAGGAAGTTTCAAGAAATGGCGTGGGCAGACCAGCAGCACCCCGAACACCCCAATACTCTTCCTACCAAGCCCCTGCCAGACCGACTGTTCCTGATACCTATGACTCTTATGAGGCCGAGAAGAACAAAACATATAAGTAAGTATCATAATATACCATAAGAGCCAATAACTAATTCGTAGCAGGGCAACACCAAAAGGAAAGGGTATGCAATTGGGCAAGAAATCAAAAACCACCGATATGTTCGACCGCGTACGAGGTGATATGGGCATGGAAGTTGAAGACTCAACTCCTTTGGTGCCAAACCACCCAGCACCTGCAGCTTCTGAAGCTGCACCAGCTGCACACGACTCCACAATGTTAGACCATGATGCTATTCATGTCACAATCGCCGAGACAATAAGCGCCAAGCTGTCAAGAGAAGGTGCTCTCAACTACTTCGAAGTCAAGGGAGACCTCCAGCTCCGTATTTCCGATCCATCTATGACAAAGGTCAAACTCGATTTGGTCGCCAATGCTAGCCACGGTGCTCAATTCAGAACCCATCCAAATGTTGATCGACCACTATTCACCAGTTCTAAGGCAATTCAGATGAGCAACGCCGCCAGGGGTTTCCCAGTCAACAACTCGGTTGGTGTCCTGAGATGGAGAGCTACACCAAAGGTAGACGATAGCAGTGCTGTACCAATCACTTTCACTGTCTGGGTTAACAAGGGCTCTGATGATACTTATACTATCACTGTCGAGTACGAGTTAACAGGAGGTGATGCCCTGACTGATGTAGCAGTTACTATTCCTTATTCTACCAGCGAGCCGGCAGTTTCAAGCTTTGATGCTACCTACGAGGTTGCTGGTGACAGTCTAGAGTGGGCGATTGGCTCTGTTGATGAGGACTCAAACACCGGCTCCTTTGAGTTTGAGGCCCAGGCAGAGGATGAGAATGAGTTCTTCCCAATGCAGGTCAGATTCTCTAAGACTACACCATTTATCGACGTTGATGTAAGTTCCAATCCATTCTTAACCATTCTGGACATTGCTAATAATCATAGGTTTCATCTGTCACATTACTTGAAATGGGAGAGGAGGTTTCATTTTCCAAAGAGGTCAAGTCCGTGGCAGAATCATATGTCATTGAGTAAGGAAATGGGGAAGGCAAAAGGATAAAATGATTAGCACGGCGCGAAAGGGGCGAAATGGTAGATTACTTCGTCTAGATAATGCAACAACAAATGACATGCCTAAAAGCATCATTATGTGAAGATGTATTAAAATTAATTTGACGATTGAGGCTCTCCTGGCGATTTATTTTTGGTTTGTATTGAGATAATCAAGATTATCTCAAGTATTGGATAGATGACTCATTATGATCATGTCGATTATAAATTGAACCTCTTATAGCTTACAAACTAAAATCTCGAATTCAACAATAACCCTACCGATATAATACAAAACTCCATTACCTAAAGTCACTTTGGTCCCCAGCAAGCTTCATATATTACTGCCTTGGTTATTAGGCACAAAGCCGCGTCCCATCGCGATCGTTCCTGTCAAGTCTAGATCATACTATAAGGTAATTATGCCTTGTTGAGGTACTGAAAGGTAGACCTCTGTCAGTTTTGAAGGTATTTCAATGATTCCACCATATAATTTCTGACAAAATTGCAAAGATGGCGGAGAATAGAGGATTGAAACTGCTGGGCGAGAAGACCTTGCATCTGAGAGCATCCACAGATTTTATAGGCCCTCCAATAGCATATTGTCCTTCTATGGACCTGGTAGCGATAGCAACATCTGATCAACAAGTTGTTGTCCATCGTTTGAATGGTCAACGTGTGTATGCCGTCGTTCAAAAGCAGAAATCCTTAAAAGTTGAAGGACTTCAATGGAAACCTAATGGTGACCTCTCCACGTTTATTTTACATTTTGAAAGAAGCTGATCATGACTAGGTCAACTGCTGGCCATTGCTTACAATGATGGAATTGTAAGGCTTTATGGTGCTGAGAGCACTAAGACTGTTCACCAAATTGTTACTGGTGGTGATTCAATTCCTTGCCTTGGATGGGCATCGAACACGACAAATGGTGGATCTACGGGGTTGTCTACAAAGCTGGCATTTGATAAACTTGACAATGCTGTGGAGCTTGATGCTGAGGAGTCAAAACCTTCGTCCTTAGACTTGCCAAGAGATCTCACCTTGATCGATGTTGAGAGCAGTATGGTAAAACTTAGTGTACTTCCTGCTGGCGGTACCTCGTAAGACTATCGTTCGAACGGGAAGAAGGCATGCTGACGGTTATAATAGTGAAGATGTGTTCTCTTCGAGAACATCTCTTGATGCTCTGTTTCGCCCATTCGATCCCAAAGACAATGACGCTGTTGATGTTATGATCGCTGGAACCAATGATTGCAAGGTCCATTTAAGCATCTATGATTCTTTTGAGGTGGGATCCTTCTCACTACCTTCAAGGTCACCTTCAATTGGAAATGGAATGGAAGGTATGGGCAAGTTGGTACTTCACTCATCACATCCGCAATTTGCTACCCATGGTGTACTCCTATCGAATATGTCCTCGCCAGATCACCTCCGCAGATTGACCTTTGTTCCTATGGATCTACGCTTCATCGGGACATTAGATGGATATCTTTCTCTACTGGCAGCTAAGTCTACACAACTCCAGAACTTGCTTAGATACGTCAACCAAGTTCAAGCTCTCATGACATTAGAGTATAAATCTACGCAGGACCTTCCCCAACGTTTCCTTAGCAATGTAAATGAGTCATTAGCAGAGAGTTATAAGTGCGATGTTGTACATGCCATGTATCACCAAGTCGTAACAGGTCATACATACCCGGTGATGAAGGAATGGCTGGTAGATGAACTAGCTGAAAGAGTAAGCACATTCAAAAATTCGTCACCTGTCTATAGAGAGCTGAACTTTTATAGGGCCACAAAAGGTGGGAAAAGGCGGCCATTAGTGGTTACGAAGGACTGCGAAAACTCACTCATGAGCACATGCTCCCTGCTCTTGAACGGTGCAGTGTTATTCTGAGCCGCCTCTATGGCATTGCCAAATTCCAAAGCAATGACGGACTGGGGCTCTCACTATCCCAAATCAAGAAAATCATGGATACAGTAGCATGTCTTAGCATGTGTTCATCCAGAATACTTTCCTACACCATTGAAGAGCTGGATTTGTTCCATACTTTCTCGACATGGATGAGACACGAGATTGATAGACTTGCATCTGATAATCCTTTGTCTTCAGAAGATATGCTGGAAAAGGAGGCTGCGATTGAGCATGTGAAGGTATTGCAATTTATTCAGACTGCAATGATGGATAGCAAGCTATCTGCATTTTTCCAAGCTGGAAATCCGGAAGATGGAGATATCGAGATCGAGGATGACGGCATCTCACTGTTCGAAACACTCGATTCACAGCTGCAAAAGCATGCTGAGAGGGAACCGTATGCGGAGACACTCTGCAAAGTTCCAGGACTATGCCGACGCTTAGATATTCAAGCCAAGGTGCTGTTCGAGCATATGGCTGAAAGTCAGAAACGAAACGTTTTCTTTGGAGAGGCGATTCCGTTGACACTGCTTGATGAAGAAGCTCCTGTGCCTGTCAAGATGAAAATGTGCTCAGAGGTAAGTTGAATGGAGTGTTAATAAGCAACCACTAACGTCTCAATAGGACAACGAGTGTGTGGTCTATGTTGCTAAAACAAAATCTTCCGAAGATCACAACCGTGCCATACTGTGTATCTATCGCCTTTCAAATACCATTAAGAATGGCATCAGTTCTCTAAAGTCCAGTCAAGCCATAGAAATCAACTTTGATGGGTACGAGATCGAAGATATTGAGTTTGAGGATTCAACTAACCTCTTGATACTCCTCACTTCTCAAGGTAAGCGCTTTCTTACTTTAATATACCTACTTAATAACTAATATCTACATCAGAGAGAACTCTTCTTATAACTTTGAGTTATACCCCTTCAGCGCTAATATATGGCGAGCACTCCCATCGTCCCGAGACAAAAAGAATTTCCATCGCGGAACTAGATATACTTACACTGCACACATTCCCAACAAATGGAGGCTTTGTTCCTAGCAAAATGATAGTTAGCGAAAGGAATTTGGCAGTGAAGTCTAGAGACGATGATGGTAGAGTGTGCTTGCTATCAAAGGACCAGTTGGTTTACAAGGTCTACAATTTGCCCCGGAGAGAAAAAAATTCAAGGGGTATTGGTGAGGACGATATTACCATGTCACAGTAGACTTAGATAGACAATGTACAATGTATGTTGCATGATGTTGAGATCCACTATATGTCTCCTCTTGTGATGTTGTGGCTTGATGTCAAATGGTACATTTCCCTTTGCTTTTGGGAGTAAGTAGAAGCTCGTCTCATAAAAAGCAGGCATGGGACTTACACCTTGTGATTAAATAGAAAAGCCTTGGGCCAGCTAACCTTTCAAGAATCATCTTAACACCACCGCCCCATCCCATCTTCTCACATGAAAGTGAGAACCCCGGTCCACCCATACTACCCAAGAAGCAAAGCTAATCCCATCTATCACCACACCACACCCTTGGTTCATATTTGCAAACATTCTTAAATCTCACAGCAGGTTTGGTGCGGAGGAGCGTATAGATAGCCCGCCTATATTTACTGATAGGTCGCGACTTGTTGTGGGCTAGGAGCCTAATTAACCTCGATGATATCAGATTCTTAGTAGACGCTTCGCCTGGCTTATTATGAGGTCTCGAAGTACTTTCAATCATTGGAGCTGTAGGTCTTTCTGTTAAATTTACGGTTTAGTTTGGTATGGCTTTTAATACTTGCTATTGATTTGGTATAGATTACAAGGAATATATCTCGAAGCACTAAGCATAACATCTGAAGAGTTCAGTGTATCAAGAAGACATGATTTCTATTACATGAATTTTGTGATTTAAGAAAGGATGTCACGACCTCGGTTATTGACGACCACATGACCATGGTATTGGGCTTCAGTTGCTAGAGCTTGAAAGTTGATTAGACACCTTCAAACACATCAAATTCTTTATTGTTTTAGACCCAATGATAAACACGAGCCACTTACAACATCAATCAGGTTGTCACGGATTGAGATAGTTCTAATATTGTATGAAAACAAATATGTAGTTGTATGGTAAGTATCCCTGGAACATGATACAATATACATTGATCTACACTAGATAAAGATGATCAACAGTCATTACCATCACCTGACGTTATGAGATACAAGAAAGACGATTATAGTAGATTATAGACCTAGAAATTAGTATTTCAGCAATGTCGAGTAATGTTGGGAGGGGAGCTTTGTTGGCATGCGTGCCAAGTCGAGCATGTTGAGTATCCGAATGTGCAACGTCGAAACAACTCAGAACACCGAAACTATCTGCAGCAATCCGAATATGGGACAAATCCAACTGACGATCATGATGATCATGCTTGAACAGCATGCTTTGGACAAAGAATCTTCGTATCGTTTCGCACGTAATTAATCTTCGTATCCAAGAACGCATCCAGATACGCGATTTCGACATCATCTCGGCCAGGCTCAACAACACGATCAATGGCACCATCATCAAAAGCAAATCCATGCCACAAAAACACCCCCATATCTCTGGCCATCGGTAGAGCCTTTATCATATCATCATCACGCAAGTCGGGTATTTCAGCACACAGTTTATCGTAAAACACAACACGCAACTCTTCAGCAAAATCATCATACACGAAACCCTTTGAGGTCATGGATCCCAGTATTTCTTCCAGGCCGTAGAGACTGGTTCCAAATGGAAGCATTTCCGCTTCAGCCCAATCAACAAGACCATATAGGTGCCCGGACGTGGAATCAATCATTATGTTGCTTGCGACGATATCACCATGTGTCAACACCCACGGAAGATAGCAAGCAATGTCAAGATTTTCCAAAATATGCCTTGCAGCGGCCCGAAACCGTAGAGGTAATTCTTTGCTTAGACGTTCAAATCGATACCGGAGGCTTGAACCAATTTTTCCAAGAGGCAAACATACTTTCGGAGCAATAGACCACGTTTGAGCAAGAAAGTTGGCGAAGTCCTCACAAAGCCTTTTTCGACAGCTCGCAGCTTGAGACAGTGAAGAGTCTTGGAAGGTTTTATACGAAATTCCTTGCATTCTCTCCATAGCATAGACATTCAGCTTTGAGTTTTGATATGCGCCGAGAAACGTTGTAGCCGGCGCCAATGGCCCATATTGCTTTTTGGCGGCCCGGACGACTTCCATATCCAATTGGTAGATGATAGGGCGGAATTGCACAATGAGTTTGTCGGCCACGGTGAGCGTGTAGCTGCACCAGCCTTGACATACAGCCGGCTGTATAACCTTGCCAGGATAAAGGCTTTCAACATACGCCTTGCAATCATGCTGCGTTGCGGGGTTGAGTCCTGAGCGTTGAAAGAAGTCGTCTATGGAGGTTGAGAGCGCTGACACTGTTGAAGTCATCATGGCGCTCACTCTCACGCTCACGCACACTCATAGTCAGACTGTAAGTCCTCACCACCGCGAAGGATTTGATAAATAAAGACAAATGGATGACGATAAAGACCAATAACCGGGTAAGAGTCGCTGGAATACTTTCACATGACATTGGTACGGTTTTACCCGTCAGCTTGGTCTAAGAGGCGTACTGGGATGTTGAGCCATTGGTTCTGGAGACGAGAGGTAACATCTGGTAGTAATACGAACACCACAACCACAATATGTCGCACAGGATCGGATCGTCATTATCGAAACTGGCCTTAGACGACACACATGAATGAGGGGAACAGAAGAAAAGCAAATGCATCTCTGTAGCACTTCTTGACGGAAGACAATATTCCAGCATTCACAAGCTGCTGGCTTTATGGTAGTGGTGTTAGTGTTAAGGTTTAGCGCTGCCGTTAAGTGGACACGCTATGCGATTGCCTTCTGTGGTGCTCTACCAGGCGAGGCCGGTGGTGGAGTGTTTCTCCACATGAGATCTCTGAGTCTACTTTAGTCCCTCAGTCAACCAAAAAGGGATGTTGACTAGTGGAAAACTCTTGAGATATCACTGTGATGAGACAATATTCCAAGAGGATTCACGTCCTTCTTCGCCACGGCCTCACATCTCCTGTAGTCATGCCTATTATAGCTATATTACACACGCTAAGATGATCGACAGGACAGTAAATGCTTATAGCCAATAATTGAATCCATAAGCTCCACGCCTACCATTGGAGCGAGTGTCGACTCCGAGTTACATTTGTATGAGGTGTGCGGCTGCAGCACATTATGCAGCGGCGCGGGAGGGGAGGGGCCAAAGAATGAAGGCTGAGCTGAGGAGTATGTACAACCAACATGCGAAGACAAGTGTTGAGGGAAACACAGCCTCGACATTGGAGGCAACAGCAATAGATCGGCGCAATTGCTACACATCTTTTAATGATTTGTCTGACCTCAGACCTGAAAACATGGCGCCCCAATTACTCTTCCCTCCTGTGTTCTTTCCTATAGGAAGCGTGCAGCTTTCCGTTAGCTGCTGTGTTTTGGTACTTTCAGCTACCCAATGTAGAAGGACATGTGTGATGCTTCCGGAGTCTTTTTAATTTATTTTTTAAAAAAAGGCCATAACGATGCTGACCACCTACTGTACTTCAAGCTTCAGAGGAATGCGTTAGCAGAACGTTATGGTCATCATCAGCCTTGACGTGTTTAAATGCTTTTCACTCTCCACTCCTCTCTATATCTCCTAAGATCCAAAACTTTCATACGGAAATTTACTGAACAACACAACATGACGGGTACTGGTAAACGTCTCTTGGTTTGCTGTGATGGTATGCACCACCCTTTAACCCAATGGCTGAGAATAAGCCCTGATATATTGTAGGTACTTGGAAGAGCGCTGACAGTGGCTATACCAAGCCAACCACCTTTCATCCTGTGAGTATGTTCTCTTGATAATATCCTGAATAACTTCTAACAGATTCTAGAATGGTGCTCTTCAGGTCCCTAGCAATGTTACAAGATTAGCACGTGCCTTTCGAAGAGAAGGCCGAGATGGGAAGCCTCAAATCATCTACTACCAATCTGGAGTAGGCAGTGAAGGATCGTGGCTTGATACATTTACTGGCGGTGTCCTCGGCCTTGGAGTCTCAGAGCACATCCGTGAAGTACATATTATCATCCCAAGTTTATGACACTTGCTTACCGTTCTATCAGGCTTATGCTTTCATCGCTGCAAATTATATGCCTGGCGATGAAATCATTCTCGTCGGGTTTAGTCGTGGCTCTTTCACTGCTCGTTCCATAGCAGGCCTGATCTCTGAAATCGGACTCTTGACAAGAAAGGGCATGCAGGATTTCTATGCTGTTTTCAAAGACGCCGAAAACTTTCACACCAGGCATTATCATGATATATTCCCTACTAAGCCATTCCCAAACAAACCAACTGGTTCAAACAAGATAGCTGAATACAGAGACAGACTTGTAAAGGTAACAGTTTATTTATGCTTGCTATGGTACATGCTGACAGGTTTAGGACAAACTCACGAGAATCAACAATCCGGATGGTAGCCCTATCGAAATCCAAGCCGTTGGAGTTTATGATACAGTTGGCACCCTTGGTATACCTAACACGCCCATCCTTGCAGCTCTTGGTTTGGAGCACTCGATCAAAGAGTTGAAGTTCTACGACACTTCCCTGTCTACAATTATCAAACATGCTTTTCAAGCTCTTGCCCTCGACGAAAGGCGCAGCTCATTTGCTCCCGCTGTTTGGGAGAGGGGCGAGAATAACAAGACTGATCTTCGTCAAGTTTGGTTCCCAGGAGTACATACGAATATCGGTGGTGGTTATGATGATCAAGAAGTATGTTTTGCATGAATTCCTACCAAATAACTACTAACATCTAATAGATATCAAACATGACGCTTGCTTGGATGATGGATCAGCTCTCGTCCATTGGTGTAACATTCCAGGAGGATGTGATTACAGAGATTTTCCGTGAAACTAAGGACTACTACGAGACTCACCCAACCAAAAACTTCGCGTCTAAATCTGTGACTCAATCATTTTCCCCAGTCCGCCCATATGGCCTCGGTGAGGTATACGAATCACAATCATTCGTGTGGAGGCTCGCAGGCACATATGTTCGTAAACCAGGCTTCAACACCCGTGCAAGTACAACGACCGGCCTGCCGACACACCATCCGCTGGAGAGGACCAACGAGCGCATCCACTCTAGTGTACGTATACGACTCGAGAACCAGGGGCTTGGTCCAGATGATATTGGGAAGTATAGCTGCCCGGCACTCCAACCTGGAAAGCTGTGGAAATATGTCAAGACCAGTATCGATGTCTATGATCCAGTCACTCATGGTGATACTTGGAGCACGAATGGAAATGAACAGTTGAATAACAAGGGAGAACGCTGGGTTTGGGAATATTGCGGACCTGCACATAAGAAGCCTGTTCAGACGACATTGATTGAAGAGAACCTTGGGCCGATTGAGAGGAGGTTGTTGGATATGGATGGCGGCGTCTGGGCAAAAACTATCTTTGAATAGGTATCATGGGCTGGGGTATGTTGATGGTGGAGGTTATTCAATTTGTAAAGCATGTTCATTTTAGTCAGTTTCGGCGTCGGATTACTCTTTATGAGATTGCTTTTTATCGCTATTACCCAATTCACTGTTCTAGTCAATTTATCTTCAACCCTGATTATTCATTGCTTGTCAATCACTAACCTTTCATTACTTGCCCTTCTTTGTTTTAGTTTTCACTGCTACTGCTCTGTTTCTGGATACTGCTTAGTTATCTGATCATACTCAACCGGCTTTTTCTTGACTTTTGACTTTGCTTGGTGATGCCATACATGCTTTCTGTATTTCACCATCAAAAATTGATATAAATTTAGCCAATAATCAACATAACAGCATCTCGAGAGACTACCTGTACATGTCATGATTCAATACTAATACAATTCATTTGTTATCTCAAGAGTGTTCCAGGAACATAGATTACGTCACATATATCCACAAGGCAAGATCAGAGTAAATGGGTTCATTGAAAATTAAGAGAAACCTACCTATGCATGACTTACCTTCGACTTTCTTTTCTCCCTACATCCTAGCTTACCTGGCTAACCGAAAAGCATGTCGACAAGAAGGGCAGCGATTTTGCTCCTTGAAGCATCGTTTCGCACACTTCCGATGGAACTGATGAGCACAAGGAAGCTCCACGATGTCCCCAACGAGGTTTTCTAGACATATCACACAGTTTTCATCCGCGTTCTCGCTTGCTGCTCTCAGCAAACCCCCTACGGTGTAGAGATGACCAGTAGCCACGACATCGTGGGGAGTATACGACAGCTGATCAAGAGCGGGTGGAGCGTCTGGAGCGTTAAAGTAGGTCGCTCCACGACGTCGCAGCCGACGCACGAGACTGCTTGGTTCACGCTCACGCTGAGATTGCGAGCGTTGTGGGATATGTCTATTTTGTGCGGCCCGTACTCGCTCCGAAAAGGAGAGGAGGCCGTGGTTTCTGAGGCCGGAGAAGAGGTTGCGGGGTGGGGCGGGCTGAGGGTATGACTCCCATGGGGCTGGAGCTGGGCGCCTTGGGTCTTGAGATGGTGCTTGTGGGTCTGCGGTTAAGGCTGGAGGGGGAGGGGGAGGGGTAGGAGCGATGAGGCCGATCGCCGCCGCGAAGTCGTCTGCCGTCAGGAGTCGGGTTTGCTGGTTTAGAGACTGTTGGGAGGTGGAAGGCGTTTCGAGACGGAAGATCGCAGAACGATCTTCTATCAGCGAGTAGACGCTGGAGCTGCGAGACACTGGACGGGTGTTAGAGTTCGAGTCTGCCATGATGTTAGCTTCTGGGTGGGTGGATATACTTAGCTTCTGGTATTCCTATATGGTAGTAGGATGATGCTAAGGCTGGCACTTGTGATGAATTGATTTGTTAACACCCGTTCATATATATAGACCGTGAAGTTTCTTTGTGAGTTTCATATCCCTTTTTAGTGGATTTTTGTCTTTGTTAAGAGTCAATTGAAGCAATTATCTGTAGTCGGCGACTTTGTTTTGAGTCAAGTGAGGTTCATTGTCTGGGTCTGTCGCTTTGTTCATTGTCAATTGTTGCTACTCAAAGACGGAACATCACAATTCTATTGTAAATAATACAAATAGTTACTCAGGTAACTGTAAGACACTAAATATAGATAGTATCTATAAGTCTAACTGGTATTATGTGGTGGATATTCGGTACCATACTACTCTCTTAGATATCTCAAGTGTTGATAAAGATATAGAGTGGATCCTATACAAGCATAATACTATAAAATTTTAACTACTAGCATAAATTGATAAAGACAAGACGTTAACTGTGTCTGTATTTATTGAAGCACAATATTTCCATAGTTATTGCTTGTCCCTCCTCGATACATTAGAATGGCGATTATCAAAATCACTAGCTGCTCTTGTGTTAATGATAGTGACCGGGATCTCAATCGGCCACAGCTACAAATACTAGCAATTCTTCAACTTAATTTGGAAACATGGTATGAGATACTGAGAGAAACCCGACTAGTTTAAAATTCGTGACCTATACGCTTGACACCACATATAAAGAGCATTTTGCAACCCAAGCAGAGAATCAAGCTGATCCAAAGCAAATCAATAACGCAATATTACTCAATGTTTGTCCTTCTTCAAATTTGGTGTGCGATCTTATGTATGGCGATGAAAGGAGCAATGATGACGATGGCGACAATGATATTGACGTGGCCATCCTATTATTGAACAAAATATGATTTGAAAACGACCAAAATGGAAGGCGATTTGGACAGTCTGACTGTTGCTAACCCAGGCTATTAGACAGTTGACGCGTTTTATAATTGCATTGATCTTGCACTTGCTTGAGATGCCCCACCAAGCTGGTTCAAAGACAAGATGTGAACAGCACAATCTATTAAGATAGGACTATAAGATACGATCGTGCTATTGACAAAATATAACAAAGTGTTCATACATAAACATTAGATATCATAAAGTCATATACTACAATCCCTCACTCTCTCACTCCTGCTTCAATGACAGGTGCTCGCCCCTCAAGCTCCCCAATACGCCCCTAAGAAGCCCTGAGTTAACCGCCTCAGGATCCCTCTCGAAAACCGCATTGATGGCCGCCAAACTCAATACGAAGACCCACACATCTCCACCCCTAACCCCCTTCCACCACCCACGCTTCTTTCCAACCTTCCACAAACTGTCGATGCTGGCACGCGCAGAGTACAAGAAGTTGCCGCGGCCATGCTTGCGGTCAACGAAGCCCCATAAACCGCCTAGAAAACCGCCGAAGAAATAGCGCTGTGTGGGTAGGAATTTCGGGTTGAGAAGCGTCTGGAAAAGACAGATAGATGCCCACGATGTGCCAACCGCGCCGGCGACTGTGGTGGTGAGGCGTAGGATGCGTGCTGAGAGTGAGTTGACGGAAGTGAGCGGTGCACGATAAAAGGACTTGTATTTAGGGATGGACATGACGGTGAAGAAAGCAGCGAAGAACTTGGCCAGGCGCGGGAAGATGCTGATCCAGTAGGTTATATAGGTGCGGGTGCAGGAGGGGTCGTGTGGGTGGAGGGTTGCACAGGTAAGGGAGGTGATGAGTGGGTGCGCCGTAGAGGTAAGAGGTGCAATAGGTGCAAGGGAAGCGGGAGTGATCGTGTTGGGGAAGAGAATTGGTGAGATGAAGGGAGGATACTTTTGCTTGGCGATAGTTGCCAGTCCGTCTACTATATCGTACGATCTTGGCCAGCGGAGATGCAATGGATAGTCGACCGGTCGGGGATGGATATATTCCGGGGAGTTCTTGAGGATGAACTCGCCGTATGGCTAACATTGTTAGTTTGAAGAACCTGAAGGTGGAATACAGTGGTTTCATGTACCTTGGGGAAACATTCTCTATCGAAGACAAAGGCGTGCAGAAGTTGACCAGAGGTAAATGGCATGAGCATCCAACTTCCCCACCACCATGGTCTATTAACTTTGTCCCATATCCAGCCCTCGTTCTCAGCCAAATTGTAGAGGAATTCAGCGGCGCGACTTAGAGTATAAATGGCTACGGTCATTCGTAATTGATCATTAGGATATACTCCTAGCATAAAACCTGCCAGACTGGCTCCAACAGCCGGAGCAAGTGAGCAAGTGAGCGTTCGAGAACACTTTGGGTTGCGTCGCCTGAAGGGTTCCGCGGATGGATCTAGTAATTGTGCTCGAAGACGCGTAAAGAAGCGGAACAATAATCGATGGAGGAGGAGGATCGACGATAATGAGAGCGACAGTCGAAAGTTGGGGGATATCCAAAAGGACTTTCGAATCACCCTTTGCACGTCTCAGTCAATTATTCAACATGGACTTGGGAGGGCAAAATGATTACCGTTCCTTATTTCCTCCAAGCAGAGCCTTTGATATTAGAGTCCATGCCTTCAGTCCAGCAGCAGTTCCTATAAAAACCCTCAAACTAGCTCTCACAGCAGCGGCATTATAATCATCTTTTCTCTCCCTCTCCCTTTCAACCTGCGATACAGTGGGGGCATTCCTCTTCAACACCTTTGATCTAGAAATAATATATCTATGGAGGATCTGATATTCTTTGGCCGATATAGTGTATCGTAAAGCATTCCGAAGTATGGGATCAGATTTGGCTCTTGCTCGAATGGAGTCCTCCGAGCCCTTGGCAAGGGATGGATCAGACATGATTGCTGAATTTCATGAACTGGGAGAGGAAAGCGAGTTATACTCAAAACGCGTTCATTGTGCTTGAGGAATGCGTGTGTTGATACGGCCTCGGCAGCGCTTCCCCAGCTTTTCGGATTAATGTGCATGTGTTATCGGGTGGACTATCTTCCGCTCTTGCACTTGACTTTCCTTTGGTGCTTGGCTTGCCTGACCTCCATTTGCTTCACGTGTTGGTACCTGATTCCTGTGCAGGCACTTATGATGTGAGAGTCGGTTCCACTGCCTATCTACAGACTACATACCTTAAAGGAATTGGCTGGAGACCCTGAAGTGGAAAGTCTCTTTTACTTGCACCACTTCAACTTGCAACTCCACTTGACTTGACCTTGGATCCGCAACGCTGACATCGCTTCGCACGCCTGGTCTTTCATCCCGTGCTACTCGTCCAGATATTCAATTTCTCTAAAACTCTCCGTACCCTTATGCTTATCAATATAACGATGATTAACCTCCCCTAGTATGTAGCAACCATCAGAAGTACGACGACGAGGCCGTGCTGAGTTTGATATTCGGGGTTCACTTCTTAAATTCCCTGCCTCATTTACCCATCCTAGAGGCATCCTAGAGGGGGCTTATGAACAGCCTACATACTTGTTCTCTATTGAGTGGCGTTCAATGGTGTCTTTATTATCCCCTCTCGTTTCCCTCCACTTCAGTAATCCAAACTTCCATGTCATGGAATTGAATAAGATTACAGAAATACAGGGGATCTGTATTGGATATCCTATTCGAAAGAAGTCATAAGGTTGGAGAGAAGGGCAATACTTAATCAATAACAACACATCCGTCCAATTAGATACAGATCAACAAGGTGACGAGGAATGGACTGAGGGGACTGATCGTAGTGAGCAGACACGCATGAGAGCACCCGCACCGCACAGCACACTCATGCACAAGAACGGGCACACCCACGCTTGTCTGCATCGGCAAGAGTTGAATGTGCGCAAGGAGGACAAATCGAGATGGACAGCCATGTCATGGGTTGATTATTTATCAGTCGTTCGTCACTCTTCTAAGTACCAAGGTGTGCTTTCTCTGTACAGTAAGTACTTAGGGAATTTTCGAAAAGAAATGGCTCCGAACGCCAGAACGCCAGTACGCCAAGGTGCCAATCCGCCTACCCAAAGAAAGGCTAAAAGCACATAGTTGTGTAGCCACAGAGCCAGCAGGGCCAGTGGCACGGTGAGAACACAGGAATAGAGCAAGTGGAGCGGGAAGAGCACGAACACCAGGACACGCCGGGCCTTTCAGCCCGGCGTTTAGTAGCCCACAACACCGAGTACCATGAAGGATCTCATTCTGACAGTGAGAAATCGGGCCAGATGATTCTTCGAGGAATGTTCGCCGGATCCATAGGGCATTCTGGCATGTCGTTTATATTCTGTATGGCTTCTTGAAGATGTTCTCTCTTCCCATGCAGTCGTGGTCGATGCATGCATGTACGTACGAAGTTAGCATAAATACCGTAACTCCGGGTGCGTTCTCACTCATGTCCCTTTATATGTCAAAGTGAGCAGCCACAAGAGCGATTTTGTCGAGTCCAAAGGAACAATAAATCCAAAGGAAGACAGAAGGAGGAAGAGTACACGAGAGACGAGTAATATGTATGTACATACATACGTACTGTAGGATATTATAAACTATGGAGAAGAATAGCCACACTGTCAGCCTTTTTTTTTTGCGCAGCAATTTTATCTCCACAAAGCAAGAGTAAGCATCACAACAATGATGCGTCCCCACAGACTAGGTACAAGCAAGCAGTGGAGAGGATGTATGGGTTGTACAACAGTACCTAGCGAAGTCTATGTACCTGCAAACCCCACAGGCCCTTAATTATCACGAAATGAAAGGCAGAATTCTCCTTCAAGAATGTGGTTGTTTCTCGCATTGATAAGTGACTGTCTGCTTTGTTTATCTTATTTGACGTAGTATGCATGATCTGTTGATAACTTGAATGTGAGTATGAGATAAAGGGTAGAAGGAGGAGGAGGAGAAGAAGAAGAAGAATTCATAAGAAGAATAAGACGAAGAAGAGGAAAAGGAAGAAGAATAAGAAGGATAAGAGAGAATAGGCACTGCTGGTGTCTGGTGTTGGTTGTTCAGTTCTTGTTTTATTCTGTGCTGAGTTTACGGTATGTAACCCTCATGGTCAAACAGACCGTACATAGCGACATAGCGACATAGCGACATACAGACACACAGAGTACAGGTCAAGCACCGCTCTGCACTGCACTGCACGCACTTTACAAGCACCGAGAAGCACCCAGAGACATCCCATACACACAAACCCAGACTACCCAGACTACCCAGTCTACCCAGTCTATTACCCAGACTGCCCAGACAACCCGCCGCCCACGCCCACGCCCACGCCCACACACTCTCGCACACACAATTCACCTACACTCACCATTCGTTCACTCACTCACATATCCTCGCTCTCCCGCCCTTCCCTCACTCTAACGCCAACAGCGCGCGCTCGGTCGGGAAACACACGATCGACATCATTCTTCTCATCAATCCAACCCCGTCACCCACCTATTCTCAACAAGACCTGGTGAAAGATTCTCCAGACCTTCTCATATACATCACCTCCAAATTTCACTCAAGGTACGGCATCGTTGGCCTTACACTGATGTTCGACAAGCCGATAAGCCCTTCAGAACGTCGCATTTAGACTTTCACGTTTAGTCCCTTCTCCCACGAAACATCAACCCCGAGAAATGTCGACACCCTCCACAGCGACACTCCAGCCGCATCATTCACATTACGGTTATTCTCACCATCAGAACTATCAGTCAAATACCAGTCCACTATACAACTCCACCACCGCTGCTTATCGCGCCAACGGGCCCATTGCGAACGGCAACGGCCGTCTGGCAGCGTCCCAGTCCTTCCCAGGTGCTTCGACCAATTTCGCCTCGAGTTCGTCAGCCAGTGTGGCCCCCTCTCGATCAGGTCAGAGTGCCTCGAATCCGATGTCCAAACAGGACTCGAATCATTCAGATATGCCGGTCTCACACAGTACTGCGGAGCTGAACTCGGCCAAGAAGAGACAACGGTCTCGCCAGCCTGATTGGGGCAACTTCTACAAGAATGGACTCCCTCAAGAAGTCATCGTCATCGATGATTCTCCTCCACCGAGGATATCAGACACTCCAGATGACGTTGCGAATGGGGCATCTCGATCGAACCAGGCGAGTCGGGCGGTAGGAACAACAAGTACAAGGCACGCGGCAAAGAAGAGAAAGCGTGACGATGTTGGTACGGCCTACGATCCTGTTTACCAGCTTCCCGCATCTCATTCAAACACACACACTCCACATTACAATGATTCTTCTGCGAGTACTATCTCCACTGACCGTACGACATCAGCCATACATACTACTGCGGGTACGTCATTGGGGTCTCAACACTCGAACGGAGGAGTGAATGGCACGTACCAGGCCGACGTACAGCCCGGCCAGAAGAGAAAACGAGTTGCTACTCGACAGCAGATTGCCAACGAGGCAAAACGGAGAGAAGTCGAGGTTCACGGTGATGCCTATAGTAACTACAGAGCGCCACCTCGTCCACCGATCAAATGTGACGACGTGAAGGTGACGGTGGTTCCAGACGTACGTATTTCTCCATCTTCAAATTTGACTTACAATACTGACGTTTGTCACAGAATGCGTACAGTAAGGACAGGAAACTTGATGACGATGATGGACATTATGTTGTTGTGAACGATACTCCTCTTACGGACAGATGTACGCACCAAACCTCTCTCTTTCTCAGCAGCGCGAAACATTCAAAGGCTAATATCTACTTAGATCACGTAGTCAAACTCCTAGGACAGGGAACATTTGGTAAGGTTGTCCAGGCTAAAGACAAGAGAAACGGAGACATGGTTGCCGTCAAGATCATTCGATCGGTACAGAAGTACCGTGATGCTTCACGAATCGAACTCCGTGTCCTCTCAACGCTGAAGGCCAACGATCCGCAAAACCGAAACAAATGCATTCATTTACGAGCCTGTTTCGATTTCCGAGGACATATCTGCATTGTCACAGATCTGCTCGGACAAAGTATCTTCGATTTCTTGAAGAGCAACTCTTTCGTTCCATTTCCTAACAGTCAAATTCAAAGCTTTGCACGTCAGCTTTTCACAAGTGTTGCATGTAAGTACATCTTGAAAGCTACAATGTCTAGCAATACTAATTGCAACTAGTTTTGCACGATCTCAATCTTATCCACACAGATCTCAAGCCTGAGAACATTCTCCTTTGCAGCAGCGCGTATCAAACATTCACTTACAATCGCAAAATTCCTTCTTCTTCTACCACAGTAGCCCGCCAGGCCGCCCAGAGACGAGTTCTTCTGGACACTGACATCAGACTCATCGATTTTGGATCCGCAACATTCCAAGATGAGTATCATTCATCCGTTGTGTCCACACGACATTATCGAGCCCCAGAAATTATTCTTGGATTAGGCTGGAGCTTTCCTTGTGATATCTGGAGTATTGGATGTATATTGGTCGAATTTTTCACTGGCGATGCTCTGTTCCAGACACATGACAATCTCGAACATTTGGCCATGATGGAGGCTGTCTGTGATATGAGATTTCCATCGAATCTGGTTCAACAAGTCAACAAGATGTCTCATAGAAGTGGTGGCAACCCAGCTTCCAAGTATGTTATCAGTTATTATCTACGCAACATTATTTACTAACCATTTTTAGATTCTTCAAGAGACTTAAGCTTGATTATCCAACCGCCGATACGTCAAGGGCCTCACGCCGATTTGTCAGAGCCATGAAAAAGCTTCCTGTATGTACACCCTGTAACCGCAGGTTCTTCTGCGTATACTGACTTGATTTAGGACATTATTCCTCCCAACAGCTCGTTCTCAAAACAATTCTTGGATTTACTGAAAAAGATCTTTGTCTATGATCCATCACAGCGCATAACAGCCAAGCAAGCTCTTCAACATCCATGGTTCAAAGAGCTCGCAATAGCAGACGATGGCTCTGAAGCCGCCCGTATTAAACGGGAAAGGGAAGAGGAGGCAGCAGAAGCACGGCGAATAAATGGATATCGTTGATAAATAAATATAGCGCTGGCTTGAGCCTTTCTGGACACAATATAGACAAAGGGCATTGATGAAAATAATGCTTCGATAGTAGCAGGGTTGTATGGGAGGTGAATTCGGGAATTGAACTGGCGTTGGGGCTGGCTGGGCCTGGCTGAATCAAGGGCATGATATGAAGGCATTAAGGTTTATTATTCTGCATTCGGTTGAAAGGGATTTCAATTTTTGAAGACGTTTTTATTGCATTGGACTGGATGGGTGGGAGTGAATTGGGGTGGAGTGGAACGGCCTTTAATGGAAACCATGCTATCTTTTTTTTTTTTTTTCGTTTGTTTATTTGGTCCCCCCGTTTCTTGAGTTGTAAGATAATGCTTTCCTGGAAAGCTAGCACATACGAGGGGGTAGGCTTGTGGCTGTATTATCTATTGTCATATTGTATGGATCTACCTATGGTGGCATACTATTGATTATGATTTGAGAGGCTGTGGGACAGAAATTTATGAGTTTGGGGTACGTGGTACCCTTGCATCGAGAGCTTGGTCATTCTTCCTTCTACTTGTGTGAATAATTTATCTGTGATGAGTCCTCTGTCCTGTACCTGTAGAATCTGACTCTTATCTTTTAAATGACTCGCGAGGCTGGCATGATGCCTTATTGGGTTGACTCACTTGCCGTATAAATTTCTGACTCTTGTTCGCGAGGCTGTCCTAAAGTTCTTTCCAACTATAGCGGGTTTATTTAAACCATTATTCGTGACAATTATCCCAAAAAAATCTCTGGAAATGCAATTCAGCATATGTACATATGCATATTATCCTTCGTAAAGGGGCAAAGACCGCCAACCATCACAAAGCACTGAAATACGCCGCGTTACACGCCAAAGAGAATAGAATTACCTATCAGCGATTGAATCACCTGCGCAGAAATCCTGAAGTCACTGAGAGACTGAGAGAACTCCGCGAGAAAAATCATATTCGAAATAAAGCCGCTTCAGCTGAAACCCGATTACGTGACGAATTAAGGCCTCTTTCCACTTTCGTCGGTGGAGAAATCATCCGAGGACCAGTCCTCCAAAATACCCGCCGAAACTACTACCTGCGCTTGAGACCAACTGGCTGGGGAACGGAACAGTGGGAGAGCCTCTCGAAAGGATACATTGCGAATAAGAGGGCTGCTGCTAAAAGTGTGTTTTGGCCGACCAAGATGAAGAGTCACGTCGAATTCATCACCGCGCCCACGGCGGACACGCCTGGTACGGCGCTGCTGCTTCATTTCGACAATCGAAGATATCTCATCGGGAACATGTCTGAGGGTACCCAACGTGCTTGTGTGCAGAGGAAGATTGGCTTGTCTAAGGTTGAGAACCTGTTCATGACGGGAAAGACCGATTGGGCGACTACAGGTGGTTTATTGGGCATGATATTGACCTTGGCGGACAGCTCGGCCTCAAGTAGAGCTGAGTTATCAAAGAGGATAGAGGAGAAGAATGCTAAGCTGGATAAGTATGGCTCTCATCAGGAAGCAGTAAAGGAGCTGGAAAGCAGACAGGCTATGAATATTCATGGCGCAACAAATCTGACGCATATGTTGGGCACGGCTCGACGTTTTGTATTCAGAAAGGGAATGCCGCTTTATGCCAATGAGTACAGAGAGCGTGGAGCCAGAGAGAATGACGACCCGGATTATACTGATGCAAACATCAAAGTTTGGGCCATGGCTATATCACCTGAAAGTGGTGACAGATCACGAAAGAGGAGCCATGAGGAGATGGAAGAAGATGGTGAAGCTGCAAAGGCCGCAGCTGAGCTCTTGATCAAGCAAGAAGATCAAAAAGATCAAATTCGAAGATCCGTTGTGGCTTCTATGTTCAACTCAGACTGGAAACTTGACGCTCTCCACGAGTCGAAGCTCTCCGAGGTCAAGATGCCAGCGACCATTTTTGTCCGAGAGAATGGGAAAGTGACGAAATATACTGGACCAAAACCCGGTCAAGAAGGATTCGTAGATATTCAAGTCTTGGTCAGAAACCCATGGCCTGGAGCCATGATTGAGGCGTTACCCTCAACAAAGCCTTCTAAGAGTGCCGTCTCATATATCATCAAGAATCATACTCAACGTGGAAAATTTGATCCCCAGGCTGCTATTCGCCTCCGTGTCCAGCCTGGCCCTAACTTCGCAGCACTTACCCGTGGACAGAATGTGGAAGCTACTGATGGCGCTATTATTACCCCAGATATGGTTTTGGCTCCTTCAAAGCCTGGTAATGGATTTGCTATCATCGAGTTACCGACTGCGGAATACATAGCTCCTATGTTACAACGCTCTGAATGGGCATCAGAAACCATCATGAATAGTGTTGCTGCTGTTATATGGATCCTTGGCCCAGGTGTCGGTAACGATGAAAGACTTATCAATTTCATGAAAGAGAACTCTCAATTTGAACACATCGTCTCTTCACCAGACCACTGTGCCAACTCTCTCGCTTTGGAGTCTCCTGCATCTGCAGCCATCAGACTACACCTCGTAGATCCTGATCGTTTCCCTATTCCTCAGCATAACAACGTCCCAATCATTCCACAGTCGGATGATGCTCCATATATGGTTGCCCGCACCGGCTTACGTCTACAACTCGAGCCAATCGCTACAAAGCTGGAGGATTCGATCGTTCGTTACTTGGACACTGCTAGAGTCATCAAGGAAATGCCTGCGGATGTTCTGGCTCTTGCTAAACAAGCACATGCTGAGCTCAACAACCCAGACTTTGAAGCGGCGCTTAATAAGCGTCAAAAGGATCTCCCCGGCAAGGACGTTGAAATTATCTTCCTTGGCACTGGATCAGCACTGCCTTCAAAGTACCGCAACGTCTCTGCAACAATGATCAAGATCCCCGGCGTTGGAAATTACCTCCTTGATTGTGGTGAGAACACACTTGGCCAGATCAAGCGTGTCTTTGGACCCGAAACTCCAACCATACTCCGCGACCTCAAGGGTATTTGGATCTCTCATCTTCACGCTGACCATCATCTTGGAACTGCATCTGTTATTCGCGCCTGGTATGCCGAGATTAGCGCCTCAGAGGCCACGAAGAACAACACGCTCGTCGTAGCCTCCGATTACGGTATGCTAAACTGGTTGAAGGAGTATTCCGAAGTCGAAGACTACGGCTACTCCAATGTCAAGCCCATCTCGCTCAAGGCCAATTATCAGTTCTCAAAGGAGGATGCGGCACACTGTGGCATCACAAAAATCCAAGCCTGCGCCGTCTCTCACTGTCACGGTGCACTAGCTGTCGTCCTTTCCTTCACCAACAAATTTAAGGTCGCATACTCCGGTGACTGTAGGCCTTCAACAGACTTTGCTCGCATGGGCAAGGGTGCTACGCTGCTTATCCACGAGGCAACCTTCGATGATGAGCTGATTGGCGACGCCGTTGCCAAGAAACACTCGACAACATCCGAGGCTCTCGAAGTCGGGCGTGCCATGGGTGCCCGCCGCATCCTGCTCACCCATTTCTCCCAGCGCTACCAAAAGATCCCAGTGCTCGACATGGAGGGCGATGTCCGCTCCGCTGTCGCGTTCGACTACATGCGTGTTAAGGTCGGCGACATCGCACGTGTAGAGGCATTCCGTCCTGCGCTCTTGAAGCTTTATGAGGAAGAGGAAAAGGCCGAGAAGGCTGAGGGTGATAGTAATAAGGGAGATGATAAAACGGAGCTGCCTAAGCCGGAGAGTAAGAAGAGTAAAAAGAAGAAGCAGGCCCTGGAGCACAAGACGATGTTGATTAGTGGAGAATTGCAATAAAGCGGGAATAGAAGACTGCAGAGTAGGATTTGGCGTTGAAAGGTCTTGGATCGAATCGTGGAGCGTGATATACGATTATGGATATGTAAAATTTTGCACTGTAATCTAGGCATTATCCATGATTAGAGAGCCTCCAGTGGCTTTAGATGAATACATTCTTCTCTGTTCCTTATTATACATTTGTGTTTTATTTTTGCGTTTTAAAAAGCAGTGACTGAGGTGGGTCTATTTCTACCATAACTAAATCGATGATAAGAACTAGCGTTAGACAGGTAGATGACTGAAAGGTGCGGGTAAATTAAGTATTTGTCAGTCACTGAGACTCTGGAAGTCAAAAGGAATGTGAACAGCCCAAGAGATAATACATTTGGTTTGATTATTTATGCAAGCATTACCATTTAGTCTTATACTCGTATCAAGAAGAGTAGATAGCTAAGAAGTCAAGTCATGGATTCACGAATTCAATATTGACCAGAACAGTCCGAAGTCACTCACAGCAAGTACATCCTCTACAAGTAAATAGAAGACGAAGATTTTCATATTACCCACGGCCAAAACTCCTCCCTCTAATCGCCTCATCTATACTCTGCAACAAATAGATAAAACCACACGTATACCAACCATACCAGTACCAAAACAACGCAGCTCCAGATGACCAAACGCCCAAACGCACAGGCTATAAGTAACTAACTACGTAACAATCGCCTTAACCCGCCGCAAACTACCTCCCTAGATCTATCGGATCGCCTCCCCTTCTCTCCTTGCATGTGTTTACCAGAAACTACACCATCCAATGTAATGCTGGCACAGATTCTCCAACTTCGTCGCCTCAGTCAACAACTTATCGACTTGGTTGATGATGCTCAACTCCTCATCCGCCTTGAAGTCGTGACCAGTAAGCTTCTCCTTAACGCGGTTGAGTACCTGGACGGCCCGCTCGTTCTGTATTTCTGCCTGATCGATACCACTCTCGCCATTGGTGGCCGTTGATGAGTTTGTGCGACCACGAGGACGAGATGATGGAGGCCCACCGGGTAAGGGTGCGACGGTGTCCACTTGAGAAGCCATGTACTCGGTTGGCGGTACATCGGCATCCATCATGCTGGGGCGGCGCTCAGATGGTATGGCGGAGGGACGGCGTTCACTGCGGAAGCCAGCCTCACCTGGAGAAGTGCCACCTGTCAAACGCCAGTTCAGAAGAGGGTCATGGATGAACTATTTAATGTTAGTAAATTGACAGAGACATTTGATAAGAGAACTTACAGCTTCGAGGACAGCCATCAAACTCTCCTTGTTGTCTCTCAAGACGCGCATGACATTCTCACACGTGATTCGGAAAGAACCTTCAATGTTGGAAACTTCCATAGCATAAGTCAACATTCTCGTAAGTCGGAATGGTACTCTCTCAGGGTATTTCTCGCGATGCATTGCCACCTCGAAACAATCTCCGAAATCGATATGAATGATTTTGCCGGTAATACGGTCAAGCATAAGATTGGAAGGATGTCTGTCTCCAAGACCAAGGATATAACCGACCATAGACATAACTCCCAAAGATCGGGTGTAGTTTGTTCGTCTATCGAGCCATGCTTCGGAACTCTTACTCTTGAGCCAGAGAACACGATAGAGATCCTGGCCTGTAGTATTATCGAGAGCATAACCAAAGACTTCGACCTTCTGCATAAGAGTGAGGTTATCGTAGTCAGGTGCCATCTGGAGCATTATACGGTGCTCAATGTTGAGAAGGATCTTGCGACTCTCTCTGTACTCACGAATGAGAACATGGAGGGTATCACTGTTAGGTACCCAACCCAAGAGACCGGAGTTTTGCGACAATGGAATTGCTGGATATCTCTGGATGTTAAGATGTCTCTTGTAGGACTCTGAATCGTTGGCAAGGAGGGTGTTACACAATCCGAAGAGTTGCATGACACGTTCATCCTGTCGAATATCCTCATGACCCTTCAAGACGAAGGCATAAGCCGTACCGTCGCTTCCATTTAGACTCAACTTTCTTGGTCTCTGCTTCGAAGAAATGACACTGAAGGTGGTATCGAAGGAAAGAATACGAATGATTTTCTTGCCACTCTGGTAGGTACCAGGTACAGCCAGATCAAGATCACGAGCAGCCAGCAACTTGGGTGAAACATAAGCCAACTCGAGGTTGTTGAGTTGTGGCAATTGGCGAGCAATTCTTCGGAATACCTGGTAGTACAAGTCCCAGGCCTGGTTAAGATCACCAACATCTCCAGACTGCCTGTAAGTGTAACACCATTCTCTTGCCTCTTGAAGGTCGCGGCCGAAAGTCTGAGCAAAGGAGATTTCTCGTAAAGTTTCTGGGCCCTTATCAAGCTGGTCGTGCAACGGAGCAAGGGTTGCAAACATGCCGTCAATATTGTGGTCACCGAAGTAGAGACGCGAAGCTTCCTCGAGACCCTCGTGCCATTGCTCATGCCACAGCACAGCCACACGAATCAGCTCTTGACTGACTGTGTCTGCCTGTTCAACAAGCTTAGCACTATGCTGTTTCATAGTATCCATAATCTGTGCAGCTGAGCGTGCTCTCTGGGTGTTGGTACCAGATTTCATCGCCACAGTAAGAGGATAGACCAGGGCCTGTGGATGAGCTCTTCCGACATCAGCAAGCAAGTTGTGGATTGATTGACGGATACGGTTATTGCGAGGATTGATACGAGCAATCAACTGTGGAATAACTTCGAGCCATGTGTCAACGCTGACCGATGCAAAGCCTTCAGTCACGGCAGCATTGACTTCTGGGCTTCCACCATGAGCAAACCAGAGTGTCAGCAATCTTAGAGTATCCTGCAACGAGCTTCCTGCAGACAAAGAAATAGACTTGAAGAAGCCATGAACAGCAGGTACAACATGCTCGATTACGATGCTTGGAGGTACCGCACCCACGCTACGTTCTTGGCGATTGATAGCTTGGACAATCTCAAAGTTGGCCAAAGCCCAAGCGTGCCATGCCTTGTACCATGTAGGGTTGAACTGAGTAGCCGCGGAATAGGAGGCCAAAATATCGTCAACATGATCATGTCGCCAATCACCTCTGTTAAGTGCAACCTGCCATTCACCCTGCTTCAGACAGCATCGAGCCAATAACTCAGTGTGCTGTTCCATAGCCTTCGGACTCAGTGCCATGGTGCCAGGAACGTTGTTAGCATGTATGCCATTGACACCATTTGGATGGAATCCATTAGCACCATGGACATCATTCACTACAGAATTTGCTTGTCCGTTGGGCACGACAGCGGCTGCTTGAGCAGCTTGAAGACGTGCAGCCATATGCGCAGTGAAAGATTTCAAGCCATCCAGTGCCGATGCTTGTTTACCGACAGCCCAGTGGTATTTGAGGACTGCATAGTTGACGTGTGGTGGAACATGCTTCGAGTGTAGAGCATTCATCATGGCACGCGATCTCGAGCCATCTTGTTGCTCTCTATCCAGATAAGGAAGAAGGGTATCAAGACTCTCATCGCTACCAAGAAGCTGTTTGAGCGACTTTTCAGCCAAACCAAGGCGGCCAGACTTGCGGCAAAGATTCGAGAATTTGATCCACATCTGCATATTCTCCTTTGGTGAGATGACCAGGGATCTGAGCTTGAGCATTCTCTGCCAAACCTCCACGTTACGTTGACAACCAAGCAAGCGCTTCTCCCAAGTACCTCTCATGGTTTCTTGCTTAGCAGGGTTGTTATTGCTCTGCTTATAGATAATAATCTCCTCAAGCTCTGCCAGCATTTGTACACGAACAACAACGGTGTAGGCTCTGTTGTATGATTCACTAACCAGAGCAGTCAACTCGGTATCGAGACCCTCTCTTGCCTTTTCAATGTACATAGCAGCCTCGCGGAACTGGTTGCGGTGTAGAGCCAAGATAGCCCCAAAGAATGATCGATCTGGTGAGTTTATTCTCATAACGCTCAAGTAGTCATCCATGAGATCCCATTTACCAAGAGCCCAAGAAGCAGCTGTAGCAAGAGGGGCGATAGTACGTTGGATATCGAGACCAGATGTGTGCCACTTGTCTTGAGCAAGCGCCGAGAGGAGCTCCCATTCACCGAGTGCGTGAAGACAACGCATCTTACCCATGATGATATCCATGGAATTACCAGCTGTCTCATCCTCCTCTTCACGCTTCTTGTAAAAGTCAAGAGCTTCCTCCCATCTCTCCAATTTCTCGAACCATGTTTCTCGCAAAGTGATGCCATCATTGTATAGCTGAGCCTTTCGCAGAATTCCAATGGCTGCATCATACTGTTGAAGCTGGTTATTAATCTGAATAAGGGCCTCGACAGCTGTACTGCTTTGATCTTGCAAGAACTCAAGCTCCTTGTAATGAAGTGCCTTTGCATAAGCATGGCATCTTCCAGCTTCACGGCCAAGAACTCTGATGTCTATAGGAAGGGCCTTGTCATCATGTTCCATGAACTCAGCAAGGTTAAGGAGGATTCCAAGAAGGTCGGGAGTGATATGTGGTGACTTAATAGCTTGCTCAATGTTTTGAATGAGATCATCCTGATGGATTTCAAACAAATCGCCCCAGCAGGAAACGAATGCTGAGTTGAAGAGCTCCTTTGCCAGTGGAGGATATACACTTGCTAAACTGGCACAGGCACGTAATGCGTGATTTGGAGATTCCATCAACACAGTGACACTGAATCGTCGCATCCATTCTTGCCAATCCTCTTTCGTAGACTTGCCCTCAGTCTCCCAAGCGCTCTTCAAATGCATAGGGTTTGAATCAAGCTTCTTGTTGCTGATATCAGTGAATGGTGCTTCGTCGATTTGGGTATGGTATCGCTCTTCTGGGCTGAGATCCTGAGGTAAGGGCTCGCCTTTCTGAAGCTTGCTTACCAACAATTCGTAGTTTGAATGTTGGATTTGATGAGCAACTAACACTCGGTTGATTGTTCCAACGAAATGGAGATAGTCTCGTCCGAGCTGGAAGATCAAAGCACACAGAGTGTCGAAAGCTGGCGCCCTCAGAGACGTATCACTACCAGCCAATACGCGTGCCAAAGGATGAATAATCTTTGAAGCATAATCATTGAGGTTAACTTGACGAGAGATTTTGCCAACAGTCTCAATTGCAGCCTTTCGGATGAAGGATGGTTGTTGAGGCTTTTCGAATACCTTAACAATGACCGGGATGATCAGGTGCATATATTCTTCGCTACTCGATCCAAAGACAAGGAAGGCATGGAGAACCCTGCCCGATGGTTGGCGGGTCTGAGAGGTGTCCTTCTCGAGGACACTGAGCATCAGAGGCAGCAGCCCAGCCAGGTATATTTTAAATTCACCCTCTAGTGATCTTGCGATTGCCTCGACGAGATGAAGGATAGTGTATTGAAGTGCACCACCAGAAACATTCCAGTATTCTTGTAAGACTTCAACAATGTCATGAAGGTAGTTTCTGATGTGTTGTCGGACAATCGTGACCAGAATACTGAGCTGATTGAAGTACGACTCGAGCCTTGTAGGGGAAGAACTTCTAATTACCGATAAGAAAGCAGGAATGATCTTGTCCAAAAAGGACACACAGTCCAAACCAAGGGTTCGGAAGATGTTCATGATAGCCTCGATGACTACAGCGTGGTGTTGCACCAAAGATTGGTCTTTCAAGATTTGCAGCAGTGCATTGATGACAACAGTCGGGTAATATTCCTTGTTTGAAGGCGTGAGACCGGTCATCATGAGCGAGATATCAGTCATTTGATTGGATTCAAGACGCAGTTGCATCTCTGGAGATTTCTCTTCCACTTGCTGATGTTTATATGGGTCAAGAGCACCGAGAATACCCATGAGCTTAATGGTTTCCATTCGTAAAGGTCCTCTATGGGGTTCTCCCCTGATAATGTTCTGCAAGATCTCCAATAATTGCGGATAATCGGTGTATGGTTTGATGACATATCCAGAGTTGCTAGCAAGCTGACCTAGAGTATGGAGTGCCGCCTCTCTCTTCATGGAAGAGCTCTGGTCTTGAAGAGCATCAATGATGATAGGCATGAGCTGATCAATGTAAGGCATCATATCTTCACCACCGACGGTAGCCAATTCACCAATTGCTTTCAAGATCGTTGAAGAAACAGCGGCATTTGGGTCTTGCGCCTTTGGTAATAATACTGAGATCATAGGATCAACATATGGCTTGATCAACCTCTGTGAATTTTGGACAAGCAGACTGAGTAGCTTTGCGCTTTCTTCCTTGTTCTTCGCTACATCAGAGAACTCGAGTTCCGTCAGCATCTGAATGAGAACCTTTCTCAAGGATGGTACGACATATGCAGGGTTAACAGCTGTCAGGCGGCCAATAATTGTGATTGCAACCTCTCTAATTGAGAAGTTTTCATCATTAAGAGCGAAGAATAGGGTCCTAATATTCTCGGCTTTTGCAAGATGACGGTCAAACCTGTCATCAAGTGCTGCCAGCACAGTTCTTCGAATGTGTGGCTCAGGATCTGCAACACCGACAGTAAGAAGTTTTTCGATAACTTCGCTGACAACTTGAATCGCATGGTAACTGGTTTGGTTGACAATAGGATCTCGGACATAGAGCTGGCAACAAGTCAAGGCTGCAGCCTCCCGAATCTCGGCATTTTCATCCTCGACATACTTAATAGCAACATCGCGTACAAACTCATTCAATACATGTCCTGGTTTCGTTAGTAGTGTTTATTTGTCATAAAGTCTAGAATTGGCCTACCAGAAAAGTCAAAGCTGCCAAGAGTATTGAGGGCAAGCTTGATCTCTCCTTGTCTATGCTCATATGCGAGTAGATCTTTGGAGTCTTTTGGAATGGTAGGAGCAGCGGCTATGCTGTTATTTGATGGTGCACCAAGGGGCTTGAATGGTTCACCACACAAGACTTTACTTAACATATCAAGAAGTCTCTCTTGGATGGTTGGCTTGACAGGGGGGATGTAGAATGCCATGTCTACAAGTGCTTGGGTCAATTTAGGCGTAAGTTCGCAAGCAAAGATAGGGTCCAGCAATGCCTCCATGTACTTGCTGAGTGTCTGTCCCACAGCTACTGCAAGTCTGCTTATACAGTCAAATACTGGATCGACGCTGCCAGACCGTCGTGATTTCAGACTGAGTCCCTCTCGGACATATATTAATACACCGTCAAGGTAAGGCGCAATGGCACTCTTGACGGCGTTTGCAATGTTTCCAATAGCAAGGAAAGCATCATTTCTCTCCTTGTCTTTCTTGAGCATTCCTGATAGGAACATCATAAACTTGTGCAAGTATTGTTGTGAGAAGTCTGTTGGCGAATAATCGGCCAGGATGGGGATGAGCTGCACCACCTGTTTACGAATGATTGCCTCTCGGTGATCACGAAGACGGAAAACAAATTCGCAAATATCCTGGTAATGCTCGTGCATGAACATACCGCCTTGTTGCAACAATTCCTTGAATGTAAGAAGGGAGCCATGGAGGGCTTCAACTGTGCCCATTCTCATGCCCTGGACAGCTTCTGCGTACATATCGGCCTGCCATTGTTGACGCTTGACCTGATCTCTTTCTCTCATGATCTGAAAACATGCGCTTACAGCCTCCGCTGCTGTGACTCGGATCAAGACCTTAGGATCCCGTAACCCATTCCAGATGAGCTCAAATATGGGTGTTACAAATGCGAATAGGAGAGTTTGTGCATTGCGACCAAGTTCTCGAAGTATGAGGACCGCCGCAAACCTTCGTTCTTCCACTCGATCCGATTGTAGCCATTCGAGGGCTGTATTTACCTCGGCCTGGACAACTTCTGTAATGAGTGATCCACCGGGTCTTACTAGGTGGCCGAGGGCTTCGGCAGCTGGTTTCATCGCATTGACATCTTTACTTCTAAGGACGGTCCGTAAATATTGGGAGTATTTCGTCACTTTAGTCGCAGTATCCACGCCATCGAAGTCGATGAGCGCATCGAGCGCCGCGATACCTCCGAGTCGATCGTATAAGTCGGCCCCATGATTAATAAGAGAGGCAATCTTGTAGTTTACGCCATTATAGAATTCGAGAAAGCGATCCTGGGGGTAGTCTATGTGCTGCAGTTAGCATCGAGAAGCTCCCTAATATTATCCGCAGCAGTTCGGTCGATATACCTCTTGCTGCAATCTCCACAGCTGCCCTGATTTCATGGGCGGCCTTTCTTCGTTGTTCATCATTCCTACAAGGCATCAGCGGCGTCAAAAGGTAGGACGTGAACAAGACATACCTCGAGCGCAACTCGCCCAAATGTCGATTGAACTGCTCGGAGAATACGTAGGAAGAAGAGGCCATTTTGGTGGATCGAGGCGGATGAGAGCCAGATTAGGTACAGTGATTCAGCTCCATTCCCATAATCTCACCAAGTTGTTCGTTGTGTTTGAGTCTCACGCTCATACAAGAGGCTGTGGACTTTGTGGTAAGGTAGTAGCTTGCACGGTTCGAGCTCGCGTCTTGTGACGATCACTGACCCTTGCAGGTGGTGCAGTTAGTTGTGTGCGGAAGCCCACCGATAGCCAGCCTTATCGTTCCGCAGGCTGCGAGACGTGGACAGCACGAGCAGCCAGTCTTCACTTTCACAATACCTGTAAGGAGCCAACCCAACTGAACGGAGCTTATAATAGCAAACAAACAGATGATGGAGAGTATGGACTTTAGACATACACACCTTGCGTTGAAATACTGATTGTCCAGAGTGTTTACAAGTTTCTGAGGCAAAGCGTGTGTGCTTCGGTACTTGATTTGTCGGTGCCTGTGGCAATGTCGTACCCAAAACAGTGTGTTGGCGTGCAGACGTGCAGATATGTCTTAAGCAAGCAGCGTGACATCAACAAGTATTAGAACAATGTATGCAGTAAGGAGGATTAGACATAGTCTAGAAACTTTAGATGACCCAGGGAATGTGGACAATTTAGTATTCATAAAGGATTTAGACGCGGTACATGATACATCGGTTTGTAGATGATTCAGAAACAGTGAATGATCCAAGATCTTTAATGACCTAGCATTTAGATCGCTGAAGTTAGTTTATTATATGTATCCTCTTTATCGATTCAACCTTAATCACATGGTCATTTACAATTCAGGGATCTGGCTTCTAAAAAATCACATGGTAAGAAAAAATCAAAGTGAATTATTCGATTTGTTAATTCGATCTCTTTTTCATGCCTACTCCGTAATAGTGCCCTAAACCCATGCTTTCACATGCACAATCTTGGAGGCGCAGTATAATAATAGATCACTTGATCCCATATCCTCTCTCATAAAACAAGCTACAAATACAGTCTCCGTCCAAAATGGGTATCATTCTAGCTATATCTCCTTCCCCTTTTCGTTGGTGGTGGAGATCTCGAAGCGCTTGTGTCTCTCCGTCTCTTCAACGCCGGCGTGACAGAGCGACTGTCTCTTCTTGGAGATGGAGATCTCGAGTACGAATCGTCTCTTCTTCTTCTTGGGGCTGCACTAACAGAAGAGGTGTTTCTACGTCTTGGGGGCGGAGAAGCAGAGTAGCTATCGTCTCTGCGCCTTCTTGGTGCCGCACTGACTGATGAAGTGTTTCTCCGTGCAGAACGCTTAGGTGGCGGACTTACAGATTCGTCTGAATATCTCCGTCTTCGCGGAGCAGGAGATGGTGAGCGAGAATAGCTCGTGCTTCTTCCTCGGCCTGCTGGAGTAACGGACCGACTGTCTGCACGAGCAGTGCGACGGGGTGGTGGAGAGCGAGAGTCCGAATAGCTACGATCACGTCTGCGTGGAGGAGTGACTGAACGGGAACCATCGCGAGCTCCTCTTCGTGGAGGCGTCACTGATCTAGTCACACTTCTTCCTCTTCCTGACCCAGCGGCTCTGCGTGGTGGCGTGCGCGAGTAAGATCTTCCTCGATCTCCAGAAACTGACCTTGACCGCGATCGAGATCGGGAGTACGATGATCCTGTATATGAAGAGTAGCTTGAGACTGAACTTCCAGAGTCTGAGTCAGAGTCATTGCCAGCTGGTGGAGCTGGTAAGGCTGGCTTTGGCATGTTTTGCAGATATTCTCGCATTTCTTCTGTAACAGCACCCATACCAATACTTGTAAAGTAGTTAATGGAGAATCTTGTGTTTCGAGGGTTATCGTGTGGGAAGATTCCTTCGAAGCTAGCTTGCAGCATATCATCCTTGAGGCGAGCCTGCAACTTAGCCATTCCCATGGCCTCTGCCAGATCCTGGAAGAGAATCTTAATGAAGATTCTGCTACTAGAAGTTGTTTCTTCCTCGTTGAGATGGATAACAGACAGAACATGCCAACCGATTGCATCAGAGCTGATGAGGTGTCCGAAGAAACGAGCGATATTTCGTAGTCTGTTGGTTTCATATCGATGAATAGTGTCGTAGTATTTCGCGAATGATTGCTCAAACAAATCTGTCCAAAGTCGATTGATCTTAGCGAATCTCTCACCGATGAGACCGTAGAATTTAGAATAGGTACGCTCCTGTGAACAACACTCGATTACCATTGATGGGAGCTCCGGTTCCTGGCCTGGTGGAAGAGAGACCTTCATAAGTTTGTGACAACACTCTTCTGGATCGATACTGGACATGATAGTCAAGTATATCGTTCTGCGGAGGTTGACAAGATCCATGTTACTCTGGTCCTTAATTTCAAGAGCCTTCTCCTCCTGCTTCTCTTCGTCCTCGCTGTCATCGGAATCGTCCGTCTCATCGTCATCCTCGTCATCACTACCCTCTCCCAAAATTTCAGCCTTTAGCTTCTTGTAGGCATTCTCATTCTCCTCCCAGTCTGCATCAAATTTAAAGATATTGAGGCCGTCCTGTGTGTTGAGCTCATCATCTAAACCAGTTCGATGCGTGATCTGATCCTCTTCCTCCACGAGATCCAACTCCTCCTTAATCGCAGGATTATCCTTGAATCTATCCTTTCGAACCTGGAACAAGACCTCAATCATATATTGCACTCTCTTATCGATATCAGCTTCATGCAAAATGCTTCGGAATTGGTCGAAGACCGCAAGAGCGATAGGCTGGTTCATCTCCTCCAAATGCTGGCCAACTTCTCGAGTCAAACCCACAGCAATTTCAACACTGTCGTCTGTTGGCTTATGAAGAAGCAAGAGCAATATCTGAGCTGCAACAACTTCATGTGCAACCTGCTGATTACATAGATGTGCTATAAAGGTAGTAGATGATAAACAGACAGCCTTGTCGTTTCTCTTGAAAGCTTTTCTGAATTGGACAATCAATCGAATGAGGAGCAGTTCTCCAACTTGCGGTAGCTTTGTGTTGACAATTGCAGCCATAGCGGCATAAATAGGCGTAAATGGCAAACTGGCAGCTTGCGCCTTCATGATGCTTCGGCAGAAAAGACCTCTTCCACGCACAAGATTTTCCCCGAAAAGTTCTGGCACAATATGCTTAATATTTGAGACGTTGACTTTGTTGATGAGACCGTTGATGGACTTCTTCAAAGCCTCCCATGCCATACGCTGATATTCCTTGCTGCTTTTGTCGGTGATCTGCGACTGTAGAGCTCTAAGTCGAGCAGGCGGTATATATGTTCCTCCGGATCGCATCGTTAAGAGTTTTTCGTACTCAGCTTTTGCTGCCGCTTGCTTTTCCTCCTCTGTCTTCGGTTTGCTTACGGCGTTCCGCGATCGAGGTGCCGCATGGTCTGCATCTGGTCGTATTTCCCCATCTTCACGATGAGGGGAATCTGGCGCCCTATCAGAGGACTTCTCCCTCGGCTGCCTCTCTGGTGACGCGGCTGCGCTCATTGTGACGTCTGGCGATCCGTTGCGCGAACGCACGAGGTTGCGCCTGAAGGCTGTTCCCTCGATCGAAAGGTCGAATTAATTGTCCCAGCAAAGACTCCTAGTGCAACCGTATGGGACCGCCGAGTATTATAAGTGAAGTGCAGGAGCGTTTTGGCGCGTTGTAGATAAATGCTATCAAGATTATGATGCGAGCTTTGCCTGTCTTCTTGCGCGGTACTGGAAATTCGGAGGCGCGCAAGGCTAGTTATTGTGCACTAGTCTTAATAAAGTGTTTTTGTGGGCGGCATAATATGGCATAATTTAGAGTTGCGGGCGACTTTGGACAGGACAGGTAAGTTTAAGGTAAGTAGCGAGAGTAAGGCAGGGAGTCTTCGATCTTGTCACCGAATTGAAGCTTGAATCTATCACCACAACCTTTCTCATATTCACGCTCCTTACAAATTTCAATTGCAACAATGGTACTGATCTACATGATTCATGCAAATATTGAACTCCAAGCTGACCTCTCCAATAGCTCGACAAGCTCGTTGGCCTCGCAATGCTGATGGTAGCTTCAGCCGTCTTCCTTTACTACACAGTATGGACTCTCTTGATGGTATGTAACTCTCAATATGATGATTTCAAGAATGTTAGTTGCTGAATTCTATAGCCCTTCGTTGATAACGGACATCCTCTTCACGACATATTCCCACCCCGTGTTTGGGCCATTCGTATTCCTGTTATCCTCATCCTCTTGGGCTCCGCTGTCGTTGGATCTTTCTTGAGCATGGTCATGATCCGCAGCAACAGAAAGAGAGCGGCAAAGGCAAAGGCGGCTAGCAAGAAGAAGGCATAAATGTTATCTGGACAACTCAGAGGGGCGTGGGTTCTCATGCGTGTCTTTTCAGCTGGCATTATACTGGTGAAAGATCTCCAAGTTCGCATTCAGGAGAAGATAGGAGCTGGGAGGTTGCTGTATTTATTTAAGGTCAAGGACAATGTATAACCGGCGTTCGGGCTGTCAGCGATAGTTATTGGGGCGGAACCTCTTGGTGTAGGGCCGCGAATGGGGAGAAGAGAGGAAAGGGGAGCCCTCTGTCGATACGTGCAAATGCTATCACATGTGCAGTTGAAGCAGAAATTAATGGGTTGGTGGACCAACAGCGTCTGTACTCTTCCTGGATACGCTATGATCGTTTGCCTCTTGACGCTTCCATTTCAATAGGCGCATGGCGTGGCTATGGCTGTGACCGTGACTGTGATGAGACTTGTGTGTACATACAGGACGTACTAAGGTGCAGTACTCGGTACACCGGAAATCCTCCTTTTTGGACGCGTGCAAGAAGTATGACACTACATCCATCTATTTTAATTCCTGTGTGTGTGGATTGATGACAGTCAGACACGCCCTATCGTCTGGTATGACGAGGGGGATTGTGATGACAGTGTCCAGCTGTACCGAGGACTCAATAGTACTCGAGACCCATATCACGGGGGATGCTCATGCCTTAACCGCTGCATGCGAGAACTCCAGGTTCCTGACAGTGCGATTGCGCTAAATGACGGGGTCCGACACGCTTGCAGCGGAGCTGTGCGATCACCGCCTAATACAACCGGGCCGTGGTAGGCGGTTGTCAGCTATCTGGAGGGGTAATCTACATTGACACACACGTCGTCACCATCCCATCTTCCAACTATCCAACATCACAACTGCAGACCAAACCTCACACTTCTTTCTCCAGTGCCTTACTATAGAGGCTCTGGAAGTATCACAAATTCTCCCAACAACTTCGAACATTCCATTTCCGGTGCGCTTTGCGACAAGAGGAATACGCCCGGAGTTTACCGCCCCTCACTCAACCCCAACCTCCCTCGAGATCCTGTAGATCAGGGTTGGAGGAAGGACAGGTTTTGGACTTCAAAGACCGATTTCCCAGTCATCAGAGTATATGCCACCCTCAGCCGCGCAAGATTCGGATAGGCAACTGCCGGGAAGTGGCAATAGTAATCTGAAAGGAAATCAGAAGAACTCACCCTTTACACTGTCTTCAAAGGCAGCCAAGAAGAATGCGCTGGCGAAAGATGGGACGAATACATCGGCGATAGCGAAGTCCATTTCAAAGGCTATGTCAGTATTCTATGATGTGCCAATTTCATTGTTGGTTTTACTAATCTCCCTTCCACAGTGCTTCAAAGAATGCGGCGCCAGCAGTAGTGGCAGAATCCCCGCCGCCTGAGACGAAGGCGGATGACTCGTCTCCACCAAATGGCAACAAAGTGACATCTCCCCTCCTCGACGCATTGTCATCCGCAGCATTTGCGCCATCCGTCCAACAGAATACAACCGACTGGGCGAAGAATGTTCCAGCTTTTGCTGCTGGTTCACCTGGGAACTTGATTAGCTTGGGAGGCTCCCCGCCGACTCAACCATCTTCTTATGATGACAGAAGATCCCACGATGGAAGGACCATTCGATCTGACTTTGATCGCCCAAGTAGTTGGAAATCCCCTCTTCCAGACCGTGGCAGCCCTGGATATCTATCATCAGCATCACCACCCACCAGGCCGCTAAGCTTTCAACTCGATGGACATCAGAATTTTGATAACCAAGCGATACCGAAATTCAACTACATCAACCGACGCAGTTCACTGGCCTCAACGCAGGGACATCGAAACGGGACATATCCTCCGCTTCCACACCACGTTCAGAGTCACTTCTACGGAGCACCGGATATCAATATTGGCCTTAGCATGCCTGACCAGATGATGCCCGGTGACAATGGATATTATTGCGGGTTTGATAATATCTCAGGATCTGATGCTGGAAAGTCGCATGGGCTCAACGTCATTGTTATGGGTTATGAGGGCGGAGTTGATATCTACACGTGTAGCCAACGTGCTCTTCAGAAGTACATGAGCATCGACGGAATTAAAGGCGGCATTTATGGGGCAAAGATTCTTCCATGGACATCAGAGACCCAAGTTGGTTCTGCTTTCATTGCCTTGGTTGTTCACGGTCCTGTCTGGTCTGACTCGGTTGACGGGAAAACCGGATCGTCGCAGCCCCCATCCGATGATGCATCCTCTCATCCGAATGAGAGTGCTCGAGAGTCTCCTGCGATCCAACCTCAAATGGATGATACCCCAGTTATCACACACTACCAGACAAGTGTTGAGGTTTACTCCTTAGAGAGCAAGAAATGGGTCGCAACATTGCTTCAGACACCAGAAGTGGCTATCAACATGCCTATCACCAGTCCTGGCTTTACACGTCCGCCACCTGTTGGTGACCTCTCAATTCTAGCAGATGGTCTGAATATTGTAATTACATCCAGTGTGTCTGGTGAAGTTTTTATTTTCAAGACCTTTCCACAAGGACCTGGTGGATATCCGTTGTTTCAGTGTCTTGGTAAGGTATGGACCTGTATTCATCATCGATTTGATAATGACACAGCAAGCTCTATGGGTTCTGTGGATGGTGAAAGTCAGTTTGGTGATTCCCAGGCTTCTACGAATTCTACGAAAGGCGCCATAGTCTCTCTCAAGGGCAGATGGCTTGCATATGCACCTGCGGCCTCAGGATCACAGACGGCTCTTCGAGCTATTGTACCTACAGCCACCTCAAGAGCAAAGATCCCAGGTCTGTATACATTTGCAGCTCCCCAACCACCTTCAGCAAACTGCGCTATTGATACACCAGGCGGTGCAAGCGTTTTGAACCGGGTGGCTAGAAATGTTACTCAGGAAGTCGTAAAAGGCGCCGGGTGGGTGACTAGCCAGGGGAAGCAAGCACTGAGTTACTATTGGAATAAGCCTACTGCGACCTCACCAAGCAATGGAAACGGCTTTTTCCAAACGCTGCAATCGCCATACCAATCAACGCAGCAATATGCTCAACAGTTGCCACCAACTCATGCCCCTGGAGATCATCAGATTCCCACCCAGTCGGAAGCTGCATTGATCTCAATTCTTGATGTCGATCATCTGAGTACAGGGGGTACCAATCCGGCAGCACCTCAACCACTTGCCACTTTCAAAACCATTGGTGGTTGCAGTTTTGTGTCTTTTGCTCCATCCGGTTTGATGCTCTTTACAGCCAGTACTAAAGGCGATGTGCAGTATGTCTGGGACTTAATGCGCATCAAGTACGTTGGCTCTTCTATCCTTCAGACTATCCTGGGACATGGTGATCGACCAACTCCTCTGGTACGCCAAGTTGCTGAATTCTCTCGGTTGACCTCCGCGAGAATCGTCGATGTTGTTTGGACAGCACCACAGGGTGAGAGATTGGCAATGGTGACGGAACATGGCACCGCGCATATACTGGACCTGCCAGCTAGCGCTTCCATCTGGCCTCCACCACGCCAGGTTCGAAAGCATATACCTGCTGATTCTGCAGGGGTTGATGGGGCAAATGGTTCTGCTTTTGATACTGCAAGCAATGTACTCAATGCAGCGTGGAAGATGGGCAAGCCTCTCTTCAACGGTAGTCATCCACGTCGCATCAGTGCTTCTGGTCTCCCAAGTACTGGCAGCATGGCAGCTCGTGTCAGTCAAGGTGGAAAGGCTCTCATAAGCAAGTCTTATGGTGCTGCAAGTGGGACTTACAATGGTATCATGAAGGGCCATGAGAACAAAGTATTCCTGCCACGAGGCTGTTCTTCTGTGCCAGGACAGGCATGCGTAAAATGGCTGGGCGGCAAAAATTCCTATTCCATCGCCGTTTTCGGGGGTGGTGTGGTTCGAATATATAAGCTCAAGCAGCAGAAATCAGGAAGGGTTGAAAGGTCTTCTGTCTTGGTAGCAACAAAGGACATGAAGGATCATGCGCTACCTTCACTTCCCAATCCTAGAGTTGCTCCAGCAGTCCTACAAGCTTTGCAACCTGTGGTCCCAAGTGATCCATCGGAAGACTCTGCTCCAGTCCCATCCCATTACCGCCCATCACCACCTTCTGTTCGTCGGCCATCAGGAATCGCATATTCCGTGCCAGAGGTAGAAGTTGAATCCAATGCACCATACCAACCTTTCCATACAGACCCGCGTGTTACTCTTTCCGTATACTCTTCCACTTCCAGTTCACCCTCTGTCTCGGCTCTTCTCACGACAGCTTCTCCACAGTCCTTCAACCTTTCTACGACAACCGACGAAGACTGGGTCTTTGGCAACCCCATTTCAACAACAAAGCTTGACGTCGGCACCTCGGCTGATGTAGAAGATGCCTATGATCCGAATCTCGGCTACCAGGCACCCTTCGAGCGACACATGATGCAGACCGGCGGCCAGAACGGCACAGAAGATAGTATCGTCGTGACTACGCTCAAGACGCGTAGGAAGCTGGACGTTGGCGAGGAAGATTTTGATGATGATTATGAGTATGTAGACTACGCCGACAGGAGGGTATGACGCTTGACTTTACGACTACGCGTTGCAATTCTTGACTCCACTCATATTTGTCTTTTTGTCTATTTCTTTTTTGCAGATAGATCGCAGGCTACTGCTTCCACCACGTGGCTTTTTCGTTTTTGAAGTTTGTGGTTGGATTTTTTGATTTCTTGGATGTTTTTGGCGTTTGGTTGGCATGTCCCTTGGTCGAAGTCGCATGCGGGATTGGGAGTTTGTTTTGAGATACCATATACCATATAAATAAATAGCATGAAGAGGTAACAGCAATCAATTTTGTACATGATTTAAGGGCTTATGGTATCTTGATTGTGAGTGCTGGCGATGCAGTCGTGACCTCGAGTTGAATTGTCCCGGTGCACACGTTCAGTGAGAGCAAAACGCCCAATTACATGTCGTCCGTTCCCTTGGATTTTCGACAGCACAAGGTTGTCGCTAAAATAATACATTCATTCCTGAAATAATTGACACTTGGAGTCTCTTCTTGACTCAATCATGAACATAATTTGATAATTAGACCGGATGTATACTTTGGGAGAAACTTGAGTAAATATAAAGACAAGAACAATCAAGATCAAACTGAAAACAAGTACCATTCCAGAAGTCGAGCGAATTCGGCTTCTTTCCGCAATCGTCATTCGGATGATAAACCTAATTAGACAGTCGCTATTATTGGGGAGAGCCTCAAGAGTCAAGTGCCTCATGTATTCACGACATGAACCCCACCACTAGCGACATTCAACCCCTGTCAATTTCGACCCGAGTCTCCTCTCAACCAAAAAAAGCCAAACAAAAAAGAGAAATGTAAGCCTCAGGCGTACGACTTAAATCTTTCAAACCCCCACCAAAAAAGAATTATCACAACTTATGGGGTTAATAACCCCATCCAATAAAAATGCAAAAAGAATGGCAATCTCTGAGGGAATTGAGCCCCCGGGGGGGGTCGAACCCCCAACCTTCTGATTTCTTATGAATAAGAGTCAGATGCTCTAACCAATTGAGCTACGCAGGCCACTTTTGGTTGTTGTTGGCGTCTGGTGCGTTGTTTGCCCTTATGAAGGTAGCGTGGTGGGGGAGGGCTAAATGATGAAAGGAATTTTTGTGGTGTGGGTCTAGACTAAGGAAACACTAATTTATATTCCAACAACATCACTCGGAGTTAAGACTGGGGTTTCATGAGGATAGAGAGAAGGCTCGTACTGGATCCGTGAAGAAAAGATTATTTGACCTGTTGTGGATAAATTTTGTTACTGGGAGATTTGAATGATTGATAATAAATTTTATTTCTCATAGGGTAGTTCATCCACAAATATAATTGGGATCGCAACATGATCATATTTCAGAGTGTAGTAGGCCGTTACCACTGAACTATACGGAATAATGATACTCGGTATGCTTGCATCTGTTTGAAATAAACAGTAGGTAAAATGAAACTAATTTATGGCAAGACCTCTGAACAATATTTGACCGTTATCAGATGTAGACGGCTTTCAAGTTGAGTAAATCGGGTGTATTTCTTCTATATGGCTTGATTTACTTATCTGCCTTGAAAATATGTTGTGGCTGTATGGGCACTAGTGACAGTGAAGATTCATATACGAACCCGGGGAAAATATTATGTACTCCGTGATTAATGAGTTCGGGGAAACATCCGATGTCAAGTGTCGCGACCATTGAACGTGGTAGTGGCTAGAGTATACTTGAACCGAGAACAAACTGCGTGTAGCTCAAGGGCAAGAATATGTTTTCAATAAGGATGGTAAACACATTTTATATCCATATCGCTATACTATCCAAAAGACAACTACCCCAAATTGATAAATTCGGAGTTGGGACAATGCCATACAATCAATCCATCTAGCATTCTAAGCTTGACATGTCTCTCATTCTTGTCGAGGATGCTCGCCAAGCAATCTTTCCGTCACCCTGAAGAAATCGACAATTACATGTGGTCGAGGAGGAGGAGTAAGTGTACTGGGCGTGTTTTCCGAGGGCATTAACAAAAAATCTCGATCAAGAGCTACGTATCAATTAGTTCACCGATATCTATTTCTTATATCAATAGAGAATAACTTACTTCGCTGACGAGGAAGAGTTGTAGGCATGTCTACCAAAGACACCGAGGAGGGACCTTGCTCAAGATCTAAGTATCAGTTAGCTTTTGAAGGCGCACTTCATCGAGGGAAAGATAATAGCTTACCCTGTGCCGCTTGATGACGATGACTAACGTACAAACTGATCAATGCAATAATGGTTGTAGATATGCCGAAGAAGATTGCGATGACGCTTGGAGTTGAAACTATATATATGTAGCCATGTCAGCCAAGTACCTCACTTGAGTCTATAAAGCCCGGATGCACGTAGTAATAAGATGGAATGGAGCATCAGAAAAAATTGACATACGCATCTTGGGAGTAATGTCTGTGATGAATAGAGAAACACTGTGGACTATAGTCAGGTATATATGGTTAATGGAGTTGTCTATGCAGCTGGTGTAAATAAATATCTGCAAAGGCATGGCTCGCGTGGTGTTTTGTACACACATATAACGGGTTATCAACGGATAGTTTGGAATATGCTGACGGTTCTGGCCGACGGGAAGGGTGTCCGTGGGAAAAGTTAAAAACAATTTGTTATTTGCTGGATTGTGTCATTACTCCAATTGCGGAGTACCTAGGTAGGTACCGTCATGGATGAAATGCACCTATGTATCTATACAGTAATATAATGGGCAGTTTAACATGCATATTCTTTGGATATCAATTATATGGATAAACATATATATTTCTTATGCACGCATGTATAAGTACCTGAACTTAAAGTCTGTGCTGTTTACCGGCTAGACTAGAGTGTGATGTAGCTATGACGAACTTCTTCATAGTAGTTTTGGTTTAAACTAGCGTTGGGGATTCCGTCAGCCTCTGATGCATGCATGTACAGAAAGATCCTTGTACATACATATGCAAATACAGAAAGATGCTTGTACGTACATATGCAAGAACGATGCATATATACATATGCACAATATGAAGGACTGGGTAAAGCATGTATTCTGAGAATAATAGGTGACAGAGGTGCAGCCACGATTAATGAATGGATAGTACTATAGGTCTCGTGTACGAATAAGATCAAAGGAGCCGTCTGAGGGACCACAGCCCCGGCTCATCAGCCCAGTGCCTACATGTATGACTAGGTACGCTGCTAGAGCACATAGAGAACATGTGCCCAACCCAGAATTCTGACATACCTCGAAAAACAATCATAAAAGGTTAATCGACACCTGAAACTCCGATTCTCATAAGAAGTGTGCTAGTTAACTTTCATATGTAGACACATAATGAACTTTTTTGCTATATCTTTTGGTCTTTTTGATTTGGCTCTTGATAGTAAACAGTAAATTGGATAACCACCACCTTCCCTTTTAGTATCCTTACATAGACACTACAACTATCTTATACTGTTACTAACAAAGAAGTCCAAAATAGAATGTCAGCTTATATAAACTAGCCACCGCCATCAGCCACACACGCATTGAATATCAAGTCAAGTTACACCCAACAGCATAGAGCACACGTGCAGCGAAAAGGGCATTTATCAAGCAAGCAAATTACAAATCCACTATAGTAACATAGCCCCAAACAAATGAAGTTAATCATTCGTGACTGGATTGTAAAGTGAGGTAAGATTTTACAGTATACCTCGTACATTAGATGAGCCAAGTGAATTCCATCGATTCAACAAGTCCAATACATATATATCTTACGTTAACGTCAATTAGCCATTCCTTAAATAAAAATTGACGAGATCGAAAAGGGAATACAGTAGAATGAGATCTTTTATTTTATTTCATTTTTGTTTTTATTTATTTCTGTTGTCCCACTAAGCAACACTTGATTCAAGAACAAACAACCCAAAGGTAGGGTTAAATCTTTGATCAAAATTCAAGTATATTGATCATGATGCGCCTATAGCTCACAGACATAAATGCTTCCAACTATTGTATACCAAACCCGGGTATACATCAATCACCTATCCGTAAATTCGGTGCGTTCCCTAATCTTGTCGGAGATGCTCGCCTAGCAACCTTTCCATCACTCTGAGGAAGTCTCTAACCACATCATGGTGGGTAGGAGGAGGACTAGGAGGCATGTTTTCCAAGGGCATTGAGGAGAGACCTTGCTCAAGGTCTGTAAGTATCAATTAGTCTTCCAAACCCCCTTCATTAGTTGATAGATGATAACTTACCTTGTGTCACTTGACGCTGATAACTAACATAAAGACCAACAAATGCAAGAACAGTTGCAGCAACGCCGAATACAATTGCAATTTTGTCTGAAATTGTAACTATGTATGTACAAAATGTATTAGTTAAGTGACCCATTAGAGTTTATATAAGGCTGGAGCACACTTAGTAATGAGGTGAATGGAGCATTAGAAAATGATCAACATACGCATCTTGAAAGTAGTGTTTTATATTTGTAGTGCAATTGAAATATATAGTGGGGTTTCTAGCTCTTTATATATTTCACCGTGGTGAATGATTAAGAATGCCAACGACGTGGATAATTGAATCGGCAACGCCATTTACAGGATCCATGCGACCACATCTTGAGAAGATACAATATCGCAGCCTTGGTGACGAAAGAACCACCGCCTGCACTCGACCCAAAGTTGACCGAGGTGTGACAGAAAGCCAAAACAGTAGCCACTTTTACATTACTACTTTTGTTAGGTTTTATTAATGTGATAGCACCAATAGGAATGGAATAGAATGGACTTACATACGGATACGGCACGCTCACGCCTTCACGAATGTCTACCCGATCAACAGACAGATGGAGTAGCTCAGTCATCAACAATTCGCAGTGATTGACAGCCACAGGACTGAGATCCATATAAATGGGGGAAAGCTTATTAAATTGTTAATAAAACCCGATAAAAGAATATACCGCCATAAAAATCCCAGTCCTTTCCCATCTGAATGACTATAGCGCCAGTGGTAGTGCCCAGAATAATTAAAATCACCCCAATTAGCACATTTTTATCCCACGTTATTTATCTGCCTGTCGGATAACCCTCGATTGAGGTTAGGACATTATTTGGCGCCACTGCAATGAGAAGGCATGCCTGCATGTTCATGTATGTACGTATTACGCCAGTCATGAAATTCCGCATTATCGCGATCGCATCTTTGACATACGGGGCACAGATCATTTTCCTCCCCGGCTGACATTGGTGCATGGTAATATAAACCCTCCCTCAACAGCCTTCAGTACTGAAAACTTTTCTTTTCGTGTTTGAGGACATATGCTATGCGGGTGTGGCTGGGATATGCAACAGTCGGTGCATGCACGCATATTATCCTGGTTCCCCAAGCCGTGTTCGTACCTGTGTCATAATACCCTTTGTGTTTTACCTGGGTTCTTCCACCTTACTCGGACCTGAACTTCACCTGGTTTTCAACCTTATTCGCACCTTGTTCTGATCTTGTTTATGAGGGGTACGTTGTGAACTGGTAGACTAAAGCAGCAATCTTACACTCTACCACCTTGGTATTTCGTATACTACTCTAGCTAAAATACATACCACGACATTTATACAACTCTTATTTGGTCATTGCAAATCGCTTACCTAAAAACCCCAGCTTGTAGCGATTATAGATGGGAAGTAAATGTACGGGGTTGACGGCATGGTCTCTTGACATAGATGTGCATATGATGAGTTATCAGCGATGTAAGTAGGAGGAAGTAATATGCAGTAAGTATAATATGGATTTTGTAACGGCATTCACATAGAATGCTATAAGTTGATATTTGCAAATAAGACAAATGTTTTCCTAGTAAATGCGGCCCGCGATGTCTTTCAGCTTCGAAAGCTACTTGTTATTATTCGTTATGCTTACATCGATACAACACAGCCTTTAACATATCTTCTTTTCTCCTTATTACAATAACATGAAATTGTTAAAACCTTTTTCTGTCTAAGATGAGAGGATAAGAAAGGGTCTTGGGCATAGTATCCATACCTATCCATCCGCCATCCATAGCCACACTCAACCTTGTCAGCGTTCCTGTCGGTGCTTAGTCGCCCAGTCGCCCACAGCCGTGGAAGGCCTTCAACATTTAGGTTACAACATAACGCTTACTAGATCCTTGCACCTTCTTAGATCCTTGCACCTTCTTAGATCCTTGCACCTCTTAGATCCTTGCTCCTTCTTAGTCCTTGCTCGGTATGCGCTCTTCCAGTTCAGATACCTGGACGCCTTGCATGTCTCTGAGTATCTTGCACTCCTCAGCAGCACAGCCATCGGCGAAAAGACACATGTAAGTAGGTACGTAGTAGATGGCCTAGGTACATTAGCTGTACCAGAACATGCAGTATGGCGATGCAGCATATGAAGCCTCGCTAGAAGAGAGAGGCAGAGAAAAAGGGAGCTAGGGGTCGAGTACTTGTTTTCATTGAACTTTGAAGGGAATTCCATGGTATTGGCTGGGGTTAAAAGGCCAAGGTATAGTATATGCGGTGACGATGTACATATGAAAAAAATAGCTATGTAATTCAACAATGGAAGCTACACATAGTAAGGCTGAGATAACACAGATTTGTTAGCACAAAATGAATTGTACTTCTAGATTCCCGCAAATCCCGGACGTCACAAAGGATAAAACCTTCAGTTTCTTCTCTGTTAACAAAAGCCTAAACAAGTGAGACTCTTGCACTTCGTATAGCTTTTATTAGCTGCAACCGATGAATTATCTGATAGCAGCATTCCGTTATCACAGTCTTTAGAAGGTGTCGGTTTGATGTATACTTGATATAAGAACTAAATAGCTTAAAAATAATATATTATTAAGAACAATGAATATACTGTAAATTGACCTTAGCTATCCTGTCTGCAATATCAAATACTTCAAACAATTGTATATCAAGATAGCTATCACACTCCAAATAACCAGCTCTCCATATCTAATAAAGGGCCCATTCTTTAGTTTTGCTATCATCGCTCTTTCAGCAACTTTCCATGACTGTAAAGAAATCTCTAGCTATATCGTGCTGCGTAGGAAGTTGGGTGAGAGATGCAGTAGGCAAACATCAAGTCAAATCAATCAAGCATCAAAACACACAGCAAACACAGAAAAGGGGTATTCATAAGCTAACACACTATAAATCCGTTATAGCAACAAGACTCCATCCCACCCATCCGATTATTCCAATAAAGTTCAAAAAGAAATAGCCTCAGCTTAAGCCTCATCAATAGCGGCTCTCAAAACAGGATACAAGTTCTCCTCCTCCCTCTTCTCCTCCTCTTCAAAGGCTCCACTCTCCAACCTCTCCGCAACGAAGCGTCTAAGTGCCTCGATGACGCGAATGTTCTCCACCCAGATCTCCTCGGCCTTATCACGCGCTGTCTCGCCATTCTCACTACCAGTGCTTCCACTGCTAGGCGAGCTGACAGCCGAGAGTACAGGGTCGAGTTGTGCTGAGGAGACGGACGGCGAAGCCTTTGGTGTGGTGGACTTCTCGGACGCATGGTCGGAAGAAATATCCATTTCATCAGCATGGAGAGCAGGCTGTGCGGAGCGCTGCAGCATACCTCCTGAGTAACGGCGGCGTGGGTCGTTGTCAAAGGAGGTTCCAAGAGTGGTGGATGGTGCGGCGGAGCTGTGTGGAGAGTAGGAGTGGGTGACAGAGGGAAGACTTGGGTAGCCAGCAGAGTTGTGGCGGGAGGAAGGAGACATTCCGTTTACGGAGGGAAGAGAGGAAACGGGTGATTGTCCGGAAGTGTAGGAGAGAGTTGAGGATGGTGGAGTGAGGGCTGGGGTGCCGGAGGAGGTGGATTGTGAGGAGGTGGCAGCCATCATTGGTGCTTGCATTGAGGAGGAAACGCCCATGAGGTGGTTCATGGTTGTCTGGGGTGGTGATTGACTTTGGCGGAAGTTGATGCCCTGGTGAGTATAATGGGTTCCTGGCTGCTGGATACCGGCAGCAGCAGCTGCGTTTGGACTCTCATAAACAGTGGATTGCATTTGTTCCAGGAACTGGTCGATGTTGAGGAGGTCGTTCTTTGTTCTCAAATTTGGCATTGGTGGGAGTGCGTATTGATGGGATGGCATGGCTGGCCCATGTCCTCCTTGTCCACCAACTGAGACCATCTGTGGAGCTGGCAAATAGTCGATGATGCTACCACCCTGCATCGGGACACCTTGAAGGGCCATAAGTCTCTGGCCCACCTGGGCATAAGAACTTGGGTCAATCTGGCGACGTTTGGCATCACCAAAGAAGTCGTTCAAAGCATCATATCCACGCTTGCGAGCGTCAAAGGCAACTTGCTGTCCTATGTCGGCAGCATGGCTAACTGGGTAGTAGACTGGTCCATAGGAAGTCTGCTGCTGTGGTGCGTAGTATCCGTTGTGGCCATTGTGGTGGGAATAAGTACTAGTGGTTACAGGATGCATCTGAGCAGCGTGGTCATAGTATCCGCCATTGCCTATCCTCAAAGTCAGTATAGGTCTTAGACAACACACCTGGGGCACCTACTCTTACCCTGAGTTCTGTAGCCGTTGTTCTGACCGCCATGTTGATCTGGAGACCTGAGAAGGACCGAATCATCTGCGTGTGTCTTTTATTGTTGTCAGTGAAATGTGATAATGAGTAGAAATAGTTCATGTACGGACCTTAACATGCTTCTTAAGATCCTGTGGTCTCTTGAATGCCTTTCCACAGAAATCACACTTGTGAGGCTTTAATGGGACGTGGACACGAATGTGAGATGTGATATGATCACGCTTGACTGTGGTAGTACGGCAAGTGTTCCAACCGCAAGTCAGGTTGAGGTTGTTTGTTGATTTGCGGCCTACATGGCGCTCACAGATATGATCCTGATTGAGATGTCAGTAAAAGAAATAACAACACAAGAGAAATGAAGACTTCATATATGAATGATAAACACGTGATTGATATACTTACATAAAGAGCTTCTGGAGAAGAGCATCTCTCACCGCAACGATCCCATTGACATGATAGGTTATCGTCTGGGATACCGTTGGTGGATTGAGTGTTGACAGCATTGTCTGTGGCTGCTGGCGCTGAGACCGCAGTGGGAGCTTGTTGGTCCTGAGAGGACATGGCTGTGAGTATTGGGGAGGCAGGCACGTGACTTATATGTGTGCGGAGGTAGAGGAGTTGTGATTGGCTGGGAAGTTCCGGTCAACAAGGCACTAAGAATGCTAGCGTGGTGTGGGTGCCAAAAGCGTGCAGTCTGATGGGCTTGGGATATGAAAACGAATTGATGTTCTTTTCGAAGAGAGATCTGGGACTCGAATTTTCTTGACAAGAGAATTTGGGAATGGGAAAGAGAGAAACTGCTCCTGGGTCCTGGGAGAGGGATCGCAGCATATTTAGACTGCGGGGCCTGTTGGAAGCCGTGAGAGGGAAAGAAAGGAACGCTTGCTGGATATGGTAAAGCGCAACACACGCCAAGACTTCTGAAAGTCTTGGCATCAGCGGAGCGGTGGTCTGATTAGCTGGGCATTTTCGATGAACAAGCACGACGTCCTCCCTCGCGCCCGAGAACACGCCCAAGTGGCAGCGTACGCAGACATTTCGTATTACTCTATTACTTAGCGAGGCTGTGCTTTGTCTTGGCATTCCAAGATCTCCGCAGTTGCTTGGCAGAGGAGCGCAATGTCTTGGGAGGGGGGTGGGAGACTTGGTGGGCCGTGGGACTGGTGGATTTGGGAGAGACGAGATTACGGAATGAGAAGAGGGAGGAGAGAAGAAGAAGGAGAAGGAAGAAAAGGAACAAGAACAAAAAGAGAGAGCAGAGGAGAGTGGGTATAAGATGATAAAAGGGGAGTGACATGAATACAGACGGGTGAAGCGCAGATGCATACACTTCTGTAGGTAGTGGGTAGGCATCAAGGCATGATGGAAATCACCTCATCGCCTGAGTTCGAAGCATCAAAAGCAGGCAAAGTCGCATCCTTTTTGTTGCAGGTCCCGTTTCGAGTGACGAGGGTCCTCGATCTTATTCACTCACTGTGTACAGGAATTATTTAATACATGCATTTGCTTGACCAGGCTTACATGTATTTATATGTACATACATACATACATACATACATACATGCACAATCGCTGTTACCCATCACCCCAGAGTATGGGGTATGATGTCAAGGAGAGCTGGGTACTTTCGACCTGTGGCAACTCAAACGTCTCCAGTCATTCGCATACGCAGCATCCATAATAGATGGACCCTCGAAATGTGTCTTGTGATACTTCAAGCACGTCAATACAAGAAATAGCAAAGAGATTCGTACCACTCGACGCCCGAATAAGCAACGACAACGACAACGTCCTCACACAACACTCCGCATGCGACTGTACTTATTCCTCAGCTACCCAAACGCTGTTGCGCGATACACGAACTTGGAGTGAGAAGCCGACGTGTTCCTATTTACACTTTGTGCTTGTTGCCACTTGTAAGGAAGACATCTATGCTGTCGTTGGTATCTTCATGGATATTCAACAATATCCATACCCAAATCTCCTAATGCCCCATCAATACCTTGAGCTAAGGGAAATTGACAAGTAAGACACATGATATGTACTGTATATGTATCTACGATGAAGATAAGGTACGGAACAGGCGGGAGCATGTCTCATACGATACGGCAATTGATATGGTGATATATGGAGATGATCAACAATCCACAGTCAAGAACACGTATAGCTACTTGAACAACCTCTTCTTCCCCAGCTGAATCACTGCCGTCATCCATGTCCTTCCAATCCTCCAAACACAAGCATTCCCCAACTCCCCATACTTACTCGCAAGAACATCCCCCCCACGAAACTTTCCATCCCATAAGCATCCGCCACAAAGGCGTCGTAACCCAGACGAGAAGGTGAGAAAGAGTGACCCCGAAGCCACAGCATTGGCATTGCTGTCGGGGCCCGTCTAAGCACCGGCCCTCGCATTTCGTATTGGCACTTTTCGCATTCCACTCTTGGCAGCGGAGGTCTTGGCTCGGAGGTCTTGGCTAGACGCTTCCACCACACACCCACCCGTGCCACCCAATTCCATGTCTACGCTCTGGCAGGAAATGAAGGTCCAGGCGAATGAAGGTTGGGTTCGGCGCTGTGATGAAACGGTGAGTAGCTGATGTTCTGTGAGCACGTTTATTCTAGACAGAAGCATACGCTTGGTTCGTCGCAGGGGCCTTGTCATTTTGCTTGTCTGTGGTGACAGGTAGTGTGAGTTGTATCCAGTAATGGCAAGTCAGTGACAGCGTCAGAGTGCCATGTACTATTTAGATGAAGGAAGGTTTGGGGCTACTTCCGATGATTTTAAAAAGGTTTCCAATAATGGGGAGTAGTAAGAATTAAGCAAAGTTTCAAACAACTGGGAGAACCTCAAAGCGTCAAGTCTCAAAGAAGGTAAACGGTACAAGGTTTTCATGTCATGAGAATCAACATGATGAAGACACCACTGATAAATTTTGCTCAGCCCGTAATATTTTGCCCAGACAGCATCAGCAAGATCTATCTGGTGCTGACAGCTAAGCTTCCGTACCTTACTCGAACTCCAAACCTAAACCCAACGCCGGCAATGCATAATATGAATAACAAGCAACTCAAATGCTTGACTTCGTAGAATAAAACTCCTCTGCTTCATCCTCAGTGACTTCCGAGACTTCACATCGGGAAATATCAATCAAACCAAGCTTAAGCTTCCGAATCTGCACCCACAAATCTCTCCTATCACCCAGATCCTCACCAAGAATCGAGATCTTCAAATCCCGTACATAGCCATTCCAAACCTCCGGTTCCTCCAATAATCTCAGCTCCTCACGCATAACACGCAAGCACTCCACTACTCTTCCATAATTCCCATCCTTGTTCTCCCTAACAAGGCCAATAACAATATCACCCAATTGCTTGGCTGCATCCTTTATCCCGTCAGCGTTCTCAGTGGTAGCCAGCATCTGCTTGAACTCAGGAATCGCATTATCACCACTGATATTCGTGCGCTTCTGATTCGACAGCAGACTGTCGACGTCGAGCCCAGAGAGTGGCTTGATAGTATCGCGAGAACGACTGCCGCGCGCCTTCGGTGGCACTTTCTTGACGTCTGCAGCGGCGATGAGGGCGGACAGTTGGGAGGCGCTCTTGGTTACGAGGTCGGATGGTGGTTGAGAGTATTTGGTCAAAACAGGGGCGATCTCGGGAACGGGTTCATTGGGGTGGGCGGCACGGAAGCGAATTGTTTGGTTGATGCGATGTACGACGGGGGAGAAGGTGTCTGTAATCTGAGCGTATTCACTAGGATTACTGGGACGGTTAGTTTGTGCTTGTAGGAGAGGGAAAGGGAACATACCCGTCTTCGTCGGTATCGAACTCTGAAAGATCCATGCTGTCTACGTAGGCATCCATAGCATCTACAAGATCTTCTGTTGGTAGGGTTCTGTGCTTTGTGAGGATCTGTCCAGAGGTTGTGATGACGCGGTCAAGAGGTGGGAATCTATATAGTCGGACATCTTCGGCGAAGGGAAGTGGAACGTCAATCAGAGCCTCAATATCTGCTTCAACAGAAGGCGCCAGGAGTAACAATTGTGGTTCTTTGCCATCTTTTCCCACCATTCTGGCAACCGCATAAGTATCCAACTCATGGAGCGCTCGGATGAGTGATGAGAATGCAAGGCGAGCTTTGTCATTTGTCCTCTGTGCAATAGTGATGCAACTTTCGCCCATGTTCAGGTATGGCACATACTTGTTGAATATTAGTAAACGTATTAATTTTGATGGTTCAATTGCTTACCTTATCATTTGGGATGAAGCCAATGATTGAAAAACTTTTCAAAGTTTCAAGTTTTGTAACATTCTCATCCGACTCGCTGATATGAACGGCAGTACGTCCATACTCATATCCTTTCGCCAGATCCTCTCTCTCGACGTCTCTCTTTCCACCAGGAGCAGTCTCGTCATTGACTCTGTAAGTTCTGGCATTCTTGACCGCCGTAAGACCTGTTCCCTCCGTCCCGCCCATCTCCACATCCATTGTATTCGAAGACTGTAAACTTTCACCGGCCATATCCGACTTGACCACAAAACTACTAGCTGAGACGGGTTTGGCTTGCTTGGTGCGGAAATATCGCTCTACGTCGATAGACATTGCTGTATCGTACTTTTCTGGATCTCCGAGGCATAGTTGACCTTCAAAACTCCTATATGGCTTGGTGATCTTGACTCTTGGCACAGAGAGTTCAGCGATTGCTTCTGCGGCTGTACCGAACACATTCTTCTCGCATCCATCAGCTAGCTGTTTAAGCAAGGCTTCGTTTGACTCCTAATGTTTTGTCAGCTAGCCCTGGTGTCGTTGACATATTAGCTAGTCACCTTTGTGCTATCTTTGTCTTCCTCCTTGAACCCAAAGTCTGCATCATCGAAATCAATGCCCCTAGACCAATTAGCCATGATATTTAAATCATCAAAATAACACTTACATGATCACAAGCTCAATACCCTCATCGTTAATCTTCTTGTAGATATGCTCCACTTGCTCCCCGTCGATAGGAGCCATCGCATCCGTCATCAACACGATCTTCTTCGCATATTTCAAATGCTTCGTGAATCTAACAATCATCTCGACTGCGACCACAATTGCTGAGATAGCATCTCCTTCCTCAACATCACTTGGCTTGACCTCTGCCTGCAACTTTCTCAAAGCCTCCATAGTAATAGGTCCAAGTTCCTGCATGACGGAAATGTTCTCATAGCCCTCCTCATCCTCCAGCGGTCCACTGGTCTCTGAAGTCCGCAACCCCACAACACCGACATTGAGCGTCTTTCGTGATGCTGCCAAAATTCCTGTGATTTGGTCCCATACATAACGCATACCGAAGTCCAGATTGCTTTCGACTCGGCCGCTGGCGCAGTCGGCCATGCTGGGGCCTTGGTCTATGATGAAGACCGTGGCTTCTTTTTGCGCCATTCTGAAGTTTGTAACGTATCAAAGTGAGGAATTGAATGAAATTGAATGACCGAATTTCGAATTTATGGGCATGGAATCCACATATATGTCGAAAGTTCTAGGCAGACGCGCCGTCAAACGCGATTATCACGTGGAGAGAGATGTGAGGCACGTACGCACGTGGTGATAAGGATGTGATAAGAATAGGTGCCTCGGATGATGTTCGCGTCATTGATGCGTGACATTTATATTCCCTTTCATTCCGAAGCTCACCTGCTCTTTCTTCTTCTTCTAATTGAACATTCTGTATATATTGATCTGCTTCAGATACATCTTGCAACATGCTCATTACTGATATCCTCGGCTCCCCGTCGAAATGGCACATCATGGGGTTCGTCCCCTTCATCCTTCAGTCGTTAACATACTGACAACACAAGCTATGGCACTCTCCTTGGATCCCAAGTCTTCCAGGTATGAGCCCACAATACTGATTTCTACCATATACTTACCAAGAAAAGACCTTCGTCGGTGGCATCGTAGCCTTTAAAGCCCTCCCCCGTCCTCAGTTCTCTTCCCTCCAGCAAAGGATATTTCCCATCTATTTTGGCATGCAAACGGCCTTGCCGGTCGTTCTCGCCCTATCCTACCCAGGTCGCACAACGCCCCTTGGTAGAGCACCTTCAAGTCTGGCTGGATTTTTCGCCGAGCCCAACAGATGGGATGTACTTGCACCAATTCTCGTCATCTTTGCTTCCAGCGTGGTGAACATGCTTGTTGTTGGACCTGCTACTACTAAGATTATGAAGGAGAGAAAGCACCAGGGTACGTACTTGAAATCCAGAGGTAATTTTATCTGAGTATCACTAACGATGAACAGAGACGAGGGATGGAAAGAAGAGCTACGACCCTGCACCACATTCCAGAGAGATGCAGCTTCTGAACCGCAAATTTGGTAAAATGCATGGTATTTCTTCGCTCTTGAATTTGGCTGGCCTTTTTGGGACTATTTGGTACGGATTCAATCTTGCTGGGAGGTTGCAGTAAATGCAACTTTGCTATATTATATATTTGAGCAATTAGGTGGCGATATTGCAGCGATTTTTCATATAGCATAGGTAGTCATGGTGTTGAGGCCTGCGACGGCCATCTGTTGAAATGCATTGTGTCATAGCTGGACAAAATTCCTACAGCATTATGTAACCAATATGATATACTGCATCCCAATATTCACTTGCTGTGTGGGCTGATTGATTAAGGCTTCCATAACGCTGAATATAAACATTTGAGCTAATAGCAATCATGACATCCATCAATTTGGCAACTCTCAGAAATAGGTGTATTCTTCTGGCTCCAACGCACACAGCGGTCTTGACTGGCATTTATAACTGTCTCTTGATCATCCCTTTCACAGCTCCTCCAGTCACCCAAAGGTCTGCAATATCTTAGACAGCCCGCAATATAGATTTTGAACCATCGTAGCACTGCTTGGTAGCCAATGAGTGCTTGAATGGATAAGTTGAATTTTAAAAATGCTGAATGGAATATCTTTGAATGCCATTGATAGGCTGGAACTGTCTTACCTGATTTGTTTCTAGCAACGAATCGGCAACAACAAAATACCTAGCATACGAACCGGGTTGAGAACAAGTATAAGGGTGGCACATCAATTCCAAGGAGTTTATTGACATTAAGTACCACGACCACCCCTGAAACCTTGCTGATCTATCTACCTCGCCACAGCCCCCTTCCTCGCCGGCTTAGGGGTGTGCACAACAGCTGGTCTTTCAACCTTGTCTGTGACCTTGACTTCGCTGAAGTCACCGGGCAAATCACTGGACAATTTAGGGATAAACTTGCCGACTCGCCTTTGGTACTCCTCGTACTCTGGGTACTTCTTCGCTGTAATGAGCTCCGTGAACCACGTCGATGCCTGGAAGAGGATCAAGTATGACAGCGCTCCAATACCAGTCCAGTTCCAGACTGTGCCTGTCACCAGGCATGACCATTGGTACAGAGAGGCCCATATTGCTTGCTCAGCAAGGAAATTTGGGTGTCGGGAGAGTGACCAGAGACCCGTTACTACGAAGCCGCGGTCGAGGTCGACCTGATCGTACTTGTGGGGAACCTTGGCAGTTTGGAGATAGGTTTTCTTAGCCTTTTGGAAATCTGTAGTTGTTAGCATTGTTTTAGTGATATTGACTCAGTGAACATACCCCATTGCTGCTGGTCGGCGAAAAATTCGAAGAGAACAAAGCCCATGAGAACTCTGGACACCACAATATCGTAGAAACCCATCATCCCGTCAATTCGAGCAGATAAAAGGAGTATATATGAAGGGGTCGTAATGGCAAAGAGGAGGATGCTTTGGGCGAGGGAGATGAAGAAGACGTTGAAGACGAAGAACAACCCTGGGCTCATCTTCGCACGTAGAACATCCCTAAATAATTGTTATTAAGAGTCGTCCATGATTGAATGTATAATATACCATCTATAATCTTCTGATCCAATACTGTAACCACCTTTTCGCCAGTAGTTAAAGGTCAAACGAAGCTGGGCATGGTCAGCAGGATCCCAGAGCGCCATGGAAAAAGACATACACTCCAGACACTACTGAATGCAATCAGGTTATCAAGTCGTTGGGTAGGCAGACCCATCAAATGGCCGTAGATGACGAAATGCGCATTGTAGAGGGTCGGCAGAATACTCCAGCAACGATCGACCTGCGAATAGTTCTTGTTGATTTCCGAAACAACAAGAAATAGAGGAGCAAGAAAGAGGGAGAAAGCCAGGCCAGATATCAGTGGGTTCGTGGCCATGTATATGTTATATAACTCGGTGGGATTGTTGTATGATTGGATTATTTGCTGAGGGAGATCGTTCAATTGCGATACATATGGCCATACTGTGGTAGAGAAGTCGGCACAGTCTGACAACGACTTTACTACTGGGAGAGCCATCTTGTCGATGGTAGAAGAGTGTGACGAGGAGAGCGAAGTCGAGAGAGACTTCTGTTGTGTTGAGGAGTTCACTTGAGTAAAGGTGATGGAGTAATTTATTGAAGTAAACAGTAGTCTATGATGAGCGCAAGGGTACAGATACGTCAGGGAGCTTGTACATGTACAGGGATCAGCTGTTGCGGATCTGCCCGTGTAAGACTGCTAAGGCAGTTTTTTATGCCTCAGTCATAAATAACGGAGAGTAAACTTTCTAGGCAATCTAGACGCGACTGTTTTGATAATTGCAGCTCATGACTTGAAATTTCCATTTTTGCGTATTCTTATCGACGAATTTACGAAAAATGGTCTTGCAGCGGTAGATGATGCTGAGATATGCCTGGGAAGATTCTCTGCGTGGCTGAAAAGCCTAGTATCGCGAAAGCTGTTGCTGCTCACCTGAGTGGAGGTCAGGTACGAGTGGTATGTATCACGTGTCTCTTCTCATCTCCCTTATTGTCTCTTGAAAGATCTGAGCACTGATTCCCCTTTACAGTCGACGCCGAATGCTCGTACAGGATGGATAAAAAATCATGAATTTCAATTCGACTTTGGAGGCACTTGGGGGAATTGCCATGTGGTCATGACGAGTATGGCTGGTCATCTTACAGAACTTGAATTTCCAGAGCGGTACAAAAACTGGAAAAATCCTCCTCCACGAGACTTATTCCATGCTCCAGTGCAGGTTGCTGTGTCTCAGGTAAGTATTAATGCTTTCAAGTACTTATAATATGATTAGAACTGACAAAACTATTGAAGGACAAAAAACCCATTTCTGATAACATAGCGCGTCAAGCTAGAGATGCCAGAGCTCTTTTCATATGGACGGATTGTGATCGAGAAGGGGAGCATATAGGAGCCGAGGTACGTGGGGTGGCTCAAAAGGCAAAGCGCGATATCGAAGTGAAAAGAGCAAAATTCAGTAATATCGAAAGACAGTATGTCATAATATCACTTCATGATGACCAGAGTTATGCTAAAACCTATAGACATATCCTGAATGCCGCAAGACGTCCCATTCTACTTGATGAAAATCAAGTGGCTGCCGTAGATGCTCGCATAGAACTCGATCTGCGCATTGGGTTTGCTTTCACTCGCATGCAAACGACCGAAGTACGACCCCTGAGTCCATTATTTGAAAATAAAGTCTTCAGTTATGGTAAGTAAGCTACGTAAAGCATTTTAAGTTAAAACTAATGGATATAGGGTCATGCCAATTCCCAACACTTGGTTTCGTCGTCGACCGATACTGGCGTGTAAAGAATTTTGTTCCCGAACCATTTTGGAGTATCAAGATCACAGGGAAATGGGATGATATCGTAGTGACTTTTCTCTGGAATCGAAACCGTCTCTTCGACCGTGCTGCAGTCACGATACTCTACGAGCGATGTCTGGATGCTAAGAAGGCAAAGATCACTAAAGTGCAGACTAAGAACACGAAGAAATGGAAACCGCTGCCGCTGACAACAGTCGAGCTGCAGAAGATGGCAAGTAGATTTCTGCGTATGAACAGTCAAACGGCCATGAATGCCGCCGAAGCACTTTACCAGAAAGGATTCATCAGCTATCCACGCACAGAAACAGACAAGTTCGACAAAGGCATGGACTTACAAGCACTAGTAAGAAAGCAAGTGCAGTCCAACAACTGGGGAGCATATGCTCAAGGCCTACTGGACGGCGCCTTCGTCCCGCCACGCAACGGAAGCCATGACGACAAAGCCCATCCACCAATCCACCCCGTTACATTCGCCGCGCCTCAAGCGTTCCAAAAGGACGAAGAGAGACGTATCTACGAGTTCGTCGTGCGGCGCTTCCTAGCCTGCTGCTCAGACGACGCCCAAGGCCGCGCCACAGACATTGATGCCGCCTATGGCGACGAGCTCTTCCACACACACGGGCTTGTTGTCCTGGCGCGCAACTATCTCGACGTTTACCCCTACGATAAATGGACCAGCTCCCAGATCCTGCCCGACTTTGTCGTCGACATGGAGTTCGTCCCCACCGAGGCCCTCATGACCGATGGCAAGACCACCGCCCCGGGATATCTCACCGAGCCGGATCTTCTTGCGCTTATGGATGCCAATGGCATTGGGACGGATGCTACGATGGCAGAGCACATTGCGAAGATCATCGATCGCGAATACGTGATTACACGGCCACGCGGCGGCAGCGGCGGAGGAGGGGCAGGGGCTGGAGATCGTGAGGAAGCTGCTGGGCGTGGGGGACGAGGGAGAGGAAGGGGTGCAGCACGAGGAGGGAGAGGAGGGAGGGGAGGAGCAGCAGCGGCAGCAGCGAGTTCACGGCAAGGTATTGAAGAGTTCATCCCCACGACGCTCGGTATGGGCCTCGTCGAGGGCTATGATGCTATCGGCCTGGATATGAGTCTCAGCAAGCCGTTCCTGCGCAAGGAGATGGAGCTGAAGATGAAGGCCATTTGCGCTGGGCAGAAGACGCGCAGTGAGGTGGTGCAGGAGAGCATTGATCAGTACATGGCAGTATTTGTGCGCACGACGCAGAACATAGAGCGCTTGAAATCGGTATGTCTACAATTCCTTACCCTTCCATTGTCTTCACCTACAGATCTACATGGGAAGTTTTTACCCTTTCCACTTTTTTTGTTTTGTTTTGTTTTTGTTTTTTTTTGTCTTTTTTGAAAGACGTTCATATCCTCATTCCTTCACCGTTTCTCGCGCGTGACGCCGTGCTAATCGTTGTGCACAGTCTGTCAGGAGATACGTTCTCGAGGGCGGCGCTGAGCGCTGAGCGGCGAGCGGGGCCGTAGGCGGGTGCTTCATGATCCCAATGCATACCGCTGCCTGTCCTCACCGCTGCATAACTACGTCGTTCTGCATAGCACACATAGCAAGTTCTCCAATGTAGCCCAGGCGGCGGGCAACCCGGGTGTTGGGCAGCGTTTCCCGCACGAGATGATGCTTGCATATGAAAATGACAGCGAATTATCCCTCCTGATGTGGTGATGTGCTGCCGGCGTTACAGTGTCATTGACGTATGTGTGTACGTTCTCAAACACCACCACCACTTTTACTCATCCACCTATCCTATGGAACATTGATGAGATTCCCTTCGCCTTTTTTTGTAACCCCCCATCTCCCATTCTCATGGCTTTGTTTCATCTCCAATCCAACTATCCGGACAGCGCGGAGACGCAGCCGGGCTTCGAATGCTCCTACAAACCCTATCCCAAATGTGCAATCAATCCCATGCACAGACACTCACTCCCCCTCGTAGAATTCCCGCAACTCCGTATGTTAAGCCGGCATATCCATCGTGGTGGACTACCCGGGCCGGGATTGGTAATTCACGCATGGATAGTATGGTATGCACGCACACGGAGTAGAAGGTCATGGAGAGGAATGGTTTGTGGTTTATGGTTCTGCGAAGGGAGTAGGTAGGTAGTGTAGTATGTATGAGGATGAGGATGATAGATATCCCACGGCTTCAAATCTATCTTGGGCGTAGCTATCTCCGACGATCGGCAGCCAAGGGATTCCACTCGTGCTCTTTCTGTGCGCGCTCCACTCATCCCGCTGCTGTCAGTGAGTGAGTAGTGAGTAGAATAGAGTAATGAGTAGAGTAGAAGTAAAGCAAGTCAAGCTCAAGCTCAAGCTCGAGCTATTCTGCAGACCTCCTTACCTCACAGTCCATAGATAATAGAATATGCATTCACAGTCCAGATAGTGAAGATAACCCAAATAATCCAGCACAGCAAGCAGTGAGTAAATAGCACCAATAAAATCCCATCCTCCACAACCCCAAAAACATAATAAAATCACCAACAACAAAAACCACCACAATCACGATAGTCAAGCCAGCCTACGGGTGCATAACCCATAGAATAGGGCAAAATATCCACCTAGTGCTCCAATGTCTCCCCTCTACTTACAACCATCTACCCTACTCTACAAGTAGAGTGCTCCCGGTACTCGATGTGTCTGCTATCCCCCCTCCAACCCGGCCCCGCAATCTTCCGCTCGCGCCGCCCACGTTCGCGCCTGGTTGGTTGCCCTCCCCGTGCACTGGGCAGGGAATCCCATTCGATTTCGATTCGTACTTACTTAGTAGAGTAGTAGTAGTAGTAGGCATAGGCGGCTCCTGAATTTATCTACATACGTAGTATGTATCTATGTATGTAGGTAAAATAGTATGTTACATACATTACCTCTTCTCCCCCTTCTCCACGAACCCACTGTAGGGGGGTTGGGCGGGCATCATGGCATCATTGCCCCTCCACAAGCGCGATTGATGTCGGATATGCTGGGTAGGGGGGATTTTGGATGTTTATTGGTGAGATTGTGTTGAGATTGAGGATTGGATATGTGTGTGTGTGTGTGTGTGGGCTTGTGTTTGATTAGGGCTTTTGGGAGGGCTTGTGGAGTGGGTTATGGATGGATTGATGATCTTTAATGGGGGTGATATTTGGTGATGGGTGAGTTGAGGTTTAATTGTTACATAGTTTACTCTGGTAAGGGCTTCTTGTGAGAGTTGAGTTGAGTGAGCTGAGTGAATGCATTCTTGATGGGAATGCTTATGTGAAATTCAAGGATCGATGCACTACACTATACACAGTAGATTCCCGGTACTTTATCATTGTAACATACTGACTGTGGTGACTGTACGCAAAGTGCCTCATAGAAAGAACATGTCTCTCACTCTTATCTCCCTCCAACTTACTTACTGCCTACACCCAAGAAAGGGGGAATTAGGCCAAGAAGACAATTCATTCTCAACTTACTACTTTCTCACCTCTCAATGTCCATCATTCATGCTCCGTTGTACAGCGCAGTGCAATGCAGTGTGTCTACTGTAGCGTTCTCCCAATACGCAAATAAACACCTTATCATGTCCCCCCGTCCGGCCTGTGGCTTTGGGGGTCCATTTACTTTGAGTTCAGCCATTGTCGGGAACAGACGAGGATCCCCTCATACATAAGGAGTGTGATACTTTACGCTTCCTTTGCTCCGCCTTGTGCACTTCAGGATAGAGGTGCACAGTACTAAGTACATACCTCATGATACTCTTCTCAAGAGAAGGTGTTAATTAGAGGATTATGTTGGTTTTATAATGCAATATGGATGTTGAAGTAGGCCTTCTCAAGTACGTAGTCGAATAGACAGTAGACATTGGTTGCGCCGCATCAGCGCGGGGTATCTCAGGCACGAAGATTGTCCCGCACTTACTGACACAGCAGCACTGCAGCACTGCAGCACAGCACAGCACCACAGTAGATACGTCCTTATTCCGTGCCTCTGCTGGCCTAACGGGGTCTGCTGCCCTCGACATGTGACGTTCGGGGTTCAGGTCATGCACCAATACACCAATACACCAATACACACTCCACCACACAAAGTAAGTCGGGACTCGGGTATTACATTCACAGCCATACACAATACAGCCATACAGCCAGCCATACAGCCCATACACTGGTGCGCCATACATACCCAGGTTGAATGAGCAGAACTTACTACTACATACGTCTCTTATCCTATCACCAGCGACCTCAGAGGTAGAATACTCGCTGCTTCACAGAAAACCTACATAATAGTAAGTTTCCCATGGCGAGGAATGGGACTGGGCGTTTTCGATGGGGCTCGCTCCAAATTCCAGAATGCAGGCTGGGCGTCGCGTAGAGCGAGGCAAAGTTGATGCGTTTGGGGTAGTGGGAGGAGAGAGAGAGCTTCGAGAACAATTACTTGCACAGTCGAGAGGATTGAAGCATCATGGGCGAGGCCTTGGTGGTGAGTGGTGGGATTGTGGAACCACAGACTACCTTATTGCGTACAGATCTACTGTAGAATGGCATTTTGAACATGAATGGTTACTCACTGCCACTGCCACTGCCACTACCACTACCGGTATCGTGTTCACAGTAAGCACAATGTTTGATATTCATGAAGGACTTGGAATGGGAATTGTGGATACGCACAGAAGAAGATTCATGCCTAGTAGATACAGGCACAGACTGACTGACTGACACTGACACCGACACGGACATTGATGATTGTGGTGCATTGACTTGACTTGACTTGACTGGGGTTTTGTTCCTGCGTGTGTGGGTGAGGGGCGACAGACTGTTGTTTGGTTGCCTTGTCCCTTGAATGCTGACTGATTGATTGACTGACTGACTTGAACCGACTTTACCTTGCTTGGGTAGGGTAGGATAGAGTAGGTAGGTAAGTAGGTAGTACTTTGAGGGACTCGTTGGCCAGCGGATGACGGGCAGATGACCATGTGTCTGAGCGATGACCTCTGAAGAATCCTGTATTTTGGGGACATACGTATGTGTGGAGGTGATTATGGCATTTAGTTGATGGAAGGATTCATTCATTCTCAGATGTTCTTATTGGTGTAGTATATGAGTACATGAGTACATGAGTACATGAATACAGAATACAGAATACAGAATTGGACTTGGACTTGGACTTGACTTCTGTTGAGTTGAGTGAATTGAGTGAATTGAGTGAAGTTGGAAATAGAATGACTAAATCTACCTCTTTTATCATCCTTGTATGGATCACCAGATGTGTATGTATGTACATCCCTTATACGTACAGTACATCATACATACTGCATACTACATACTACATACGTACATTACTATCTATGGTAATGTTCAGATACCCATCTTTATAAAAACTGCTCCTATACTACGTATAAAATGCTTTCATTCCATGTCTCGGATTCCTCCCTTGAAAACAACATACGATCTGATGAAAGATTCCTAGATCAATCGTATCCCTTTCTGTTCAGCCCTGATGATTCCTCAGCTCAGCTCAGCTTCAGCTATGTTATGGCTCCGTCAGCTTCCATCACCCTACAAATGTCTCGTTTCCCCGTGTACACAGTAAGATAGATACATATGCGCCCACTAACCTACCCACTTCTGGATTGTACTGTATATGGACAATATGTACACTCTTACCTATGCGGTTAATCTCTTCCCGCGAACAAGGGAAAGCCAACTCTGCACATCCCACTTGCAGGCAAAGTTGTATGGAGTACAGTCAGGACCACTGACGGTACAGTCCAGTCCTCTCCAGCCGAATATTGAAAAAGGTTGAGAGGCAATGTTCATGTATACTGGATATGTAGTAGTTTGATTCACATTATCGTGCTTCCGGAGTTGAGGGAGTTGGATGCTTTGGTCATTCCCTTGTACACACTTACTGGTGTATGTACGGAGGACTTTCCTCTACACCCACCAGGGCACAGGCATGGCCCCGATCTCCCGCTTCTACTGGTCCATGGGGTCTGGGTCTGATGGGGGCTGCAACGGGATTTGACATTTGGGGTACAGCTTGGCTCTGTGAAGATGAAAGGAAGACCTTACCTTATTCATATGGTGAGGGGAGTAAAGAGGTGGACTTGGACTGGGACTTGGTATTGTTGTTATTGTTGTCTGATTTTCTTTCATAACGTTGTGATGGTTGTGGTTCTGGTTGTGGGGTCTGGGTTTATCCGATAGAGAGTGGATGGTGGATGACAGATTTGAGATGACGACGGTGGGAAGTAGCAGTACTACGTACATGGTACACAGTCCATACTTAGTAGGAATAGATGATGATTACTTATTTACAGTAGAGTAGAGAGGTGGATTAGGGATAGGGCATGATGAAGGGCACAAGGGCTACTTTAATTAGAAGATGAATTAATGATACCCGAATAGTATGAGTATGCGCATGGTCTGGTATGGTAAGTACGTAGTATGGAGTGTATGGTGTATGGTAAGTAAGGCAAGTAAAGTAAGGTATTTCTAAGTAAATCCCATCTAAGATCTTCTGCTCTTCTAAGTGCAATCGAAGTGCGACGGACTATGGGATGAGGCGTAAAGGCGGAGGACGATTGGTGGACGTGGCTGCCTCCATGAAAAGAAAGATGAGGGCGGGCGTGGCTATGAAGGAGCGGCTTTGGGCTTGGAGTGTGAACATGGTCAAAGGGATTGGATTAGATGTCTTTTGGTCTTTGGTCTTTGGTCTTTGGGGATTCTTTGCTGGATTCCATACGCTAGAGGATAGTTGTTTAGTGTTATTTAGAGTTATTTAATATTAATTAATGTTATTTACCTTTATTTACTCCTATTTACTATGCATACTGTAGATACACTCACACACTTAGTACTGATGTAGTAGTAGTAGTACTAGATTAATAGTACACACTCACTCTTTCACTCTCTCACTCTCTCACTCTCTCTCATCCACACATCCACACATCCACACTCTCACGATGTCCATACACAATTATACCCGTGCACACATGAACTACCTTACCTCACCTAAGTTTAGTATATCCTGTATCCGTGGAGGAGGATCAGGTGAAGTGGAGAGGATGAAGATGGTGGAGGTGCACGAGAGAAAGCATGAGAGAATGATTGACTGACTGATAACTGACTACATACGACTACATACGACTACATACGTACTACTGACTTGGTATGGATACTTATGAGAGATACACACACACTCACTCACGCACTCACTCGCTCACTCTCAGATAGAGAGAGAGACAGTATGCCCGAGATGGACCTGCCCTCCTTCTTTGCCCTCCCACAAAGTCACAAACAATTCCCCCAACAACATTAATTAAATATTCCCTCCTGTCAATAACCTCTGTCAATTTCCCTCCCAAGATTTATACAATTCCTCATCTTCACATTGTCATATTACCCCTCTTGACTACTGATTTCTCTCTTCTCGCCTTTATCAAAAACCTCCCCCATCACTCTTGATTCGTTGTGTGGTGTTCCTCCTCCAACAAAAGCCAACTTTCCCCGATTATCAACTCTCACCTGCAGTAGGCCCGCCTACCCACCACCACCACCACCTTCCTCCTCCTACTACTACCCCCCCAAATATCGGAGACACGCTCTCCCTCTCATTCACAACTCCACAACCAAAGCAAAGAAACATTCTGTCTGATTGCTCGATATAAAATTCGAGCATCTTCCAGCAAAGTGCCAGCTACATTCTCGACAAGATAGAACAAAGAAAAGGGACAGGAGAGTTCTACTACTCTTGTGCTATCTAAATCCGCGTCATACCCAAAACTCCGGCTTTGTTTCTATCGCGAACTGAGTGAGTATACCCAACCCTGACTCACTCTTTCCACAACCCCGCCGCACAACGCGTTATTTCAGGAATAAATTACTGATCTGGTGTCGCAAATCTACAGAGAAACGATCAAATCCATTATGGCTTCCATTACCTCCACTCCTGTCGCCTTCACTGGCCGTACAGAATCCATCGCCATACCCGGCAAGACCGCGGGCAGAGACAACTTAGCTGCTGTAGCAGCCCGCAGTCTTTCCTCACCAAAGAGCCATCCTCTCCCAACACCTCCAAATTCCCTCTCGCCCTCTCTCCCTCCACATGTCTTCCAAGGTCTGGGAAAATCAAACCTCTCGACGGCCGTGGCCCTCGACCAAGTCGATTCGGACATCGACCTGGCTGAGTCCCACTCCATGAGCGGCAGCCCCGCCGGCTACGAGGCCGCGGGAGCAATCACTCCCGCACTCCTCGCAAAGCACCACCTCCCCGACATCCTCCTCACTCACGGCCCACTCGCCATCCGCCATGTAATGGGCTACCTCACAACCTCAGTGCCCGGTTTCTCCGGAATCCCACCGGCCAAGGCGCGACGCCTGGTAGTCGGCGCGCTCGAGGGTCGTGGCTCTAACGGCGAGGGCGCAGGTATCAACGGCGACGTTAAGTTCGAGAAGGTTGGCTGGGGCCGCTGGGATGCGCGCAAGCTGGGCGCGCCTGCGCGCGACCCTCGCTCTGCCTCCAAGCTATCGCCTCCCCCATCCATCTCCTCCTCATACTCCATGTCGGCCGGTATGCCCATCACTGGCGCCGCGGGCCGTGAGCGCGTCGCTAGACCCCATCTCGGCTTCGCAGCCAACAGCTTCGCTGACTCGGTCGCCTTCTCCCATGATGGTGAGGGCGATCTTGACATGGCCATGTTGGAGAACGAGGCTGATAAGATGAGTCTTGATGGTGACGAGTCGGCGTCCAGCTCCGAGGCCCCGGACGATGATGACATGGACCTCGGCGATCTCAATGATGAGGACGAACTCACCGATGCCGAGGACTGGGCTGCCGTAGGTGCCGCAGCTCTGCGCGTAGCCTCATATACCCCCTCTGCGCCCACAGGAAATGACTTCCTTGGCATGCGCAAGGTCTACACTGGCCGTGAGAGGGGCATCGGCCATAATATGGCAGCGCTGGCTGCTAGTGCGCCCATGCAGAAGTGGCTGCCCCAGCAGAGGGAGATGAATTTCGGCGTAAGTGCTGTTGGTGGGTGTAGTGCTGAGCAGGAGAGAGAGGCTGTTGAGGCGCTGCTGAGGTTGGGCAGTGTTTAGATTTTGTTTGTTTCCGTGTGTGCGAGAGGTACTTTGTCCTTCTTGTCTTTATCTTGTTGGGTGTGCTCGCTGTGTGCTTGCTTGTGCGGATGTTGTACTGTGTTGTGCTGTGTCTGTTGTATGGACGTGCGCGTGGATGCGGATGTGGATGTTGGTGGTGTGTCTATTGTTTAATGAGCGTCTTAAGCGTGTCTTTTGTGTCCTGTGCGACGACGATGATGGATTTTTGTATGTCCTCATGGACAAAGCCTTTGCTTTCTATGCTTTGGCTGGATGATTTGATTGAGTGGGCCGGCGTTTGGACGGCGTTAAAGGACTTGGGCTTTGGGATGGGATTTTTTGGGTCTTGGCCCCTTTTTGTTATTGGGGCTGGACTTTGGGCACTTTGCACTTTGCTTCCTTTTGCATTTTGCACTTCAACTGGAATTTGGAATTTGGCACTTGGGCTTGCCTTGAGCGTACGTTGCTCGGCACCTGTCTTTTTCTTTTTCTATTACTACTACTACTACTTCTTCTTTGTTTACTCTTTTTATATTCCCATTTGGTATAGTTTTACCACTTGGTTGGCATCTTGCTCTACTGTTCTCTTTGAGAGCAGGGGTGGGGTTTGTGCATATTGTTTGAATTGGTTGGCTTGGTTTGGATATCTCCACTTTTTATGAGGCGTGAGGAGAGGGGAGGTGAGGCGAGGAGTGTATGTGTGGAAGGGATGGACGATGAGGGGTGAGAGTGGTGAGGGGATTATGAGTTGTGGACTGGGAGGATCTGATGGGGAAGAGGGTGAATGGTGGTAGAGTAGTTATATGGCTTTTATGGTTAGCTGGAATGCCCATGATTGATATAATGCATCACTATCACCTCTACTTTATGCGCAGTTCTCGGATGCTTTAGTGATTATGGTGATTGTTGTTGTTAGGGTTGTTACTAGAGTTAGACCTGACTGCAACTCTTGACTTCGGAAGGGCTTTTCATACTTTTTAGTTCTTCTTAATCTTGAATTCGAATCTATTATATATGACAGGACAGGGCTTCAGGACTTACTATGTGATGCTGAATCATGGACAATGATGAGAAGTAGATGAGGGGTGATTTTATAGTAATGGGGCTTCATGATGAGGGGTATATAATAGTGAGGGGGGTTTATCATGGCTAGGAGACTTCAGTGGGCAAGAGGATTGCGAATGGGTTTGAAGGGGCACATCTTCAGTCATTTGTCTGGTCCGGAAGCTGTCATTATTCTGGGATGAATAAGTAGTAGATAAATAGATAGGTTTCATTATAAGTTTTGTCGTCCTTTTTTATGAGAGGTGTGGCTTCATTTATTCAAGTGTAGATTGCCTTTTTGACTTGACGTTTTGTGGTGAGATGTGCTGACCATTGAAACGAATCTATTCATAACGATTTTAGACATTCATTTTAAACATAATATATAAGTTAGTTTATGAAATATTGCACATGTATGTACTGTAGAAGTCTTGAAGTGCCCTCATCGTAGCCCTCATCGTGCCCTCATTACTGCATCCACTCTTGTTAACATCTTGCTGACCAAAGTCAAAGTTTATTGTATATCTACGCATACACAAAATATGTCCTGCATGAACAGATACCATTTGAGTTAATCTAACCTTTAGCATTGTCCCATGGAAACCCATATAGGTACCATGTTTTCAAGGCGCACCTCCTTTTGAGGCTCCATTAACATCCCGCCGTCATAAAGAACCACCCCTGTCCATGACTCGCGTATAAGCATTCAATGCAATACTTTCATCGTTCAACGTTTTGAAGGCGGCTTATTGAAGATCAGTGAAGGCGAAATAAAAAGAAATTCAGCTGAGATATTGAGAATATTCAAATCACTCAATTCTATATCTCTCAACAGTAAATCCTCTTCAACCCGTATTTTGTTGTTCTCGGGATTCTTGATCTCGGTCGCTTCGGCATCATGACAGCACGACTTGACTTGTGGGCATTTCTGTGGATTAGGTCCCGGACCATTAAGCCGATTGCCGCCGATGGAGCAGTAAAAAGTTACAGCGGTCATGCATAATTTCTGCAGCGAAGCTCCCAAAAGAATTACCATCACCAAAACACCAAGACACCACTCCCTTTTTCCTTCAATTCCATACCTTTACGACTTCTTCTGTCTTTTCTTGTCTGCATGTTAGAGTTACTTCCATTGTAAACCTGTATTAGACTTCGGAATTTCTACACAATGGCTACTGCTACTGAGGATGACGTGAAGACCACCTCTCCTGGTTAGTCACACCTCAACAGACAGTAACAAATCTCCGAACATGATTTGAAGCTGCATTGGAAGAATTTAAAGGATTTGAAGAGCATTGAGCTAATACACTTACTTATAGAGACCAATGGAACTCCTGCGGAAGTCTCTCAGAACGGAGCGGATGGCGAACATGCGACCCCAAGCGGCGAGCCTCAAGAAGGCGAAATCGATGCGGACCAGGTCAACGAGAGTACGAACACAGATCAAGGCCAGCGGCCTCTGCTTGAGGGGATTTTTAATTGATACTGACACTTATGATAGCTATTTTCTCATTGACCGTCAACCTCCCACACAAGCCACATAAGATCCAGATTATGGTAAGCTAGGAGTATTGGTGAAAGTGGTGGGCTTCTCTAATGATGAGGCAGGTATCTTCACAAGAACAGCTTCACGATGTTCGCCAATCTATTGTCGAGCTCCCAGAAACTTTCCAATATTCCTGCTTCCACCTCGAGCACAACGGCGAGCGCATTAACGATTTTTCCCAGCTCTCCGACGTCAAGGATCTTACCCCAGAGTCCGAATTGACCTTGGTTGAGGACCCATATACCGAGAAGGAGGCAAGGATACACTGTGTTCGAGTAAGAGAGCTCATTGGAGCTGCCGGAGACCGAACCGATACCCTACACGGCATTCTCTCGGGAGCTTCCCTTCACGACTCCGTTTCTGAGTTCCAGCAACAAGATGCTGCAGCACAGACTAACGGCCCAGCTCACCCAATGGTCGACTACGACTTCCAGGCCTCCGGCCACATCTCTACCCTTTTGCCAGAAGTCCAAGAGGCTGCTCCAAAGACTGTTAAGGCCATCTCCGTTTCGCCGTGGAACCCACCTCCATACCACTTGCGCCAAAGGGGTCACCTTATGTACTTGCAGGTCACCAACAACGAGGGCGAGCAATTCCAGATCACTTCCCACGTTTCTGGCTTTTACGTAAACAAGTCATCGAACGCCAAGTTCGACCCATTCCCACGTGCGGCACCAAAGGCATACTCCGCCCACTCCCTCCTTGGTCTTATTCAGAAGATCTCCCCATCTTTCGAGGAGTCTTTCATCGCTCTCCAACAATACAACAACAAGAAGGAGCCTTTGGCCACCTTCCAGATCACCAATGCTACTCCAGCCAGCCCATGGGTTGTGCCAGCATCATCTTCCCCACTCGTCACACACCAGTCCGATATTACCCGCACTCAGGAGACTTACTTGATTGCTGGTATTGAGAACACCGAGACCCTCAGAGACTGGAACGAGGAGTTCCAATCGACACGCGAATTGCCAAGAGAGACCGTCCAGGACAGAGTATTCCGTGAGCGTCTCACTTCCAAGTTGTTCGCCGATTACACCGATGCCGCCGCTCGTGGTGCCGTTTTGGTTGCCAGAGGCGAGGTTGCTCCATTGAACCCAACCGAGGGCAGAGATGCTCAGATCTTCGTGTACAACAATGTATTTTTCTCCTTCGGCGCTGATGGTGTCGGAACCTTTGCCTCCGAGGGTGGTGATGAGGCTGCCAGAATCGCAACTGGCAAGGACGTTATGGGTGTGAGAATGGTTAACCAGCTTGATATTGATGGTTTGTTCACTCCAGGAACCGTTGTTGTTGACTACCTCGGAAAGCGCATTGTCGGACAGAGTATCGTTCCAGGTATTTTCAAGCAGAGAGATCCAGGAGAGAACCAGATCGATTACGGTGCCGTCGATGGCAAGGAGGTTATTGCAGCCGATGAGAAGTTTGTTCCAGTCTTTGAGAAGCTCTCCAAGGCTCTTAAGGTCAAGAAGCATGCGGTCTGGGACAAGTCTGGAAAGAGATTCGACCTCGAGGGTAGCGTTGAGACCAAGGGTCTTCTCGGTACCGATGGCCGAAAGTACGTCCTTGACCTCTACAGAATTACCCCTCTCGATATTGCATGGATGGAGGAGTTCGGCACTGCTATCAGCAGCCCAGAGCAGACTAACGGAGCCACTGAGACTTCATACCCACACAGAATGACCGTTCTCAGACCTGAGTTGGTTGAGTCTTACTGGAAGATTAAGATGCGCAGCTGGGTCAATGCTGAGGTTGAGAAGAAGAAGGCTGCTAAGGCTGAGACCGCCAAGCTTGAGGACAAGAAGCCATCTGTTGAGGAAGAGAAGAAGGAGGGTGAGGAGAAGGCTGTTGAGGAAGCTGAGGCTAAGAAGGAGGAGGAGCAAGAGAGAATTGACATTTCCGACTTCAGCTTCTCTTTGAACCCTGACGCTTTCAGCGGCCAGGAGCCACAGACCGATGCTGAGAAGGAGGAGCTCGAGAAGGATGAGAAGGAGGTCAAGGAGGCTTGCGAGTTCCTTCGTGCAACTGTTCTCCCAGAGTTGGTTCAGGATCTCAAGGAGGGTGATGTTGGTTTCCCAATGGACGGCCAATCTCTTACCAGACTTTTGCACAAGCGCGGTATCAACATCCGTTACCTCGGAAAGCTCGCTACTTTGGCCGAGGGCAAGAGACTTGAGGCTCTCCGTATCTTGACTATCCAGGAGATGGTTTCCCGTGCCTTCAAGCACATTGCTGGAAAGCACCTCAAGTACTTGCCAATTCCTTTCACTGGAGCTTGCGTTGCTCACTTGCTTAACTGCTTGTTGGGTGCCGACCTTAACTCTAAGCCAGTTGCGGAGATCGATGAGTCCCTTAAGGCTCTCTACTCTGATGCTGATCTCAGCTTCCAGGAGGTTACTCCAGAGTCCCTCCAGAAGGACATTGAGAGCCAGATTCGCCGCAGATACCAGTACACTATTGAGGAGACTTGGGCCTCTTCCATCAAGCCTGTTCAGCTTCTCCGTGACATCTCCTTGAAGCTCGGTCTCCAAATCGAGGCCAAGGAGTACCACTTCACTGCTGAGTCCCACAAGGCCGCCCCAGCTGTTGCTCCAGTCACCAACGGTACTGCCAAGGAGGCCAACACTAACGGTACCTCCACCAGCAGCAAGAAGAAGAAGAACAAGGCTGCTCGTGAGGGCTCCCCAGAGTCTAAGCCAAAGGCTCCATCTGCCCCAGTCACTTTCCTTGCTGATGACATCTTGAACATCGTTCCAGTCATCAAGGAGGCATCGCCAAAGAGCTCCCTCGCTGAGGAGGCTATGGAGGCTGGTCGCATCTCTATCATGCAGGGTCAGAAGAAGCTCGGTCAGGAGTTGCTCCTCGAGTCTCTCTCCCTTCATGAGCAGATCTACGGTATTCTTCACCCAGAGGTTGCTAGAGTTTACAACACTTTGTCCATGCTCTACTACCAATTGGATGAGAAAGAGGCTGCTGTCGAGCTTGCTCGCAAGGCTGTCATCGTCTCTGAGCGTACCCTCGGTCTTGATTCCAGCGAGACTCTTCTCAGCTACCTCAACCTTGGTCTTTTCGGTCACGCCAGCGGTGACACCAAGTTGGCCTTGACCTACATCAAGCACGCCTTGCAACTCTGGAAGGTCATCTACGGACCAAACCACCCAGACTCCATCACCACCATCAACAACGCTGCTGTCATGCTTCAACACCTCAAGTTCTACCACGACTCCCGTCTCTGGTTCGAAGCCTCCCTCTCCATCTGCGAGGGTGTTTTCGGAAAGCAATCCATCAACGCTGCCACCCTCCTCTTCCAACTCGCACAGGCTCTTGCCCTTGACCAAGACTCCAAGGGTGCTGTCAACCGCATGCGTGAGTCCTACAACATCTTCCTCACCGAGCTCGGTCCAGAAGATAAGAACACCAAGGAGGCTGAGTCCTGGTTGGAGCAACTCACCCAGAACGCTGTCTCTATCGCCAAGCACGCCAAGGACATTCAAGCCCGCCGTGTACGCGCAGGTGTACGTATCGCACCCCGTGTCACTCTCGGTCAGACCCAGCCACAACCACAGGTTGGCCAGACCGCTGAGGCCGCCTCCGGCAGAGACCCAAGAAACACCATGGGTCTCGACTCTAGAAGCATCGATGAGCTCCTCAAGTTCATCGAGGGCAGCGATGCCAAGACCTCGGCTCCAAAGAAGAGACCTGGTCGCACCAACCCAAAGAAGCGCGGTGGAAAGGCTTGAATGACCTCTCTGCTCGAATGAACATGTGAAATGTGAGCAATGGGCATTAAAAAAAAAGTGGCGGTAATGGTGGCGCCGGCTGGACGGACTGCATTTGTATATTATGGCTGTGACGGCTTATCCAATTTTCCTTTTGGTCATTTATAACTTCTCTACAAACCCCCCCTTTTTTCCTTTTCTCTTTTTTGTCTTTTTCTTTTGTCCCTCCCTTTTCCTTTGTCATTTTGCATAGTTGCCTGTGCATCTTTCCGGGCTTCTTATGATTGGTCGGGGCTGGGTCAGGGTCAGGGTCACTTTGTATCAAAAACTTTAAAAGCTCCGCTCTATGTTTGGTTATGGTCATGGTCATGGTCATGGAACTGTTGCGATTGTAAAATAGTGATGTCATGTGTGATAATAAAAGTCTTGCTACTTTTGTCATTTTGAATTTGGTTGCATTGGGTAGTTGTGAAATGTGTTGACGTCTTGAATTTGTTAATCGTTATGGTGCTTCTGATGAAACCTACAACTCTAAAATTTCTAGCTATTATCCGTCGCTCCATGAGTGAACATCCCATTCTCCACCGTCTTTATAATCTCTCATCGATTCGAAGATATCTTTAATCGCCTGCACTCGATCTAAGCGTCTACCTGGAGGTTTTTCGTCAAATTCTTGGACTCGTCTCAAAAGCCTCACGATTCTCAAGTTTCCGTTTTCCTCAGCAGTTGCAATTGCTGTTTTATAAACCTCGCCGGATTTCTTTATCCCAACACCACTGGATAATAGCAGATAAATTAAATCTTTCGCACCCGAGTTGTTTGGCCATTTGACAAGTTCTCCAAGTGCACTCTCATACTTCTGGTCGCCGAGATGTCGGGAGCGATTGACATCGATTCCAGATTCGATCAAAAGCTCTGCTATCTCCCGTCGGTGGTCCACAATGAAGCTCGGGGTAAAAGCAGCTTGTAATGGACTGACAAATTGCTTGCTCTCTGCATTGATGTCGGCACCCTTTTCGATTAAGGTCTTTACCACTCCGACTGACCCATACTCACAAGCTCTCATCAACGCAGTCGCGCCTGAAGCATCTCGAATATTGATATTAGCACCGGCTTGAATGAAGAGCTCTACTGTTGCTATGTCTCCACGGTTACAGGCAGCAATAAGAGCTGTCCCATATTTACCACCTTGTACGACATTGACATTTGCACCGGCTTGGAGCAGGAGTTTGATTATTTCGGTGCGTCCGAAGCTAGAGGCAGTAATAAGAGCCGACCCAGATTTACCGCCTCCAACTGCGTTGACATCTGCACCGGCTTTGAGGAGGAGCTCCACTGCTGCTGTATACCCATTATGGGTGGCGGCAACAAGAGCTGTGCCATACTCTGCGCCAACCGTATTGACATCTACACCGGCTCGAAGGAGGAGCTCAATTATTGCGGTGCGTCCGTAAATCGAGGCAGTAATAAGAGCCGGCCCATATCTGCCGCTTCCAACCGCGTTAACATCTGCACCGGCTTGAAGGAGGAGCTCTACTGTCGCTGTATACCCATGATGGGAGGCAGCAATCAGAGCTGTTCCGTAGTCACCGCCAACTATGTTTACATCTGCACCGGCTTGAAGTAGGAGCTTCACTATCGTCTTGTTACCCTGAGAAGAGGCGGTAATGAGAGCTGTCCCATATATACCACGATGAATCACGTTGGCATCTGCACCGGCTCGAAGGAGGACCTCTATTACTGCTGTATGACCTCGATCAGCGGCAGTAATAAGAGCTGTCCCATATTTACCACTTTCAAATGTGTTGACATCTGCACCGGCTTGAAGGAGGACCTCTGCTGTCGCTGCGTGCCCCCAATAAGAGGCAGCAATCAGAGCTGTCCTGTATACGTTACCATGAGCCATGTTGGCATCTGCACCAGCTTTAAGGAGGACCTTTACTACTTTTGTGTGCCCCTGGTTAGAAGCAGCAATAAGAGCTGTTCCATGTTCACCATGAAGCAAGTTAACGTCTGCACCAGCTCGAAGAAGAAGCTCTACTATCGCTGTATGCCCGCCAAAAGAGGCAGAAAAAAGAGCTGTCCCAAACATGCCGCTATATACTACATTGGCATCTGCACCAGCTTGAAGGAGGAGCTCTACTATCGGTGTTTGCCCTAGAGAAGAGGCAGTAATAAGAGCCGTCCCATATTCACCTCCAATCACATTGACATCTGCACCAGCTTGAAGTAGGAGTTCAACTATTGCTGTATGCCCCTTGTAACAAGCAGCAATAAGAGCTGTTCCATATTCACCGCCAATCACATTGACATCTGCACCGGCTTGAAGTAGGATCTCTACTGCTGATTTGTACCCACTAAAAGAGGCAGCTTGTATTGGATATCCTAAGGAACCAAGAAGTTCTTCATAGCGTGCGTCGTTGGCAGGTTCGAGATCGTTTATGCCATCGTGGACAAGAGGGTTTAAAATGTAGCATAGACCAAGGTATGAAGCATAGTATAATGGTGATGGTGATCTCTGACGCCTGAAGGGTTTATATATGTTGCTGTGTAAGAAAATCCATATTTCTAAAATATTTCGATCTTTGAGCAACTTTATTGACTGATTGTTCAAGTACGTTGCCTGGCTTTCGTCCACAGCCAGGTAGTGCTCTGACCAAAAGTCGGCCGCATATTTTGCTAATGGTCTAGAAATCTTGATCTCATTGACATCCCTGGTGATATCCAATTCCTGTAAGCTGAAAAGATAATTTAGACTTGTAGTAGCAATCTCCTTATGGCACTCGCTGCTTCTAAAGTCCCAAGTTTTGTGGATGCGATTTGATAAGAAGTATTCCTGAACTGAGAAATGGGCAAGACGGAGTTCCCCAACTGAGGCCTTCTTATTTTTTCCCGTATCCAGGGAATTCTTTTGTTCTTGAATAGTGACAAGGGTGCCAAGGTATAAAATGATGTCTTGGGGATCGTTCAATCGTCGATCAGTATCGAATACACCATCCTCAAATGATTCAGTAGCGAGAATTTCTGCGGCTTCCACAAGAGCTAAAGGTCGTTTTGAAAATACAAGCCATTGGAAGATTCGAAGAGCAGAACCCTTAAAACGTTCCTCAATTCCATCAAGTGCACGCCTGTATGTCTCGTCGAGTGTAACAGGAAGGTTTTCAAGTGCAAGCTTGAGTTCTTTCTGTGTTAAGCATTGTTCTAATGCATCAATTTGACAAACCACCCATCGAAACCTAAAGATTTTAGTATGTGGTCTAAATTACGCAATGGGGTTTCTTACATGCCGTTAGCTTTTTTTATTAACGTATTTCGGATACTCTTCTTCATATCTTGTTGAGCCCTCTGAAGCCGTGGTTGGGTCTCTAGCTGCTGTCTGATATATACTTCGATATCGGAGCTATTAATATCACTTAGTATGATCGTGGACGCTTTCATAGACTCCATATGCAGCATAATATCCTGTTCGGGACGGCTTGCTATGTATACATGGAGAAAAGGATGAGTCTTTCGTAGATTGCTTATGAATGACAATACAGCCGCGACTTCCTTGCATTCATCTAGGGCATCTACTATGAGGAATATGCGTTTCGAGTCTTCTCCAGAATATTCATCAAGAACCGAGTGAATAGTCTCCTTCAACCATGCAGTATCGGGGGTTCGTTTACCGTTTTTGCACTCCGCATATAGACTCATTAGGCTTGCTGACATTCGAGTTTTCGTTTTGGAGAGTTGCTCAAGAATGGAAAGTAGAATTCCCCGGAGTGTCTGCTTTTCGTCATCGAAAAAATCGAAGAAGTAGTAAGCTAGGACAAATCGAGCATCTCCGGCGATATGATTGATGACAGTTGAGCTTTACATAGAAGTTAGTAAATCAAATTTAACACAGAGAACTCCAGCTCAGTACCTAATAATCGTCTTTCCAGCACCCGCTAGTAAAAAATTAATACGCATTCGAGATAAAGATTCATGATTGCTTACGAATTCCACAAATCCACAAAAGGCCTCCATCTGATCTCCATTTCTTGAAGTCCTCCATAGTAAACACCCACTTTCCGGTATCTGATTTGCATGCTTCACGTGCTCTGCGATAGTTATCCTTAGGATTAGGCGGCGATAACCAAGAGAAGATCTCGTTTTCTAACGCAGCTGAGAATTTTATTAACCTATGACCAAATAACTATGCAATCTAAAATATCCCACCTTCATCTGGTGATCTATATTTGCTCATCTTGAACTCTGTAGAATGGTTCACAATCCTTTGAAGGAAAATTAGCACCCGATGATAGTCATCGTCGTTGTTGCTGAATTTGACAAGGTCTGAATGATCTCGATTGATGGGTTGAACACTGTGTGTCTGTTCTTTTTGTGACCGTCCATGAGTAGCAGAGTCTCTATCGACAAGAGTTATTTTGGGTCCACCCATCTTCCATGCTCCTGTTTCCTAGAGCAAGAATCAGAATCAAACAAAGAGCCCGAAATTGAGGAGCGTAGCATACCGGATCTTTAATCGCAGTTGGTGATGTTTTAGTCTCATAAAAACAAATAATTTCAGAATCTTCGAATGGAAATGCTTCTGCAAAGTCGCTGCTCTGACCCCGAAGCAATTGCGTACTCCTTTCCAGTGAATTCAAAAGTGCTGTATTTGGCTGACCTTGAACCATTGGTCGGAGGGATCCGATGTCCATTCCACGGTTCGGAACGCCAACAAACAAGATGCCACAGATAGATCTAAGGGTCATTTGATCCCCTTTTGGATCCTTATGCATCTGAATTATTGCCTTATATAAATTAGCTTTATAAGCGTAGGGTAAGGGAAGCTTCAGTATATACCCCTTTTACCACCAAACCTCCTAAACTATGCGCAATGAGAATGAGTGGCTTGGGGAGCTTTCTGCTATACGATAGATCTTGAAGGTCCTGTCGGAAAGTAATTGAGAGGTCATCCAGCTCCTGAAAACTTTCACTTCCGGAAAGATGAGAATCATACCCGTAGGTAAAAACCCGAGCATTTTTGAGATCGTATGGTAGAGAATCACGAAGCCACATATAATTCCCTCCTCGTTCTTTGAAAGAGCCAAAAGCGTGGCCACCTAAGCCAGAAACAGCAACGATACTGATATAGTGTCAGCAATAGAGTTCCTCGTACGGCCAAGAAATGCTACAAACTCTACTTGGTGTTCGTCCTCCTTTGGACAGTACAAAGTAGTTAAACCCAAAAACTGATCTTCAATGGTCAGATAGTACGGTCGTGTGTCTTGTAGCTCATTCTCAGCCTCGGTGAAATCGAATTCATCTCTGTGGCTTTTGAGCAGCACTGAAGGCTCCTGAAAGAAGGAGACAGTAGCTACGCGTGTTCTACCGTCAGCAGCATCTGCCAATGAGCCTATTTTAACACATTTGTGGTTGCCATCGTCTTGGAGCCCATAATTCTGCTTGAGAAGGCTCTCGAGCTTTGTTGATGTCATAGTAAGTGGCAGCCCTCGAATTCTATAAGTCTTTTCGAATGGCCGCCCGACCTTGCTGGGCAAGGCAGGCAGTGGCATTTTGCGTTGAGAGACGAAGACCCCTTTAAAGTACCATAGACTTGCGATTCCCAAGAAAGCGCATATCATAAAAGCTATTTGATCAATCGTGATAGTCACCATACTGCTGAACGGATTCCGAAACGAAACTAAGAGCTGGGGATTGGAATTGGCGTATAGATCATAGTTCAAGCCCCTGCCATTGAGGGCTTTCAGATGGAACTAAAGATAAATGATAAACAGTCTGGGATTTCAATTGCTGAAAGCAAGGTGAGAGTTGAAGTCTTGTATCGTATCTCAGAATTAATATACACCGCCCCCAATTTTGAGGACCCATGCATAAAAAAGCGCTTAATTGATCATTGCCGAGTGACATAAGCATCGTATATAATTGAGACGTATCAATTGTGTCTGCAATTCAATTCAATTCATTGTACGTATTGAGCAAGTTGATAATGCTGCTGAATAGAAACTTTGCATCTCATCGGTTCGAGGGGGGTCCTATGCAGCGAAACGGCTTTTGAGGCTGAGGTCTATTGCGCGTGATCCAGTCCTATACCCTTGAAGAGAGCACCCTGGACCCCTCAAATCCAACAGGATCGAGATGTCATATGATGAGATTTCTACCACGAAAGTTGTTAGTCCTCGCACTCATGGTATATTCTCCAGCAAGACAAAAGATCGCCAGAACAGACATGACAGTTGTAGGAAACCCAGGCTTGCAAGATAATAAACAATTGATTCGGGGCCAGCTAATCACACAATAAGATAATATGCTCAATTCTCAAACAAACAATGCAAAACAAAATGCTATGGTATCTCCCACCCGCCAACGCCAAATAACCGCTCAGCAATAATACCCCACCTTACTTCTTCTGCCCACGCGCATTTACCTCGCCCTTCTCTCCAATGCCCAGCTTGATTCTACACTCGGGACAATACCACTTTGTAGTCCTAGCAGGCGAAGACGTAAGGCCCACGCACTCCAGATGAAACCATTCCTTCTCGCACTAAGCAGATGTCAGTTCCATAAATAATATAGACACAAGAAGTGTATATTGAACATACCTCAGGATTCTCGCATCCAATCATAGTCCCATAACTAACACGATTGCAAACACAATACCTCGGCTCATTAGGATCAATGATATTTCCCTCGTCGTCGAATTCATCCCACTCCACAACCTCACCCTTTTGTTTCTTTGGTCTGGATTTCCTAGTTGCAGCCGTGCGTTTCCCCACTGTGACTGGGGCAGTACCATCATTGGTGTTTGTGACCGCTCCTGGAACGGGTTTCTTGCGGCGACTTCGTGTTGGCTGGGCAGCGGGGGTAGCATCTGGCGCAGGAGTATTGTGCACTGTGCTTGCGCGTCGGGGTCGATCGCGTGACAATGCTGGCGGCTCTAAGCTGGCGGTTTTTCCACGTGATGAAGCGCGAGGGGGTTGGAGTTCAGGGGCGGGAGTATGGGTGGGAGTTGGGGTAGGAGTGGATTTCTTAATGGGTGGAACAGGTGTGGCTTCTTTCTTTGCTGGTGCTTCCTTCTTGACGGCCTTCTTTTCCTTTACTGGTGGAAGAATGGGTGTAGAGGCTTTGCGTTCTTGAATAACTGGGACTGGCGCTGGAGCTGGTGAGCTGGTCCCCGAAAGAGGAATGTCACCTCTTGTGGAAGGTGCTACGCTTCCGAGTGTCTGGCTTGCTGCTGCTGTAGCGATACTGCTCTGGGTAGATGGTGGGTTGATTGGTGTTTCAGTCTTGGCTTTCTTAGGCGGATTAGGTACTGGAGTCTTTGCAGCCTCAATAGCTTTATCACTATCCGCTTTCTCTGTTTTCTCAGTCTTCTCAGGTTTCTCTATTTTCTCTGTTTTCTCGGTCTTGTCGGTCTCCGCAGTCTGCTCTCTCTTGCGCTTCCTTGCTGGTGTTTTGACCGGTGTCTTTGCAACAGGTACTTCGGCAGGCTTGGGCTTTGAGAAGAGATCCTTAATGCTCGCAGCTGCAGCTTCGAGTTTACGCGCAGAAGCCTCGGCTTCTTCGGCAGCAATCTTAGCAAGCTCCTTGGCTTGGTTCTCTCTTTTGAGCTTCTTAGCCTCATTGAGCTTCATACCACGGTTGCTGAGCTGGACATCAGCCTTGCCAAAGGCATCGGCACTGATCTCGCCCTCAGCAAGCACAGTGTTATTTGTACCATCCTGTGCAGAAGTATTTGTAGCCCCCTCGGTCTCGCCACCATTCATTGCCCTCCACTTACGATAAGCCTCAATACCACGATTCTTTTTCGCGAGCTCCCTTGCAATCATCGTATCGCTTGGGCTCCAGACTGCATTCTTTTTCATTTCCTTCCGTAATGTTGCAAGTTCCCATGCAGTTAATTTCAACCATGGCGCATCTTCGCTACCTGGTTGAGCATCAACAGGAGGTGGTTTGAGTTTAGCCAAGGCATTACTCGTCGAAATTCCTGCTACAGAGCTGTGTACATTCGTGCCCATAGCCCCTGGTGGACGAGGTCCTCTCGGAGGTTTGGGGACCTTTTCCTTCTTTGCGACTTTGAGCTTCAGACGAGCTGGAGCCTGACTTAAGCCAACATCGCTAGCACTATCTGAGCCCGAGTCGAAAGAATCATAATCGAAATCGTATGGTGCAAGTACTTCGCCGGGAACCGTTATCCTAGGAGCGCGACGCCTGTGAATCTTGGGCCTATCTGTGCGAGATCCATCTAATCGTAAAGTAATCTTCGGGGGTTTTGTAGCTTGTGTCGCATTGGATACCGCCTCTGGTGTAGGTTCGCGAGTCGCAGGATATGTTTCCACCATATGATTCAATCTAGCCACAATATTCTTTTCGCGATTGCGGTGACGTTCGACATTGTCGGCCAGTCGACAGGCTTCTGCGTATGCGAGGCTACGAGCCTTGTGCGATTCGGCGAGTTTTTGAGAGATTTGTAGTCTTAATTTTGTAGCATCTGGTCGTGATTCAACTGATTGAGATGGGAGCTCGCCATAGGTTTTAGTGAGGCTATCGACTTCCTCTGAAGCTTCGATAGAAATCTTTTCGAGTTTTTGTACAAGTGTAAGTGAGCGCATAAGGTCGGACGGTAGGTATTCGGTGAAATCAAGGAAGTCTGTAACAGTTGCTTGTGCATCAGGTTCTGACGGAAGATCCAATACCATATCGTTCTTCAGATGATTGATGTTTCTCACTGCGGCGGCGAGTGCATCGCCGCTGTCGTCGATATGCATGGCGGGTGACGAAGGTTGAGCCATTGCGGATAGTCCGTTTGATTGCGCTGCAGTGGTCGAAGTCGCAGAACCATTCATAGAATTTTCAGGAAGTCGAACACGGCAGCTCCATATGCCCTCGGCTTCTAACCACCTGTGCGTGTAAAAGAAAATGTCTGGTCAGTCTCAAGATCAAATGGACAAAAGATGAAATCAAGTAGCCGTCGTCAAGGTAGTGAATGGTATGGAGGGAGAATTAAAGCTGGGGAACGCGTAGAATCGCGAGTCGGCCTTGTGCGGCTCTCCGGGTGGTGGCTAGGCTAGAGTCCAACACCAGCAATCAGCACCACTAAGACGAGGCAAAGGTGATGCGCATTGTGGATATGCTGAAGTGCGAAATGCCCACCAGCCTAGCCTTTCTCCACACAAAAGACTCGCCCAGACAGGGGAGAGAAGAGAGGCAGTCAGGAATGGATGCAAGATAGAAGACAAAATAAGGCTGCATCAGAGAACGACATACCTTCTACTCATTTTTTGTATTATCCTGATATCGAAATCATGTACTAAATTACGAGAGGGGCTGAATCAATCGAGGACGCGATTGTTATTTGAGTCGAAACGCGACGGGGCTTTTGCCACAGGGAGAGCAGCTCGCCTCCAACCTTGCGTGATCTTCGCCTTGGATGTACGGAGTAAGTTGACAAGGTATGTCTCTATCGAGAAACTCCAACGATTGTGGAAGAGTGAGAGGGGGACCGAGTCACTGATAATGCGCAAGGAACGAGGACGACAAGGGAGCAAAGATTCGAAGAGTAGAGAATTAGCAAACGATATGTACGTGTACAAACAACAGGTGATTATTAACTGAGTATTATTTGATGGTTTATGAATGGATGCATGACTCAGCAAACCAAGAGTGTCTCTGATAGAGAAGATGAAGTGGGGAGGCACAGCAGAGATGTCAGGCGGAGGAAGAGAGGGCGATGGACAGAGAGGGCGAGAGTTGAGACGGTTGTGGGTATGAGAGAGGTGATCGACTGGAACACATCCGAAGCTGAGGACTTTGTGTTTTGTGTGATGGTAGAGGATGTATAAAGATTTATGATGTATCTCTTTATAATCTCTGTTGTCTGGTGGCCCGTCTCCATATATCTTTCTATCTGGCTCTCCCCTTATTCTGGCAATCTGTGGCTGTCTCAGGCGATCTTTGAGTGAGATATGACTTTTTGGCCGTCATACGTATTCCCTCATATCACGTACGAGGAAGTGGGCGTGCACTCATTTAAGCACAAAGATAAGCTCACGTTTGTTTAGTTGTCGGGGATTTTGGCGATTCTCACCCTCTCAATCATGTGACCCTGCTGCTTCAGCTTGCTGATGGGAAGAAGTGTTGAAACTTCGTCCATGCTGCTCTCGGCTAACACAACATGAGAGAACGAGGGAAGCATCGAACTTGCATTGTAGCTTGTGTGTCATGCAAGATCGCAGTCCTGCTTTCTGCAGTCATTCTTTGCCGGATAGCGACTGATAATCGTCCATTTTAGAACTTCCAATCATTTGGCTCTTGAATTTGCTTTTTGCACTTTTCAATCCTCTCATACGACAACAGTAACCCGCGCAAATCTCAAGACCTCACTCTGACTTTCACCTCTTCGTCTTTGCTTTGGTGAAATCCTTGCAAATTCTTTCACGTCAAAATACTTTTCTTTTTCTTTTCTTCGCCCGCCCATCATACTATCATTTTTGTTTGCCTGAACAACATTGATCTAAGATGGTTTCGAAATTCGAACGTCTCCAGAACCTTCTGGGCAAAGAGGATGTCTATGAACAGAAAGAAGTTGAACAGGGAGATTTAAAGCACCATTCTAGTGAGTCTGATAATGACAAAAAATCCTGAACATTGCTTATAGTAGAGGTGACGAGATTGAGCAACCCCTCGGATACGCAAGAGGTATGTCTTTCACTTTGCCCATCAAGAAACCTCACTCACTTTCTTTACATAGAGAACCATGCCAAGGCTGTCGTGAAGTTACCGTCATATGATCTGAAAATCGCGGAACTTGCTCCATCACATGAGGTTTTCTGCTCGTTACAATCGGTTATTAAATACCCATATAACTATATTGGAGAGAAGAATCGTGATCGCGTAAGTCTCCCCACATGGGAATAACCTCACTTCGAGTACAATTTTCAGAACCTTCTTTACTCACATGATCTAGGTTGCTGGTAGTTACTTTTCCAAAGGCAAGGTATACGATCAGTCTTGGGATATGTAAGTACATACAACTTCACTCACTCTGCACGTAAGGTCCTACCTGCTTCAAGTTCGACTTGGACATAGGCACTCGATTACACGACCTATCTTCCTTCAATATCAAAAACTTGTTTCATCTCCTTATTGACCTTTTTATACTTAAAATCACTTTCTCATTTTATAACCTTCCAGCTTCTATATATATCCACCAGAAGAGATATCCGTTAAGGCCATACTTCTTGTTCCATCCAAGCAGCTTGAAAACTTCCTCACGATCATCAACCACGACCTCGGTACGCAGCTTGCTATACCCCACGACTCAGGATTTCTGATATCTTTTACTGAGGAAGGCATCGAACGTCCCCGCTACCTTGGCCAATCTCACAGTCGTGACATGTCGAATATTCTTAGGGAAAGCGTACTTCCAAAATCCTATAAACCGAAAGGTGAAATCCCTCTCAACCCTACTGATCGTTCTCTTGAGGCATTCAGAAAAAAGATCGAGCTCATCCTTGAAAATGAGAAGAAGAAGAAAAAGGCAAGCAAGGAGAAAAGAAACGCAGCGAAGAGAGAGCGTCAACAGCAATGGAATGCCTCAATCAAGAAAGTTCAGATGCACTTGGGCATCAGAAAAAGTGATTTTGAAATGGAAAAGGAGGCGCGAATGGGGCTGGATGATAATGTTTTGCAGTGGGAAGAGGCTGAAGCAGTAATAAATGCGGCCATGGCGAAGGTTTCGTTGAAATACGCCTTTTCTGCCGATAAAGCGCCAAAATGTGTACCAGAAGAGGGCGTGATTTTCATCAGTGTTGATGTAGAGGCTTACGAGCTAAATCACAATCAGGTTACAGAAGTAGGTATCGCTACGCTTGATACCAACGACATCTTCAAGGTTGCTCCGGGAGAAAATGGCATCAACTGGAGACAAGCTATCCGTGCCAGACACTTTCGTATCGTGGAGTATGGTCATCTGAATAACCATAGATTCGTCCAAGGATGTGCGGATAAATTCGAATTTGGGCAAGTATCTCAATCAACAGATTGAGCCTTTACTAACATTTGACAGTGAGAGTGAATGGGTACACAGCTCCAACTTGGCACAAGCGGTCTCTTCTTGTTTCAAAGAACCTTATTCAGGACACAACGAACCTGTTCATGACCCTACAACTGGCGCCCCCAAGACACGCCAACTTATTCTCGTAGGGCACGATCTGAAGCAAGATATTCAGTATTTAAAAAAGATTGGCTACGACACGGGAAACCTTGGCAATCGCGTAGAGAACATGGATACGGCAACGATGTATCGCGCCCTCATGATGGAATCAGACCCTCGGGGTTTGGGCTACATTCTTGCTGATCTGGGAATCACTGGGTGGTATCTCCACAATGCCGGTAATGATGCGGTCTATACTCTCCAGGCTATGTTGGGCATTGCTGTCAAAGAACTTGTCATGAGGGATGATATTGAGGCGAAGGAAAAGCTGATCGAGCAACGAATTCAGGATTCTGTTGCAGCTGCAGTCCAGAATGAGTTGGAGCAAGCTGCATTGTGGGAGTCAGCCGCCGAAGGAGGCGAAGGTGCTTCCCTCGAGGCCCAGCTTGAGAACCTCACAATTGCTGCCCCCAATGACTCGGAGACTGTAGATACATCGGACTGCGAACAATTCCCTCATCCAGTAAAGAAAGCTGTCAGTGAAAGGTGCAAGCAGCTTGCCAAGCAGGCGGCAAGAGGCGAGGAGAAGAACGTTATTCAGATGGTAGCTGAGAGAGCGGAGGTGGACGAGAACTTGTTGGCTGTCATGGAGAGTATCGTCGCAGGTAACTTCACAGATGAGGACAAAGCCTTTCTGACAGGCGAGATTGAAATATGTAGGGAGTTGAGCGAGAAGTAGGTTCGAGGGTTTTATTAGATTTGCATGGCTTCACTGTATTGCCTGATTTTCTACAAAAAAGAGCTTCTTGGTTCCCAGCATTGCATATATTTTGCTCGATCATAGATTACGAGCTACAGAGCCGTAAAATCAGACTTGATTATTCATTCATTGAGGAGAGATCCTTCCAAATCGTCATGGTGACTTCCATCCCAACCCAAACTCCGCGCTGATGCAAGCAATATTTATACAAGCCCTGCAGCTTCTTCCTTCCAGCCCGATCCTCTTCTTCCCATCCTTAAATCATATCTTACATCCATTCCTTATAAGCATCTTTAACTCGATCCCTTCTCCAAGAACTGCTTCGCCTCGTTCACCTTTGTAGCGAGGTATGGACTTCCTCCACGATCAGGGTGGTTCAACATCATGAGAGTACGATGCTGTTTGCGAATCTTCTCCTTTGTCATAGTTCGTTCCCTACATCCAATTAGTCTCTGCCCAGTGTGTCCAATTCGGCTTGCGCCACAAGTCAGTCGATGGGTACATACGAGAGCTGAAGAATCAATGCAGCTTCTCTCTTGTTCATCTTAGGTTCGAAGCCACCCTTGTAGAATGCCTTTCCAAGCGCGCCCGCCTTGCCGCGAGATTTCTGGAGGGCTACCATTCCTGCTCTTCCCTGGTAAATGTCAGTATTGCATGAGTGAGATTTGAAGCTGGGGTCGTACGAAGAAAGCTGCGGCAGCGACGCCGACACCGATAGCAATGACAGAGGCCATGATTTATTCGAGAAATGCGATATATGTAGTGAATCCAAGGGATATTGAAGTGCAGTATAAGTAGGGGCAGCAGTTACGAAAGGCGCAATCGAATTTCTAGATATTACAGCCGTCACCGGCGCGAGGGCGACTTTTTGGGTCGGAGCCCGGAAAATGACACTAAGTCACGTGCGAGGCATGGTCCAAGCACTTATCGCAAATTTATCTCTGGCGAAGAGTTCCCTACTGCTAAAAAAGATTCCCCGAGACGAAACTGAACTTCGTCCTCGACATCCACCGCACCCGACGACGACTCCCCCGCAACCATGAGAGTCGAGACGTGCTATTTCTGCTCCCAGCCCTGCTATCCCAGCAAGGGCATTACCTTTGTGCGTAACGATGCACGCCTTTTCAGATTCTGTCGGTCCAAGTGCCACAAGAACGTAAGTTTTGCCCGTTCGCCCGCATTTTCAGGCGATGAAGAAGACCCTGAATTATGTATGTAAATGTTTGGAAGAACACCGTACTGATTCCTCCCACAGTTCAAGATGAAGCGTAACCCACGTAAGCTCAAATGGACCAAGGCATTCCGCAAGTCTGCCGGCAAGGAGATGGTTGTCGACTCGACGCTCACATTCGCCGCCCGCCGCAACGTTCCAGTGCGCTACAACCGCGATCTTGTGGCTACCACCCTCAAGGCTATGTCGAGGGTTTCTGAGATCCGCCAGCGCAGAGAGCGTGTCTTCTACAAGAAGAGAATGGAGGGCAACAAGGAGCGCCAGAAGGCCGCAGACCGCAAGCTCGTCGCTGAGAACGAGCACTTGCTGCCGAAGATGCGCGCTAGTGAGCGTAAGGCTCTTGAGGAGGCTGGCGAGTTGGTCGATGAGAACGAGGTGCCAAAACAGACTTCCAAGGTCTTCGGCAAGCAGAAGGAGAGAGGACAGAGAAGAATGTTGGTCGATGGTGGTGTTGAGGGTGATGAGATGGAGATGGATTGAGGAAATGGGATTCTCTGATGGGGATTTTTCTAATCAGACTTGGTCTGCATGGCGTTCAGGATGTCAAAATGGAGTTTGGGCTGAGACCTTGCACAACTTGTGCTACAGAGACGACAATACAATATCTGTCATGTGGAAATTTTGCTTCAGAATCTGATGAAAATCGGTTTATGTGACAATGCAAGAGGATTTATTGCTCACTGAAATTGAAATTACATATTGATGTTCTCATTTAATTTGCTTTGTGAAATGGTGTATGTAGTTGTCTGCTACATAATCATGCTACAGAATCAATCATTCGAGTATTTGAGATCAGTCTGCAAACTGCAACATTGAAATAACCTTTATTCAGAATAACTCATCTTTCGAGTAATACTGCAAAAAAATACCTTCATGTGTATTCCGTGATTTGTACTGATCCATCAATGAAGAACTTCGTCTTTTAAATTAACACTTTCATCGGCAATAATTCTTCTACTCTAATTTGTCGTTGATATGCTATAATCCTGATACCAGAACCTTTCGTCATTCAGAATATCATTTAGATCATTGTTCCGTCGCATCAATTCTTTATTTATACATTCTGTACCTCAATAAGAGCATCATCGTACATCAAAACCAAGCACATAACACATGATTCATTGATATAAAAACTCAATCTAGAAAGACCCATTGCAAATCTCCCAGGAACTCCACACAATTAAATCAAGGTCACTCCATTGAAAAAAATGGTCCACTAGTGACTCGCAAACTCAGCAGTACACTGAGCATCTAAATCCAATCAATCCACAAAACACACCTATACATTCACACAAGTCAAGAAAGGCCCTACACATCACCAACAAGGCCCAAAACCAGACCAGTGATACCCGCAGCAACACTCCAAACCGACGCGTAGACAGCAGCACCCGTACCCTCAACACCCTCAACGGTCATATAGCTCTGCACGAACGTGTTTCCGCCAACGAGCGCCATAACAAGAGCGGTACGGCGGATAACACACTTGGTTCTGGCATCCCATCCCCAGAAGTTATACACAATCGTCTCCCATAGGGTTGCGGTGGCCGGGTTCCATCCCTTGAGGTGGCCAACAGATGGGGAGATGGCGGTAGCAGGCGTGAAGATGAAAGATTTGGCGGCAAGGCCGAGAACGAGCGTTGTTGGAAGGAGGGAAACGGGCGTGGAGGTGTGGGTGGCTGCGATGGTGGGGATGTTGTTGAAGTAGGTTACGAGAGTTGTGGGGAGGAAAGTGAGGTACGAGGCGTACAGAGTCACCGAGTAGATTGCCGCCGAGAGGAGGGTGGTGATAGTTTGGACGGAGAGGTTGGTGACGATTTCGCGGTTGGGCACGTCGATTGAGGGCTCAGATGTGGAGACCGTGTGGGCGAGCGAGAGGGGACGCAGCAGGCGGAAGGGGATGTAGGTTGCTGCGGCGTCGATGAGAAGTGATACGATGGCGGTGCTGGAGTGCACTTCGTAGAAGGTCGTGAGAAGATAGAGCTATTTTCATTAGCACTGGAGCTCATATCATATATACTCATTGATGCAACTTACAGGAGGAGCATGGCTAAGCACCATCAAGGAAGCCAAATCATAACCATCGAAGCCCGAATACCATCCAATAGCCAACTCAAGTCTGCCACACAAAAAAAAATCAGCTTCTTTTCCCAGATTAAAATCCACAACCCCACCATCATCTCATCTCAATGCCCACTCCCACTCCCACCCTCTCTCCAAACCAAATAACAGAATATAAACTTACGATCTCCATCCCACAAGCGCACCAACCTCCCACCACTCATTCAAACTACGACTAACAGCGGCCAAATCGCCCGAGATCCACTCAGCAGCAAAAGAATAGAACAGCGAGCTACTAGCCAAGCTGAGAGCAACGACGAGCGGGAATCGAATAGGCGCAGGGAGTTTCGAAGCGACAGCATCGCCACGATAGACGACGTCGCGCGTCTTAGTCTTGACCTTAGACACGGGAGAGGACATGATGAGCTCAGATACTCGCTCAATCACTCACGCACTCAGCTTAAGATGGAAGTAGATAGCGGGTGATGAGACACGAGAAAGAGACAAGCGCCAATAGCAGGAATGCACAGGATTCGACGGGAGCGAGGAATGTACAGTCGGGAATCTAGTTGAGCGGTAGATGGAGCGGAGGAAGCCAGAAGTATTGTGTTTTGCGTGGGCGTGAATGTAAGTAAAGTGTGTGCAAAAGTAGCTTTTTGGTTATGGGTCGGTCGCGCGCGCCTGTGTGTGGGAAAATCAACAGTGACGTCGCTTTTCAACCGGTCAGCGCGTTTCCCCGTCAACACTACGTCTCTACCTTAAGTCGACTCACAGCCCTCTCAACCGCCAACCGCCGCTGGCTTTTCTCTCTTCGCCTCCCCCGCATTCTTGACGGTCGATCTCCCATACCATCCCAGCTCGATATTAAGTTAGAGTAATTGCTGGGTTATGGGACGGACTCTAACACTATTTTGAGTAGATGCATTGCCATGTCGTGCCTTTTAACTCACGTTGAAATGCAGGCTGCTAAGGTATATCATATCATCTCTTTCATACACAACTAAAACTTATCATCAACATCCAAAGTGACCGACTTTCCTCGACTGCAGTGCTAAGCCCTGGAAGTCTGAGGATTATTCACCTAATCGACTGCCACAACCATTCCCGCTCAACGCATGTCAAAACTCCCTTTAACCCGAGCGAAATCAAGCAAGGGATGTTCAATTCCCAAGCCCATATCTCCTCTAAAGGTGGATGAGTTAACACAAGCGGAGCCCATTTCTTCATCCCTCCACCCAATTCCAGAAAATGTACCATCCTCCCACACAAAATCACATCATCATCACACGCAAAGATATACAATCAACCTCTCCGCCTCTCCACTCATAGAAAACCAGAAGAGGTAGAATAAAATAAAACGAAAAATAAAAACCAGAACAGTAGAAACAATGTCTGTGTTTGTCATAAATAACCTTCCATGATACAGCCAGCCGAGTACAGACCCATATCCGTATCATCTAACATGCGAACGTGCCTTCTCACTCTACTCCTCCATTCTTCCAAACACACCGTCATCATCCTCGTCGCTGCGGGCTCTCGAGCGCATATCGTAATCATCATCCTCGGCTCCGCTGTCTTCACTCTCTTCCATCTTCATTTGTACATCGTCATCAGTACGGTTGCTATGATGTCTATAGCTTTCTGGGTGGGATTGTTGGCTTGGGGTGAGTGTGCATCCTGAGAAAGCCCCATTTCCAAGACTGGCGTATTGTGCCGGAAGTGCTGGAACAGGTGGAACATCTGGAGCGGACATTGGACCGCTTCTTGGAGTGCCGAAACTGCAGCTGAGAAGTTCCACTGCTGCGGCAAGGGAGGCCTCTTCGGCTTGCGCTTCCGCAGTGAGTGCGGAGGTAGGAGCGGAAGGAGTACGGCGTTCGGCACTTTGCCGTTGATAGGATCCAAATCCAGTGGAGGATGCAGGAGTCCATTGGGAGTAATTTGGGTTCGATGCACCCGATGGGATTGAGCGGGAGAATGCAGTGCTGCTACTACTGTTGCGCTTATATCTACTGCTATAGGAGCTACCAGAATAGGACTCGGAAATCTGGTGCTCAGTCTGTGGTGGTGGGGTTGTATCAGCAGAACTTTGACCATCATGTTGGCCAGAGAATGGAGATGCAGCCGGTGAGGCAGAGTCCTGGTCGCTGTGGAAGTCCTTCGCCGAGTCTGGAGGGGTAGCGGCATCATTGTTCATCTGCACAAGTACGGAGGCAGCTTCTAGCAATTGTACTTGCTGATGTTTTGAAATGAGCAATTTGGAAGTGTAAGACCATTCTGGCGTATGCTCCCACCTGCATGGAAATAATTGTAAGCCAAGGTTCTTTCAAGATTCAAAAAATTTAATTGTGCGCTGTGTGCTACTTCGCAAGGGAAATTTATCAATTGCCAGAGAGGGCGGAGGGTCAAGAAAGGAATGGGCACGAACAAATGCTTGGTCAGGCAACTGCTGTGCTTGTATCCCTTTCCACACTTCTCACACCGGAGATCGCTGCCTTGTGCCTTCTTATCGCCCTTGGCCAACAGTTGGCCATCACTTGCTCTGCGCTTTCTGTCCTTGTTGAAGGCATCGTCGTCGTCTTCCTCCTCGATATCCTCGTTCTGGTCGTCCTCCACCGTACTCACAGCTCTGTCGGCTTTCCGGCTCGATACGGAGTTGTGCTTGTGTGAAGGGAGGCTGTTTGGCGGTGAGGGATAGTTGCCTAACGAATTCCCCAGCGAGCTGGCCACCTTTGCGCCTCTGGCGGCCGTGCTTCTGCGAGTGTTCGGAGGCATAGGCATCGCGAGTGTCTTATCGCCCGACTCGATCACCGCCGCGGCAATTGCTGCCGCATTGTTTGGCGCATTGATGATGCTCTTTCTTCGTGTGATGCGGTGAGAGGAGCCTAGCGAAGTAGATAGGGAGTGACTGTGGTTGCGAGAGGTACTTTGACGGGTTGGAATTGCGGACGAGGGGTTCCCGGAGATGGGTGTGCGTTGTTGTTGATTCATGGGTCTTGAGGAATGTTGAATATCCTGTAGTGATGGGAAGGTGTGAAGTCAGCCAGTGATTCCGACACAGCGAGATCGGGTGAGGTAATTCCCAGGCAGACGCATAATCCTATTACCTTGGAGGAAGCCATGATGATTTGACTGATGTGCGATAAGAATGTCCGAAGACTTTCAAAATATAATTTATTTCCTCGTAATCGTTCGAAGTAGCCGTACAAAAGCTACGAATGGAATAAGATATATTTTTTTTTGGTTGGTGCAAGGTTGTTTTGCTTTGTTGTTCGATCGACGTTGGGTTTCGAGGGGGGGAGGGAGATGTTCAGCTTACTGCATCGACGCGCAATAGCCTATTCGAATTGGATTGTGACTTTATTTTGTTTGCTCGATTGGGGGATGAGGAGGTTTTTGGAATAATTTTTGGGTTGACGACGAGAGCAGGAGAGGGAGGGCGTGAGATGTGGTGAGCAAGGAAGTCCGAGACAATGATTGATTTGGCGACGGGGTGAAATCAGCAAGTGATGTAAGGACAAGCAATGCTTTGTTGATGAGAGTTTATTTTTATTTTTATTTCTGGGGCAGAGACCAAATAATGTTTCGCAGGAGGAGGAGAAGAGAGAGAGAGAGTGAGAGAGAGAGAGAGAATAAGTCAGTGTGAGTGTGAGTGCGGGAGTTGAATAGGTAAGGTAGATGGAGTTGAGAGTATGTAAGAAGAGAGAAAGAGTCGAGAGTTGAGAGTAGAGGAATGTGGTCGTCCAGCGCGGGGTTTCGGTTTCGAATGTTGGTCTTCCCCGGCTCCGATGTAGGTTTTTGGGGGAGAAAGTGAGTGAGTGAGTGAGTGAGTGAGTGAGTGAGTAAGAGAGTAGAGAGAGTAGGATAGGCAATAAAGTAATAGGTGAGTTGAATAGGTGAGGATGGGTGAGGATGGGTGGATGTAGTGACGTGAGAGAGGTCAATAAGACAAGGCAAGGTAAGTGGGTGGTATCTAGTCAAAGGGGAGGGAGAGAAGAGGGGGGAGAGTTCAGCAGGAGTGGTAGTGAAGGAGGTAGTGATAGTAAGAATGGCCGTAATGGTAGCAATGGAGATTAGAAAGATAGAGAGTATTTTGGGCAACAAGTACTAGCAAGTAACAAACAAGTAATAATGAAAGGGAGCATGGGACGTCGTATTTGTTTTTATGTTCGATGGGCTGGTAATTATTCAGCCAGATAGCAAGCAGCCAGTTTGCACAGCAAAAGGAGGCAAGTGGATGATTGTGAGTTATTTGTAGGACTATGGTGCTATAATCTTTGGCCATGATGCATTGTTTTGTATGAGAGAAGGTGGACAAACAATTCTAGGTAAACAATCTCTACAATTCATGGTCATTGTATTTTATTTTCCGTTGTGCTATATCTTGTTTTATTTCCCTGTAAATACACACAACAAACACACCTTTTTTTTATTATTTCTCTCTTCTTGTCTCTGTAGGAGCAGCTGTGGCAAGTCTCTGTTTCTGGCACGTATGGCGAGTTGTGGTCATGATGAGATGGAGGTGGTCATGAAGAATAGCGGCGAATAACACAGCACCTTCTCATAAGTAAGTCAGTTAAGTAAGTCAGTTAAGTGTAGGCACAAAGACGGGACAAGTGAGAAGTGAGAAGTTGGGCTGTGACTTATTGGCTTTGGTTGGCCCATGGTCCGTCAACCGGTCTGCTTTGGCTTGAAAGAGGGGTGCGCGTGTTTAAGAGGGCGTGTGGGCGTTGTCCTGAGGGGGCGTGTCCAGAGGAGCGTTGGTTATTTATAATCCACCCTCCTCTCCCAACTGATTGGCTCTTGTGCTCGTCCTTCACTACTCCTACTGCCGGCCTTTTTCCAATCCACCCTCCACATTTTTCTGTGCAGGTGGTCTAGCAGTCAGGTCGTCAATTGTCTGGTATCTGATAGTAAGTGGTGGTAGTCTGGATAATTCCATTGAGGTAGCCAGCCAAATGCAGCGATGAAGGCAGTTCAAGTGGTTCAGATGGATGTGGATATGTGCAATGGATTAGGTGTGGGTGTGGGTGAGGGCAGTGGGCGGGCGTGTGAGTGTCTATGCCTTTCTATGGCTGTGCATGGGGCATGTTTACAGGCTGTTGTGGGTGTGGGTGTGGGTGGTGTGGGTGGTGCATGTACGCAGTTTGTGTTTACGAAGTACGGAATATCATGCAAGAAAGACGTCTCCTTCTTGGCCCATGGATTGTTATTTTTATTTCCATTTCATTTTCAATTATTTTATTTTATTTTATTTCTATGTCTATTACATCCATCTTATAGCATACCCGCTACAAAGACTCAATTCTCAATTGATTCTTTCTCATCTTATCTCATCTCATCAAATAACACAATGTCAACCATCAACAACGTGACTGACTTCTTATTTCATGGTCAATGGATGTCGTTTGACTCAACCACTTGTTAATGTCACTACAGTCTATGGGTGTATCTGAGGATGTGCCAGTCTAGAATCAAGACTAATGTAATCACCATCCATTGTTCCTAATCGCCCGACATCTAGTAAACAAGCATAGTACGTCTAACCAATCCCTTCCCATTCAGCAAAGTGCTCAGGTAAGGTAAACAGGTAAGGAATTCATAAATAGGAATAACAAATAATCTCAGTCAAGGTCGCCAAGTGGATTTGCCTATCAAGTCCACACTCGCCTGCCCAACACTCTGCTTACATGATACTGATAATGCTACTGAGCACCCAGTTTTGTCGATGCTACAGCGGTCTTCTGTTCCATCGCTGGGCTCGGGTAGGGCCCTCGTACCTTGAAGGCACCCCCCTTCATGCCCTCAGGCATTATGCAGCCACTGAGAAGAGAATCAAGTAAATCAGGAGCCCGAGTGTCTGTGAGAGTACAGGGGAGCGAATCCATGTGTGAACAGCGAATAGTTCAAGTGAACAGGTAACTTGTTCAACTCAACGGAACAGCATGCTGCCAGAGGAAAAGCATACCATTGTGAAGCAGAGGTTAGAGAAAACGAGAAATAGACGAATGGATTATTATGCTATGCGGCAGCGGCAAGAGAGGAGTGCACAAGAGGACACGACAGGCATGGACAGCGCGATACGACGAGTAATAGTCATAGTAAGTAGTTCATGGAATGGACACATTGATGAGAGGAACGGGATGCTGGCTGATGCTGATACTGCTGCTGCTACTGCTACTGCGACTGCTACTGCGACTGTAGCTGCTAGTTATGTGGGAGCTGGGAGGGAGCTGGGAGCTGGGGCCTTGAAAGCTGGAGAGCTGATGCTTGTAATTTAATTGACTCTCTTTCACTCCATCTTCTTGCTCTGGCTGTGACTCTGGCTCTAGCTCTCATGGATTTGAGATCCTCTTTTATGATGCTTCACTACGTTTACTTATCGTCACTTGCTAAAACTGCATTTGAGGTCGGACCATGGCAAGTCGGAGATGAAACTACCCTCGGCCATCAATTGCACGAATAGCGGCATAAACTGTTGAAGAGCCGCCAGTATCCGCAAAAAATAATATACACAGCAGACGACTATTAATGGTTATTCCCGCGCGAATAAATTCCAACAAAAGCACTCATTCTCAAATCAGTAGACCAAGCATAAGGTGATCCCGATAACCATCCAATTACCAGGAGTTCAATCACCCAATCATGCCATCATCCAATCATAAACGAATCTCTCAACTTCCCATCGTTCTTGACTTCAAGTCATCCATGCTCTCGCTCTCACTCTCACCTCACCTTACCTATATGAAGATATATCCAGACGTATGTTGTATGTAAGTGAGTATGTATGTAGGTAAGTATGTATGTACCTGTCAGCCTGTACCTGGCCAGACACACACCAAAGAGATATTCGCCTCAATCAAGAAGCAATAGTCTAAACCGCATGCGACCAATTCACACCCCTCGTGCGCACGCCCACGCGCAGCACAATGATCACAAGGCCCCTCAAGAAAGTCGTTGCACAGCACCAAAAGATCAAATAAAAAAAAGGTTTGAACTTGTTTTCTAGCCTTTTTTATTTTATTTTTTGTTTGTCGAAAAGTAATAATTCATCCTGTTATTACCGTATGCAATTAATTGGTGCACTGCTCACCTGATTTCCATTTTCCCTTCATAACCGGAACTGAGAGGTAGCATTCGGGTGCTTTACATGTACAATATACTATACTCTGTAGAGACAATAAAGTAAAACAATGATAGCCAGGGATTGCATGCGCGAATAACATCGAGGACTAAGGAACGTCAAGTGTGATTATGGGGGATGGGGATGAGGATGGATATGGAGGATATGGATATGTATGGATGTTGATATGGAAACAAGGTCTATCTACTTACATACTCTCTCCTTCTCTCACACTTTCTCTTCTTCTCTCCCCGTACATACATATTTACATATCAATCACAGGCCTGAGACAAAATTGCATGTCGAGTACTTCTCCACCAGCTTAGCTCGAATCTCCTCCTCCACTTGCTAAGTACGACCTTGTATGCTTCCGGCACGGCGCGGATGCGCACAATCGTAATCGCAAATCGCATCACACACAGGCAATTTCATCGTGCACCTCATCCTAAACCTCCACGCCAAAAAGGGCAGAGGGACAACTCTACTGCCAAGGCGAGAGACTAAGATGTAATATGTGGGGCGGTAATGATACATATGCGATAACGAATGAGTTGAGAGAGAGAGAGGAGAGCTGAGAGGAGATAGCTGAGGAGAGAGGGAGAGAGAGAGGGAAAAAAAAAGAGGGGAGGGAATTGTTCTATGTGAGCTTCTTCTCGCCTTATCCTACGAATCAATGATTTTGAATGCCTTGACTGAGTGTTTCTGTCGTCTGAAGAGGAAATTGAGGTGGATATGAGAGTTTGATCCTGCAACTCCCGACGATTTCTGGTCTTGGGGAATCTGCACCTGCTTTACATCTGCCGAATGCTATACTTTTGCTCTGTTCTGCTTTGCTCCGACCTGAGGAGTTAGAGATAGATAGCTGCATCACTTCACCGGAATCTGTATGGATCATTCGTGATAAAGACTCGGATGCTCCCTACATACTGTACTGCTAAGAGGGTGAACGAAGCGCAAGCACGTGGGTGGTCGTTGATATCTGGCTGTGCATCTCTTTTCTCGGTGATACTCTTCTGGATGATTAGCTATCTCGACTGGAGACACCGACAAGGACAACCAATCTTGCATCGTCCTAAGTCCCTTTGAAGCGGCAGCATTCATGACTTGCATCATGCCCTCGTCCTACTCCATCTGCCATCTCCACCCGCCAAACACAAGATCCTCCGTCTTGACAGATGAATGAAGTCTTTTACGTAGGTAGGATGGAGAACAGTGCATTATCTAGAGCACGGTATGTATGAATCACAAACAATGTTACAGTGCAAGATAGAACACGGAGTGCAACAGAAGAGCTGTCTATTAAAAATAAAAATTAGAAATCAAAAATAAATCCCTTTCCCACCCATTGCAACATTCTCTCAACTCAAATCAAAGCAATTCCATGCAAATCAATCCCTTCAATCCCTTCAATCCATTCAATCCATCCAATGCAGCCTCCAAAATGTCAAAGCCAACCACCTCACTCAACACTCTCCCCCCTCCCCCAAAAATTATTCCTCACGCCCCCAAATTTTTTAATTCCCTCCCCCATCGCCCATCCCAAGCCGCCCCAATCCAAAGCAGTAGTGATAGACATGGCGCCTCCTCCCCTTCCCCAATCACCACGCACGCCCACGATCCAGGCACCCACCCACCACGACCAACCCAAAAAAAAAAAAGTTGAGTGAGGACTCACACTCACACACTCACACACTCATTCATACTTCACCCTACTTACAATACGTAGTCAGGTAGTTCACTGTAGTACACAAAACTCACAACAGTAACATACTTTACCTAGCCAACAACCTTTCGCCGGCGCCCCGCGATGGTGCGCCATCCTAAAGTCCAGGGCAGGGCAGGGCGCACCATACACCAGCGCGAACTCTACCCAAGGAAGATTTTAGTTAGGGAGAGCTTCCATTATGCTAAGGGAACAAGTGTGCAAGTGGAGGGGGCGTATTACGATGAGATGTGATGGACCAGACTTGCTTCTGTTCCGCATCAGCAATTGAGGTTGTTGAAGTCCAGGGCTTGGCCTTGGCTGGCTGGATGAATGAGTGAGTGAGGGAGGTTTTGCTGTGGATTTTGGGGGATTGTTTGCTGATCTGGCCTGTTTTGGGGAGTGGCTGCGGCGTCCGTCAAGAGGGTTTGGGTGGAGGTGGGGTGGGGATGGGGAGGGGGACGGTGTGCATGGAGATGGGATTTGGGTTGAGTTGAGGTGTTGTCAACGGAGTTTGGATTCGATGTACTACGTAGTACTACATACATATGTATGTGGTTCTGGATGGATGTTCTTTTTCTAATCCATGATTGCGGAGTAGATGGATTGTCTTTGTACCAGTCCAATATCTCTTGGATGTTACTATGCTACGTATATGTGGAGCATGCAACGGAGTACGGAGTACAGTTCATATTTACACAGTATGTGTGTATATATGTATGTACATACATACAAACATACATGCTTATGGTACACATGTCCTCACCAGTACGATCTGACATTCGGCAAGTTCGTCTGGAACAGGGGAAACTTTCGATCGCGGAGAAATACTTTCTTATTTCACAGATCTTCACTTATTCCCGTTTCTACCACTCAAACATAGCAAACAGCGTGCAATAACAAAAATCATGCGAGCTGGCCGAGCCTTCCATCGTCAAAGCGGAGGCCATGTTTTGAGTCCAGGTCATCTTCTCGAGGCGAAGAGGAAGGAGGCAAGACAAATATAAATCCATGGCAGCATTGAGGGGAAAGTGGGAAGATGGTAACTTCGGGGAGAATAATACTTGTTCGATGTGAATCCGGATGCTTGATCGTAGATACCCAGAGACATGCTGGAAAGTAAGAATAGAAATCGAAAGACATTTCGCCTTCTGTGATGGGAATGGGGACTTCTTTCAAACATCTCTTACCCACCGTGATTATGCTTGACTTTGAATGGTGAATGTACACAGTATGTACATTCGTACATTCACACATACATATCATAGTACAAAGTAAGTTTGAATGTTCCAGTATGAACATTGTCCTTTATTCGGTTCTTCGATCCAGACTCAGGTACAGGAACTATGATTGCCGCATTTGTATCAGCTTACATAGTACTGCAACAATCCTCGGATATCCTCCGTGCTCAACTATACACGACTTCCAGCAGGTGTCACAGGATCACGAACACAGAACAAGCTGTCCTGATGATAAATAGTTATATCATCATATGAAGCTAACCACAAGCACCTTAAGGAAAGTCAATATGCAAGTTGGCGAAGCGGTAAAATACAGAACCATTCCATCTCTTTGAGGGAGAAGATAAAAGAAAAGATAAAAGAAAAGATAAAAAGATAAAAGATATATAGAAAAGTAAATAAATAAATAAAAACATAAACAGGAAAAAAAGATTTCCGTACTGTACGTATAAAATAAATTCCCCCAACCCAGCCCAGACATTATTTAAGTGGAATATTGAAAGGGAACTCCGGGCATCAAGTAATCCGTGCGCTATTTTGCCCATCTGTTTTGGTGGCATGATGGTTGGCGATCACGGGGTAGAAACAGGTAAGGTGCGGCTGTAGGAAATGGACGATAGACATCCATCTGATCACTGGGTCCCCGGGCCGGGGAAAGATTCAATACTTTGTGGTGCTTGTACTACGTACATATACATACACAGTCCAATGTCCAATACATGGGTAAAAATAGAGGGGAAGTGTAAAGCGAATGAACACAATGACCAGAGAAAGGAATCTACATGATTATCTTTTATGCGTGAGAGGATGAAGCTATCTTCTTGAGACTCAGGGATTGAGTTGAGGAGGCTGATCCTACCTGACTGTATGTATGTACGTATATACACGCAGGATTTATTGCACAGGGCTTGTAGTAAGTATAAGTAAGTACAATACTCTAGAGATACTCTGAAGAGTATGAATAAAGAAATCTACTATAATAAATATCCCTAGTTTTTTAAATGGCAGTATATTTCAGTACTGTATTTACATAACATATGTAGTAGTGAGTGAGTAGTACAAAGAACTGGTATTCTACCTTTCCTCTGTGTGTTTTGGCTGGCATCACCAGTATTGTACGGTGAGCGACATCAACAACGCCTTCGGGCCCGTGACAGCCGTTGACGCATGGCGTATCCGAAGGCTCCGAATCATCGGCCTGACGCGGTCACACGTCCTCTTACACGTCCTCTGACACGAATCCAACTCAACTGTTAGAAACGGTGTAAGTTCTACAATTCCTTGGAAGGGCAAATAATAACAACAAAACATCAATATTAATAATATCAATAATAAAATCAACTACCACCCATCCATAATTCCTATGGATGGCTTACTTTCACTGCGTACACCCAACTACAAGCTGTGTTCGTTAGAATATTCGATTCCCGGAAAGAGGCTGGGGGCAGGCATGCCCGCTTTGGGCATTCAGCTTTGTCTGGTACGTATACATACTTCCCTGCCCTGCCCTGCCCTGTCCTGCTTACAGCAGCAAGCCCACAGGACAGGGACTTTCGGATAACAATTTTTGGAATTCAAAAGGGAAAAAAAAAAGGGCCCCAAAGTCAAAAGCACCTTTACCCCATGCAGGCAAGGGAAGGAGAAAGAAGACGAGAAAGTTGTTTTGCCAAAATGGTCGGCGGTTATGTAAACAGTAACAGAGTTGGTGTAAGGGATATGAACTAGCTTCCATGGGCTTGTGTGAGGCTGCTGCTACTACTCCAGGACTCCGCATAAATTGAATCGCGGGGTGTAATTACGGGATGAGATAGAGTAGAGGATAGAGTCGAGGGAGAGGGGAGATGGAAGAGGGGAGAGGGGCGAGGGGAAGAGAATAGAGCGAGGTGTAGATGGAGCATAGAACGAGAGTTCTCACTCATACTTGAACATATCCACTTTCGACCTTGGTGAGTATGGTGAGCGTGGCGTATGTCAAGTCATATCTCCTCTCTCTCTTTCTTGTCTTTTTTCGGGGGGCGAGCGAGTGATGATGGGGCACGATGTCGGAATACGACCGACTAAGTATGTATGGATATCGCTCTTGGATACGGAGCACCTGGGATTGCTTTTCCTTTTGAGTGACATGGTGAGGCTCCACTTTATGACATCAAGGGCATCGTGATCGTGGTTTATCTTTTCAAGTTCCTGCGAACAATCCTCCTCTCTCATGAAGACAAAGAACAAGTATGACTTGGCAGACCTCACCTCGCCCCCATGGCGCGTTCATGGTAGGAATTCGGAATGGATTGAGTATAAGCGCTTACAATTCCTTGCGCATGTCTGTGGCCACATCTTCTCAGCCACTCTGTTAATAATCTCCTACGAACTCGTACTCATGGATTTCTGTCCTTGGCTTGCCGCGGTGCATTTATTGCATCATTTAATCACGACCTTCCTTTTGAGTACACGTCAGGAACACAGCGCCAGATGATACGCCGCACCGAACCAACAGTCCGCAGTAATGGAAGTTGACGGAGATCCATTGCACGTGACGGCGGATTGATGGAATTCTGTTGCTACGTACATGTCGCCAGGTATCATAGTTTGTAGAATGGAATTGTAGCCCCGATAAAGATCAATTACATTATAGCTTTACCACATCATCACTCATTTATTTTGATAAGATCCAAAGCACCTGCGAGATACCACCGCAGGAAAATAATTTCGGCTTTTAAAATCCCTTTTTTGGAGGGGTGGGTGAATGCTTGATGTACCTTACAGCAATGAGTACATGAAGTACCTGAAAGGAAAGTGCTCCGAAATAAAAATAAATTTCCCCGCACAAATCCAAAATTTAAATTTATTTTTTGGAGGGGAGAAATGATTGAAGTAGATAAGGATATTCGACCTTCAACTTTCAACATTCGAATTAAATTCAATTTTACAGCCATAATGGACATCTCAGAAATTGCAATGGGCGATGAGATAGTCCAATTAGCAATGGCCGATTTTTATCAGCCCAAGTCTTGTGTGTAGACGATTTGCATGACCGCAATAAACTTGTAAATTAGCTTCAACAACGTCATACCCCGACCAGGCAAGATCAACACAAGCACAACGATTTTGCACACGACCATCCGCGAAGTTGTGACACCACAAAATCTTTCAATCTACCAGCACTGAACGCCATCAAACATCTCGACAATGACCGAACCATACCAGAAAGTCGGCCGTGGCGGTGCAGGCAACTTCTACAGCAAGAAAGACATCGAGGATATCTCAGAGCACCAAGCACAAGTAAGTAGCCGACCCCTCACTCTCCAAGATCGCACAGCAAGCCAGACCGACCCTCACAGAAGCAAAACTAACAACCAACAGGACCTCGAAGCCCAAACCAACGCCGCAGACGACCACACAGTACACCTGCCAGCCCAACACGACCCCTATCAAAAAGTCGGGCGCGGCGGCGCAGGAAACTTCGTAGCGCCGAGCGAAGGCGAGCGCAACTCCGCGCTCGAGGGCATCCACAAGACCAAAGAGCTAGTGAAGGAGAAGCTGCACATGGGGAGCTCGACAGGGGGATCGTCGTCGGGGGCCTCCATCAGCGGCACGAGCATTGGCGGGGCGCGCGGCAGCACGGATGTCGAGGGTGCGAAAGCGCCTGCGTATCGTGGCCGGGGCGGCGCGGGGAACTGGGCTGGGGAGGAGGATCGTGCTGTGGCGGAGAGGGAGAGGGCTGAGGAGTTGAGGCGTGCTGAGGTTGAGGAGAGGGTTCGGCGTGAGGTTGAGGGGGGGTTGAAGGCTCCTCCTCGTGCTTACTCTGGGGAGGGACGGGGTGATGATGATGCTTTTTAGAATGGGTTTGCTTCGGAGTCTGTTGGTGCATTATTCCCGGTTTGCATTAGAGGAGTCGGTGGTCGTGTGCATTATTTTAGACTGTAGATGTCTTATGGGATTTATTTAAAGGTTGAGATACCCTGCTGAGAGAGGAGTTTACAACGTGAGATACAAATAACATTCTGCTTGAAGACAGTCGATCACTCTGAAGAGCAACTCTATGGAGCTAGTAGAGCTGAGGAGGAGTTGAGTATACTCGGACGAAAGGTCAAGTGCATCCAACCCCGCAGCTCTGAAAGATTCAGACAGAATGGAGTTGTATTGATTTTCAACTTATAGACGTTGATGACTACAAATATCAACAATTGATAGATTAGCCACTTCTTCAAACTTAAGTCTCTTTGATGTCCATGAATGTCTCCATACACGCAGACACAGAAGAGTATTTACACCTAATGAATAAATAAATAAATACGGCTTATGAAGTTGCTCCCACAAAGCAATTTAAAAATTGAAATATCGAGATTCTTGATTGGGAGGATATTCAATACCATTTTGTGGCTGCATCATGTTACTTGATTTCTTACCAGGCAATAACTCAAGCTGACTCGAGTAGAAATCCGATTTCACTCAAAGCTATGGCAATGGAAATTATATTCCTCGCTGACCAACTGCTGAATTGGCTATGACACTACCGCTATGCAAGCTACCAAGTAGCAGCTCTCACTTAAATATAAATGCTGATGTAGAACCCTACAATAACACAACTCCCATCTCAGCGCCTCTTACAACTCCACCTAATAATAACCCGCCTTATTCGTAAGCAAATCAACTTTCTCCTTCTTATTCCACACAATTAAATCGTCCTTGATGTTCTTTACTTGCTCGATTTTCCACTCAGGGATGAAACTTTCCGCTGTAGTCTCTGTCTCCCACTCATTGACAGGCTTCCACTGGAGCTTCTCCTTGAATCGATCTTGGTAGCCCACCTCATACTCATCGGGATTCATAGAAGGATCTGTGCGTAGACGACTCAAAATCTTGCTGGCTTCCATCAACGACTTCTTAACTGGTGGGTTCTCGTCAGATGCCGATGTCGTGGCTACCGGATGGCGAGCATAAGAAAACATTTCCTGAGGCTTCTCCTCGTTGCGGCGTCTCACCCGCTGTTTCCTCTCAGTACCTGAAGATCGAGAATCAATAGAGATATCTTTCATAGACTGTTCAAGTTCTGCATCAACATTGCCCGATTGCCTTGACTCTGCTGCTGCTGGAGAGTCCTTGAACTTAGAGTCATTTAGGTCCGAAACATTATCGGTTGATGATGATCCAGCGCTGGCCTTTGCACGCCTATTGGACTTCTTTTCCTTGCCTTTGCCTTTCACCTTGCCCTGGTCGACTAGGTCCGATTTCCCGCTTTCTATTGTAATGATAGGGTCCCTGGGAGGGTCCTTTGAATCGGAAGAGGTATTGTCTGTAGATGATGACCCTGCAGCATTTCTCAAGCGCCTGTTGGGCTGTATTCCGTTTCCCCTCCCCTTGCCTTGATCTTTACTACCCTCTTCACCCGCAGAAACTGGCTCACTGCTGAGGAAGTCTTCCTCCTCGCTTTCAAATCGCGCAGCAATATCGGCAGGTGGCTTGACTTCTTGTCTAGGCCAGATTCGCAAGTCGGGCCCAAGTTGTGGTAGTCCTACTCCGGGCTTGAATAACATGAAATTGAAGATAACATCATTTGCTGAACCCGCCTTTCTCTCATATTTTCTTATTGTCATTTGATTCCATTCAGCTAGCCATTCTGACATGTCGTTGAATGAAGCTTCTGGGCCCCCATCACGGTCAGCTTGATGGGCAGAAAATACCCAATAACATTGGAATGGGTTATCAGTGACGGATTGAGTTCTTTCGACGAGTCTTTGTGGCCACATCCTGCAATCCTTATACAAAGAACCCGAATGCAAAACTATGATATTGATTAGTTTATGTTTTGGAACAAATTAGAGCAATGAATTGATTTAAAATGTGAGTAGTCATAAAGAACTTACACTTATGCAAGATTGTAATCTGCTCTTCCATGACATCAAGCAGTTTTGTGCCCATCTCCGGAGAGTTCTTAGTGTACATGAGACTGATAACAATGCGATACTTATCTCTGTTGTTGTACTCTACATCCCTCGTGCAGTCATTCAAGAAAGCACACCAGTCGTGAGTCGAATCGTCACATATATGCGATATTCCGAGAGTACGGGTCAATATTATATGCATCCTCTTAATCTCATCATGTAAGCTATGAGACCAGCAGTCCCACAACGATGCTTCTTCTTCGGATCCGTAGTGTGGAGCCTGAGAGTACTCGAACGTACAAGTCTCTGGTAGACATTTACTATGATATTCAAAGAAAGCACAAATTCCCTAGAATGAAAATTAGTCAAGGATTTTATCTTCAGACGGTGAATATTACCTGAGAAAAGGAAATTATTCTAGGGAGCTTAAGAATCATTCTCAAGATCTTGGTATCGTGGAGAGGTCTGCCAGGACTTGCATATAAACCCCTCCTGATCGCCCAGTACCGCAGGAAGAAAAACATCATCTGAAAGGCCTGGATCTTGTCATCGTCCTCGCATATGTCCCGGAAGCGCCGACTTAGAACAAGGAATTCATTTATTTCTGCAATTAGAGGTTTATCGTATTCGTGTGTGTTGTTATATACCTCATCTGGGTTATCTAGAGGTTGCGGTTTTGTGATGTCAAGACCATCCAGCCTGGAAAAAGTCAATACTATATCAGACCATCGCAAGCAAAATACTCACAGCTGTATGTAAGTATCCTGTCTCATGCATCTATATTCGACAACGATAGAAACCCCATTGATTTCAATAAGCATGTGATTTTCCTCCATCTTCAATGCTCTCACTTGACCACCGTAGCGACGATAACGATGTAGGTTCTCCCAAGTAAGTCCCAAAAACGTACTTGAACTAATCGTACCAACAAGCATAACCTCGATGTCTTCAGTCCTACCAGGAAGATTGAGGGCATCAATGGTCCTCATGTAGCCTCCATCCGACTGAACTTGGTGAACATAATCCAGCCTGCCTTTTCGTTCGTCTGCAAAAGACTTGCGACTCGTGCCATTCGGATCTTCACTTGCTAACAAAAGCCCGAGTTGCCGAAGAGCTTCACACTGAACTTCGTATCGTTCATGGTCGGGTATTTGGCCCTCTTCCACCAAAAGATTGTAGAGTGGACGGTACTTTTCGTTAAATGGATAGCTTGGAGATCCATATTGTTTGACAAGCACAAAACTTTGCTTCAACCTTGCCTGTGGTGGAGCAGATGAAGTTCGATAGCTCTCAGGAGTGTCGCTTTCAAGAAGGTGTTCTCTAATTATCTCCAATTGTCTGTAGCGTCCCGGCGGAGAAGAATCCCTGGATGGTGGATCTTCTGCTGGTGAATTATCATCGATTTCGTGAGTGCTTAAAGCATCATCATATGGGTGCTGATAAGAGCCCTCCGAACCCTCCGAGTCTGAGAGATTACTCTCTTCAAGTGGCGGGAGTGGAATTATTTCCATCGAATCCGGAGAATCCGGAGAACTGAATGGAATCGCCATGACTTTCGTCTGGACAGTCGTGTGAAATAGTTTTGTTTGAAGGACTTTGTTAGAAAAAAGTATACCCGCGAAAGAATACGCGCAAAGAGTGTTATACAGCCAAGAAGTTAAAGAGTCAATGAATTGAATGTAATAAAGAAAGAAGAATTCTACGCAGGAAGAGAGAGATATACATAAACCAAGGAATTTGGAGGATAGAACGACAAAACGCGCTACTTTGGATATTGGAAAGAACTATTTCAACGAAGAAATTGCAACCCAGAATTCATATCTAGGTCCACAGCCAAGAGGCATGAACGCACCTCATGGCTTGAGCATAGCCTGCGTGAGTCAAGAGTAAGCTGCGAAGATAGTAAGACGGAAAAGCAACAGCCGCAAAACGATCCCCAGCAATGAGTCAAAAAGGCACCAAAACTATGCTTTACATACTTGATGCACGGCCAATTTTTGAGTGGAAGGATTTTGTCCTGAAATCCCTATGTATCATTCACGTAGATTGAAGGTGCTGAGACATGAGGATTGGCATCATGACGACGAGACAGTCCAGCAGCACACGGTAGCAAGGCTGAGATCTTTTAAGTAATGAGTCACTGTCGACCCACCCTCTAGTATCCACCGATGTAAACAAATGCGTAGCCAATAAGCAGTTAGAAGATGTAGAACTCGAAGTGCGGTGCAGGAAATTGGTGTTGAGTGGTCGGTCGTTCAAACATTCTGACAGCATATGAATTTGCGCCTAAGGTTGCCGAACCCACCAATCCACTGTGAGTCATTTGCACAACACATCCGTGTACCGCATTTTTTCCCTTCCTAAAATATAATCGGCGCTATATAAATGGTCTTGGAGGTAATGGATTTCTACAATGGCACCAGTGAGGAAGGGTATGCCGACAACGAGATTGAGAACATTGCACTATCGCCCATTTGCGTGTTATGTCGAAAAAACTGAGAACGATCAAGAGTCTTTATATCATAACAATTTGACTGTGAATGGGATATTCTCTCTATCAATTGTTGTTTCGAGCATAAGATCAGTATATACCCGCAGATACAAAAGACAACTTCCGTGGAAGCCCTGCACCCAATCACACAAAATCCCTTTCTTCTCAAACCAGTACATAATAGGTCAAGTAATGATGATATTCCATGTATCTGTAATCTGAAGCAAAGTAAGACAAAGTCCTCCACTCGCAACAAATGCGTTGAACAACATGCAACTCTTCAAGTAAAAGAACCGCCCAGTGACATACAGACACGAAAAGCCAGCAAGATGTGTTTATAACTGAACAGGAAACGGGCCAGATCATAGGAAAAATTCCACAGAAATTGAACCACAAGTCCTGTCAATATACAGCCCACGCCAAGCGACAAGCAAAGAAGGGGGGACAGAATAGAATAGATAGGTGAACCCCCGGCTCCCCAAAAAGGTAAAAATAAACAACCAACTCCCTCCGCATAAAAATAATAATAATCAAAGATTCAGTAGAGCCAGCGCGTAAAAGAACGCCCCACAGCAATATTCCTTATTGGTATACCCCTCCAGACGCCGAAAACATGCCCCCGCCATTGCCATCGTTTGTTCCCGAGCCCAGCCAAAGCTTCGCAAAGCCAACATAAAGCTCCCTCATACCCGCATCGATCGTGAATCGTCATGTGCCATTTTTATCCCCAACGTATGTCTTCCGAGGTGCCACCACAAGAGCCAACCATCTTCGTGTCGTAACCTATTGCGAATCATGATGTGCCACCCCTCCGACGCCTGCCTCGATTCGGACCCTCTGGTCGTTGTGACAGTACTTCCCGTAACCTCGCGTCGTCCTTGTCCTTATCGACGTGGTGGACACGGACATGTCTATTTTGATTAGTACACAGATCGAATTTATATGAAGACAAGGAAAACAAACCGTTGTAGATTGTCCGGTCTTGGATATTTATGGTCTCGATCGGGACAAAAAGGACAGACGTATCCGGGCGAAGCATGTACCAAGCCATGCCTGATCATTTCGTTCTTTCTCTTGAAGCCCTTGCCGCCTTCACTCCGCGAACAGCCTTTGACGGTGCAATAATGTGGTCGCGCCTGAGAATGAACGTTCGCATGTGAGTTGAGAAGATATTGAGTTTGGAAAGGAGGAGCTGGACAGCCGGCATATGTGCACCGAAAACCGCCTACTTGAGGATTTGTGATTCCATCGATACTCATGCGATCAAAAGCCTGCTGCGGTGAAGGACCCGATTGCTCTGTATTTGGAGTTTCGGTGGTTCCGCTATATTCGGCCGACGAAGCTGAATATGGAGCAGCTTCAGAAACTTGGGAGGGACGACGGAGACTATTGAACGGCGACGGAAGTTCTCGGCGGAATTCGAGAGCAGGAGAAACGGGTGGAGAGCCAGCAGTCTGCGGCGTCATGAAGAGAGGTGGCCGTGGAGGTGAGCCCGAGAATGAGGGACGATGTGCGCTTATGCCATCGATCTTGTTGGCTGTGTCGGCGAGGTTCTTGAGGTCGCCTAGTTGCGCCTTGATTGAAGGCAGTGTGACCTGACCACTGCCCTTCTCTGCCTCTGGCGACTGTTCTTGCATCGGCGCCAACTCTTCATGCTGAGGCGACGGTAGCTGGATTGGATCGCTGTACTTCCTGTCCCTCACATTGACCACTAACGACGTTCGTCTGTCGAGAATTTTTTCGCGACTCTGCGCGCGATCGCTGTTTCCATCGTCATCCTGATCGATGGAAATCTCAGTGACTGTCGCTGTACCATTTACGCCATTCGAGGTATCCTTGGTCAAAGTCGCGTCGACACCATTGGCAACAGAATTCCCGCCTCCGGCCGGCGCATTGGAGACTGCATTTAGAGCTCCGGCGGCGAGAGCAGCAAGATTGTAGGTTTTCAAATCCACCTGTTCACCTCTTGTTGTTTGAGGTTCCTCCATATCGCGATCGTTTTCGAATCCTAATGGGTGGCTCTCAGCAAGTCTCGCAAGTTCAGGCCTTTTGCCTCCATCCAGAAAGTAGACCAAAACGCCGTCACCCTGGCTGGTAAGGTTGTTAGATCGTCGCGTGGAGATTTTGTGGTGTTGACCGGGTTCGGGGGAAGAAGAGGTACTTGAAGTAGTGGCAGGTGAACTGGACGTGGGGAGCGGGGGGCTCGGCGAAGGTCTTAAATTGACATGCCGTACCGCCAAAATCGGACTGTCCTGGATTCTGGAGTCGGGGTCGTAGTAATCACCGTTATTGTGAGAATTGTGGGACGTGTCGATTTGAATCGGCATCATAACTCTTCTCAGAATAGACATCCGATCACGGTCGCCATCCGTGAAGGTTGAGATGAGGGATGTGTATTTGGAGTGGACTTTGGGGGAGATGTGTGGAGGTAAGAGCGGTTGAGTTGATTTGAGTGCGGGAAAACTAGGTGTGTGTGCGGGTCCCTGTGCTTTCCTTCGATTTTTATTTGTTGTTGTACTCCACACAGCGCAAATAAAAGAGATTATTTAATTATGGAGTACTGGAGTATTTTCTTGGGGATTTGATGGGGTGGCGGGGGGTAGGTATGTAGGTAAGGTAAGGTATAATGGTAAGGTTAGGTAGATAGAGTAAGAGAGTAGGTAGAGGAGAGTAGAGGAGAGTAGAGTAGAGTAGGTAAAGTAGAGTAATAGCAAGAGTAGAGTAAGGGTAGGGTAGGAGGATTAAGAGTAGAATAATAACAAGTGTAAAAATAGAGTAAAGTAAAGTAAAGTAGTAGTGAGAAAGTGGAAGTAAATAGCAGTAATTTGCTTATAGGGAAGTACTCTGTACTGGACTGTAAGTAGGATGATGGTACGCAGAACACAGTACACAGTAGACGGAGCAAGACATGCACACCTCAATCAGAGCGCGGCAAATTGTTGCTATGTAAGTATGTAGGTAGAATCTCTAGTGTCGTGGGTAGGTCCAAGATGGACCAGGTTATTGGTTGGTGGAAGGGGAGAATGCTAGTGGTGAGGGTGGTGGTGGTTGTGGGTGCTTATGATTTGGTAAAAGTAATGGTGAAATGATGCTCTCGATGGCTGTTTGACTGCTGTTTGTTGGATTGCTATTGGATCTGCTGTTGGGTCTGGGTCTGCTGTTGGATCTACATGTACTGCTGGACCTGTTGTACATGCTATTAGACTTGCTGTTGGACTGACTAAGGTGAACTGACTTGAGTGGGAGGCAGTTGGGAAAGGCAGTGGAGAGCCTTTTTCGCTTGAGCGTAATTTAGTGGCTGTGTTATGGAAAGGTTCAATACCTAAGGTAAGGCAAGGCAAGGTGTTAAGGTACCTATCTGGAGCAGAGACACTTTGAGGAGGCTAAGGGCGTTTGTGATGCGGAGGAGTGCGGAGTTGCTTCTGGAAACTGGAGATGCGCCTCGATGGAGGATGGAGGATATGGAGGATGAATGATGGGGGTGTTTAGGTTCGATTCTGGGTGCGTGTGTATGTGTACGTGCGCGTGGGGATAGTAGAGAAGGGAGACGGAGAGTGGCCGTAGTAGTGGAGGCGGTAGTGATGAAGCAGCAGTAGGGAAAGGCCGGGTAAACCAAGGTAAAGCAATTAACAGAGTCAGGTAGAGTAGCCAGGTAACAAGGGAACGCGGTCACACGATACTAAGGCAATAAGATAAAATACGGAGTAGATAGAATGATGTTGTAAAGTATTCGAGAAGTTCTGTACTACTATCAGCAGAAGTGGTGGTGGATGTACAATGAGAAAGTGTGGAAGAAGAAGAGGGCGAGGAGTGCGAGGAGAATATTGTCATAGAAGATAAGGTACGGAGCAAAGTTCTAACTGACAAGTAAAGATACCCACCCACTTCAAGACTGAGGACATGAATATAGAGAGGCCTAGGGGAGAAGCATAAGCCGAGTATAAACGTGTGACGATGATGGTTGTGAGGCCAGTGGGATGAGCTTTTAAAATGGGCGAGTGAGTATCACTCAATTGAGAGAATATGTCTGTGTGTCTCACGATGTGTATGGGTATGTTCTGCGCGCGCGTGCCTATGCCCTCGAACGTGTGTCTGTGTGTCTACGGTACGGAGTATGGGTGTGCGAGTGTGTGTGCCTTTGAGTGAGGGATGAGGAAATATGTTAAGAGTCTAATGTATGTGTATATTATTCAGTCAGGTACTGCGTTGGGAGATCATCTTTATGGGACCAACTGTCACCAAAAACTCATAGCACAGCAGACGATCACGCTATGTATGTATGTATGTATGCACGCCGTGGTCTGAGAAAAGGTAGATGTTAACAGACTTTCGGGATGTTCAGCCTTAATGTCTACGGGCAGATTCAGAGTATGATTGATTGATTGCTTGTTCTACAATTGATTTTGAGTACATAACGGGGGCGAACGCATAGCTAGGAAAAGATCGAGGGTAAAAATGGAGAGGAAGGAGAAAGCGAAATGATAGAGGCAGTTGAAGAGAGGAATAACTTCATTCGATATTGTCAGCACATTTGTTATGCACTGCTGCCCCTCACATAGCAGTTGCTCACGATTATTCGACCACAGCAGCTTGGTCAGTTATCTTGTACAGTACAGCAATGGACAACGATGTAACAGAATCGTTGTCCGTCCACTAGGAATTCCACTACTTGATACAGAGTGCGAAAGGACGGATAATCCTAAATACTTTAAGCATGCAACAATGACATTAACAAGCAGCGGTCAGCTCTAGAGATCCTCGAACGAATAAAGAAGCCTTCCATGCAGTAAAGGTGCGGGAGTGAGAGAAGGGGTGTGTGCGTCTGTGTGGAAGGGGATGGATCGAGAATGAGGGGGTGGGCAGGTGGCTTACAAGGTCGAGGCCATCAGGCAAAAGACGAGAGGCTGTCTGTTGTCCGTCATGGTTGGAGGACGAAGAGGCATCAAATCGCATCATCCAAGCAGGACTGAGAGAAGAAGGGAAACAAGAAAAGTGGCCCAATATCCAAGGGGATGGATACATACGAGCCCAAAACACTTCCTGCAGTTGGATACAAGAATTGATGAGATGTTAGAATGGAGTAGAGTATTGAACGCACGTACAAATAAGCGTATTACAATATATAGTCATCCGGTAGTAAGTTAATGATAGAAGTGATCAGGGTAATACAGGAAGACGGACAGGAAGATGCCATACATTACATACAGTAATACCAAGAGCAGATAGAAATATGCAGGGTGAATATTCATAGGACATTTCCTCCATACTTGGGACTTTCATTATATCATCTTACCTACCTACTGTGTAAGTAACGCCCAGCAACCCAGTTTGAATTTCAAGGATCAACCCACAAATTTCGACAGTCTCGTGAACCTCGAGCGTCTTCATTTCGACTCTCTCTCTCTCTCTTCCTGAGATCATTGCGGCTGCGGTTTACGGGCCACTCCGTGTGACATACCGTGGTGCATTGGGATGCGGGTGACGCGAGGTGATGCCATGCAATGCGCGAGCCTCGAGTAGATTCCAAGACAAAATAGTCAGGCAAGGAACCAACAGAACGAGAGCAGAAGAAGTAAGGCCTGTCCTCTCATCCTCTTTCTCATGTCTTCCCATTTCTTCTGCTCTTTTTATCCTTAATATTCACCGAGTATTGCTGTGGCCACGACTCTTTGATCCTGATCGGGGAAAATCATTGACAAATTGGACAGCTGAGCGGAGTATGGGGTTACTTTGTGGAAGGATGAGGCGACACGGGTGTCGTTGGCCCTTGTAATGTAAAATCCCTGTCAAATACTTTTTCTTCTTCTTTTCTTTTTGATACGGAGTACAAACGAGTGGATGTGCAAATAAGGTATGGATGAAAGCTGACAGATCTTTTGTCTGGGGGAGGTTCAAGTCAAGGCTGGTCTGCTTTTCCTCCGTACGCCGTCACTTGTTTCTCGTTACTGGCACTTTGCCGTTTTCTCTCGTTGCCTGGTTTAGTAACTGTCCGTGTACTCCGTAATTCATGGGTAGTAGTTTTCATTGTTGTCCGATAATGGCCGACACACATGGCAGATGGTGGAGGGAAGATGGGGGAAGCTGACAAGCATATGGGGTAAAGTCGTGGAGGTTACCTCGAGTAATTGAGGCGCCTCGGGTGACGGACGGTACTAGAAAACGGAGTACGAGGGGTGAGGGCCAGAGCGAGCGAGTGCTTTATCTTATTCATACATTTGCAGAAAGGATTGTCAGAATATGTACACAATAGTATGGATAATATCTCATGCCGCGATAGAAAAAGTATATGGAGTACCGGAACGTGCCCAATAGAACTGGGAACAAGTAAGCAGGACTACCACTGTATTGTGTACGTACAGAGAGGAATGAGCAGAGAGGTATGTAGAAACACCCAAGAGACTGTACTCGTATGCCCGGCTCCTCCTGGTTTCTTTCTTCTTCCCTTCTCTTCTCTTTATCTGTCTTGCTCCAATCCATGGATCCTCATTTCTTCTAGCTAAATTGTTAGCCATTCTTTCATCTCCGCGAAACTGGGCGAAAGACGTCCTAGTCTGGAGTAATTCATACAAAAAATGCGCATGTACCCAATTACCTCGTAATAACTACTACCGATACGTGGGTCGGGGCAGAGAACCCAGGGTCTACACTCACGCTCTCAAGCGCCCATCTTGGCATGGAGAATTAGGGCGAAGATGCGGCGGAAAGCACCTGTCTGCCAGTGAATTTTGCGGGGGGGTGAGCCCAGTCCATTAGGTCGTGCAGTGTTGGTTTCTCGATCCTGTTTGGTGCCTCATGCCGGGCCATTCTCACCACCGACTATGAACAACTGACTTTACGCCGCAAGCCAGCCTCACAGAGACCAGGAGGCAAAAAGAAAAGGAATCAAGCCTGCAAGAGGCATCCCAACCCATACCCTAGAATGCCGTATTCATACCTCGGTGCTAGGTGGTAGGTGGTAGGTGGTAGGTGGTAAGTGGTAGACGGTAGATGACAGGCGATAGGTGAGAAAATAGATGGGAGACGATACAGTAATACGGCATCATTAGTTTTCAGGTGACGGCTACTAACCGTCTTTCCCTCACGTTAAGACGGACAATTAATAGAAATGCTCTCACTGCCTCTCCATCACCCGCGCGCCTATATATGTATGAACATGAATAAGACGCCTTTTGCACTTCAGCTTGACGGAGCGAGAGAGAAGACGAAAAAAGCCACCTTTCGCCAGCCAACGCCATGTCCTGCCATCCCATCTTGGCCAAAGTGTCGGGGTACACACACTCTTCTCGACACTAAGCCAACGCCCACGTCAAACGTCGAGCAGCTTCGTGATGCTCCGGGCGAAGAGGCTCACCCAGGCACGCCGCAGTCCGCACATGCAACATGCGGGGCAAAGCTAGGCAAAATCGCCGTGAGTGGTCAGCTCTACACCGACGGCCTCGATTTCGCCGCATAAGATCTACTACTACTGTCATGAGATACATGGAATTAACAGCCACCCCTAGGGATGAAGAAAGAAGGAGGAGGAGAAAAAGAGGAGAATGCACGGGGACCGGCACAGGAACAGATTGAGGATGATATGGAAGATGGCGAGGCAAAAGAATCAGCCTTCAGCCTCCCACCTCCAACAACTTCAAGCCTGCTCCTGTTCTACACGCGGAGGGAAGAGACCGAAGTTTTAGGGAAATGAGGAATTTCAAGTAAGAACCAATACTTTAGACCACAATAACAAAGCAAAAGAGGCGTCACATGGTGCCCCCATAATATGCTAAATGCCCCTCAAATATTCCTAGAAAAGCCAATAACACTCATACCATTCATAAGTAAATTCTATCCCGACGCTCGTCGCTCTCGCTCTCGCTCCCCCTCCTACGAATGCGAAGGCACAAGAAGAGGCGAATTTGGGGGCAGTAAGGCTGAGTCTCGTTTGAACATGTCAAGCAAGGTGTTTCGAGGTGAGAAAATAGAGTAGAGGTTTAATACTTGAGTACATACGCCTACTGCATTGCACGCTGCTCGACGACGGCTTCTCATCATTCAGCTATGCCCTCCCAATACTCCCAACTGCAGCAACTGCTGACCTTACTTCCTACCGCACACTTACGCTGTGGCCTCGAGCCAGGATGTGTAGGACTGAGGCGCAGTGCTCGCAGTTCCTGTTAATGATTGTGCAGCCTCTGTGCAGCCTCTGTGCAGCCTACATCTTAGTGCATGCATTCCGCTAATAAGAATAGGCATCTGGGAGTAACAGTTGGCACCACTGAAGAGAGCCTCTCTCTCAAGAGACACACTAGCCGTCCAGCTGCACGAGACTTGCCGTTTGGGAGCCTCTTAGAAGAGGAGAATGGCTGCATGCATGGAAGACTCAATGGATGAATTGATGCGATGCGACTTGTCTTTGATATGTTGTGTTTCCACGGCCTCCCCGGGGATTCCTTTACGGAGTACAAGGTAGAGTGAGGTCCGTATGGTAGGCCGATCATTGCTAGATGAGCTCATGTTCACCTGCCGCGAATCAGAGCCTCATGAGAGATCTTGTACCGGTACCTCGTAATCTTGTTCCCTCTGCATATTTGAGAGAGCCTCTCACAGCACGCCATTCGAATCCTGTCCGCTTCCTGCACATACTCCGTGCCATATGTATGTACATATGTATGTATCTTATGTACGAGGGGGGAGTCTCGTGGGACCATAATCAAATGACACCCTTTCTACCCAGCGGCTTTGAAAGCCAGCCTCGGACCAAGAAGCATTCAACCCTTCTCGAACCAAGCTTCCTTGCGTCCACACATACATATGTGCTGACATGTGTTGTCGTCTTTCGCATATCTGGATAAAGGCTCTGTCGTGCCAAAAGGTTACTGTTACTTGCTCTTATACATTTGCCAACCAGTTACTTTTGTAAGACGCGTGATTCTTATCGATCAACTGTGAATCGTCAGAGATCATGCTCGTTAAAACATGTGGTTTCTGACATGTTCGGCATCGTCAGCTTGCATTGCATACCGGAACTTCCAGTGTATGCCCGTAACAAGATCGAGTATTCCAACCAAATATGCTCTCCGTTCTAAGTAGCTACATATTTAGACGTGCGGTGGATGTCACCATTAGTATACCAATACAATCCAAGAGAAAGCAAGTGAAGGTAAATCAAGAGGAAGATTGTAATCATCGGTCGTACATAATTGAACACTTGTTACCAGAACTACACTACCGTGGCTTTCATCAATATTGGACACAAGGTTTACTAAATGCAAGAATAAATGAGATGTCATTGAAATCTTACAGTGGTATCTTAAAGGGCACTGAAAGGTTATAGCAGGTCACTTTTCAATACCTGGCCAACCAAAAGGCTCACATTGATAGCAGAACTACACATTGCCAAGTTTCTGCATCCATCTATTTTCTGATTAGAAATATAGGGATTCAACAATCTAATTGGAATGATCATCCTCTGGTCACTGTTGAATGCTTTGACTGCACATATGTGGACTTCTGGATGCCATGAAGAGTATTGAGTTCTGAAGGGAGAAATAATACACTTGAGAGCTAACCAAAGCACTCAGAAATTGTGCGAAATTTGAAGCCACTCTCAATTACTCACGGTAGATTTCTGTGATGTTCCTCTTTGAAAATCCTCTCTGCTGTAATGAGCCGGCTTCGAGTCAGCCGACTACACAGTAGATCAACAGCATATTTAGTCTCCACACCCCCACCCCCATCTATACTTGAATATGTACCCACGGCGTTGTTTCCAACTTTGTAGTTATGCCCACCATCTCCAATTCTTGACATTTGCCGCAATCTTCCTCCAAAAGCGTGGCCAAAAGGATACGCCCAGCCCTCTCCCTCACCCTCAATTTGGATAGCACTCGCATCCATCAACGTAATCCCCATTCTCATCAACATCTTTATCATGAGAAAGGGCGTGCATTGAAATCTTGGTACCCAGAATTGCTGATTCATGTGATTTGCCCAGGAATCTGTTCTCTTTTTCTTTCTCATCGTGCCTCTCGATATTGAAAGAATCTGTACTGGAATATATGTCTTAACGTATTATGAGACCTATCTATTTATCCCAATTACTTGAGGTAGGATCAAGCCGGTAGTCCGGCCAGGGAGAGGTGTTATCAAACTTCTCAACACTTAATGTCTTGATTGGAATATCAAATGACAAATTTGAACAACGTTTAGTACGGATTAGATGGAAAGGAATAAAGGCAAGATCACGAATGGAGAAGGTATTTAGTATACTGAAATCTGACAAAATAGTACCCACCCGCAGAGAAATCTTATGGTTGCTAGAAAAGCAGCAACAGTATCCACGCGCACTGATCGATCGATAACCCACTTACCAACATCTATTCAAAACGACACGATGCGATTTGTGGATAATCTGTGGATTTTAAATAATTATAAACATTTTGAAGGCAGAGTGAATCAGGAGAAACCCTAATGGCTCGGTTATGGGGGATCTCTTGATTTCTAGAAAGCGCTTCAAGTGTTCGGATTTGCTAATGGAATCGGATTTTGTGATTTGTATAGCCATTGTAACAACTCAAGATGTCTTAATGAATAGTGACCCGCCCATTCTTAGCTTGATCTTGACCTTTGGCAAGAACAGAATGAATATTTGTCCGAATCTCATGAGAGACTTGAGTTGCCAAGGGTTCCAAAATGGTATGATCTAAGAGTATATATACTGACATTAAACTCAATAAACATTTTGATGAAAGAAAAGCCTAGAACGAGTTATTACTTCACAGCTTGGTACATATGAGCTCCTGGACCGAATTGATCAACAAGGGGTTTTCAATAGCATTCCCAAACTGCTAGCAGAGAAACAAGTCCCCAACCAAACACATAACAAATGATTTCCATAGACAGACCACGGGAGAAAACTCACCCGGATGTATCGATCAAAACGTAGAGCCCACACTTGGTTATTCCGTCGATGACTTACAGTATCAGGCATCTTTCGAACCCACAAAGCCCACTGACTACTGAAATCAAAACAGCCTCTGATCCCTTGACAAAAGCTAGCTCTAAGTTCATCAGAGCGGTAACGAACCCAAATTGGGTCTCATCTGGGCCTGTCAGTCTCAAAGTATCTTGTTCTCATAAACAAAAAACCATGCTTCTCTCTCTTGATACTACAATGGACTCATAGCATAATATCAATCATGCATTATAACACGGTCACTACTACCAGACCATACAACTGAAAGCCCCTCGCTCTCCGACTCTTGGTATTATATGTTAATCATTCCCCAGACTTTGCGAGCAGTGAATTAGAGAAAGGTCTCATGGGCATAGCAAGACATCTATACCCTTTAACCATTACTAGAAGTGAGCCTTGTTTATCCTATAAAAATGAGCGAGAAGTATACATATAGCTATTCATACTCGTACAATACATACCATATACCTCGTATTATCAAGGAGTATTCTTATGGTTTGCACACTCATCTCTCTTCATATACATCCGCGATCCTCGAGGTGAGAAGCCACATTAGCCCCATATGCCGAGCGTAAGAGCATACCTAAGCCGCAGTAAATAATCTGAAACAGAAATATACGAATCGCAGATCATAATAGTTAACGAAACTGGTATTGCATAGTCTATTTTTGAATACCTGATTCGTCCATGAGGGAAACTTAAAATCAACGGCGTGGATCCTATGGGGAAAAACACGCAATCATTGGAACTCCGAGATACTCTTAGTACGTACGTATGTATCTACATTGAATACTAAGATCATTTTTTTCATAAAGGCCGTTCACACGCTGTAATTCCAGGAAAATCAGACTAGACATCAATCCAAGAAATTGCCAGGACAAGCATCACTGATATTAGGCCAGGCCAAGAGCTAAGAACTACGTGCAAGCAGACATCAAAGCTTGTTCAGGGTCAAGGCTAGTAACTTACGTTGTGTACCCGCGACCCGCGAGATGATTTGATTGGCAATAATGTTTTTGATTTTTTTTTTTGCAAAGCAACTTTGTTCTTTCTCCTCTTCTATAAGCAGGATTAATTGCCGAGTATTTTGCCATACCATTTACGTACACTTAGAGCAGGTGTGGGTTATAATCGTATTGGAATGATGCTGTATCTATACCTGGTTATCCACTTCGTTGACACACACACAAGCCAAATGATGTCTTCTTTTTTACTTTTAAGACAAAATCACCATATTAGATAAGGTAACGAGTAAGCTAGATTCATTGGCATTTCCTCCGTCGACCGTTGAAGGATAACCGCGCACCAATTCGGAACATGCCGTAAAGCAGTCCAACGCCATCAACTACATATGACCTTACAATGTATATGGTATCATCTTGTTTTCTTTTTGTGGTCTGTCAAACGAAAGCTGATTTTGACTTGGCAGAAGCATTCAGGAATTGGAAGTGGGTAGTTGGCTAATATGCTGTTGGTATTCACCGCTGGTTTTACATACTCTGTGCATACATCAGAGTTCTCCATTTCTTCTGAAACTCTGGAGAAATGAGCATATTTCTTCTCTCTACTTGTAGATATTTGTTGCGCGTGCTGCAATAGCTAGCTCTATTCTTCTTCCACGTTGTTCGAAAAGTGGAGAGAGTGACAGGAACCGATACCACTTGTATCACAGCTTGGCTCAGATAGGGGAGAAGGTCGAGAAGCGTCCGGTCATCTCTCGGACTACCTCAGGAAATCCTTTTCACAGTGAATGTCAGTTAAGTTCGCCGCGCAATCAAAGGTACCGGGCCGCTGCTGCCGTGTGAGACTTGACTCAAGTGTCCAGCAATCGTCAGGGGATGCGGGACCATCACCCAAACAATGCACGAGCCGATAGGTTGGTTATCGGGTATGGAGTACATGAAAAGTAAACTCGTTTGCAACGTCCCAGGTGATTCTGGCTGGAGAACGGCGACTGATGGCGATTGAGAGCGACCGGCGTTTGGCGTATGCATGTATGTATGTACATACATACATATGTACCTCGTGCGTATAGAGCCGCAACGTTAGACAGAGAGAGGGTGTTAGCGAAATGTCCAATATCAACATCCCTATCATAAATACTATATACACTCATACAGGGGTTAATTTATAATCTTATCACACTTATCCGCCGTCGGCTAGAAGTCTTTCACTTCCTGAATTTTTATGAATGTCCGGCATTTCGCGTTAACATTGTGATGTTTCGCTTTCTCACACGCTGCCTTGCGACGCTTTGGGATTTCACCGTCTTTCGTATATTTTGACTTTTCACTTACAAGGTTTAATCTCCATACTCATGGATGGCCACCAATCAGTCCAGCTGAAGGTCAAGGCCCAATTCTCCAGGAGAAGGAGGCCCTTGCACAACAACGACAATGTTTGTCAATTCCAGGATAAAGAGCAACATTCGCTGTGGCTTTCCGAAGGAGAAAAGACCCATCAAGGAGACTCGCGCGGACACCGTCAAGGACAGCACATTCTTTTGATAAATCGAAGAGCCCCGCCGCCTCAACATACCCATCCTAACGAACCAAACCGTCAAGATGTCTACATCCTCCTTAGAATTCTCTGAGTCCAAGTTCCTCGAGCAGCTTACGGGTGGCTCAGACGCAGTCGGTGCCCCATATTCCGAAGCTTCAATAAAAGCCGTCCTCGAAGTTTACGGCAAACATTTCCAAGAAAACGCCGTTCAGGTGCGGGCAACCAGTAAATATGGCGAACCCTTCGCCTATCGTTTGGTCACTCACAAACCAATTGGTGCTTTGGATCTCGCCATCAAGGCAGGCTTTGTCAAGGAGGACGACGAGTTGCTCCAGTTGACGAAAGCTTGGCATTCTTTATTCCTCGGCGATGGCGCTTACGAACAGGCCGACTTTCAAGCAGACATAGGCTTCACTCGGGTATTCCTCTACTTAGGCGCAGTACACCACCTTGACAAGGTCATCGACGCACCTTTTGTACCAGAATCGATTAAAAAAAATAAAGCCGCCTTCGAGGAACTTGGTCTGGAACCCGTTCAAGTAATTGAGCCGGATTTTGTTAACAGGACCGTTGCCTTCTATTTTATCGCCAGCGGACCGCTCACACGAGAGCAAGCCAATAAGTTAACCGCTCTAGCTGGCGCTCCACCTCCAACCGACTTTACATACGACGAAATGAGTATATTACTGCAAGATGGGGACTTCTTTTTCGTTGCTACTATGGACCTGGACACCGGCCGGATACTAAGAGTATACTTCTATATCCTCTTCCCAATTGAACTCCCGGGTGGACGTCTACCAGAGGTTGGACCTCTACTCACTACTTTCTGGGATGTGCCTTCTTATGATGAGGAGGAGATGGATATCTTGTGCTGGGCATTTGGAGCAGATACAGAACCATTCATGCAGGCCGAGAGAGGATATACCGGAGATTTGAGGAATATTTTACGGGATTGGAAAATAATGACTGTCGAGTGACAATGAATCGGGCGTGCCATTTGGGAGTCATCATAGAGCAAGAGTTTTGTTATGTTTTTTGAGATACCATGTGGTTCAGACCCATTTTAGTTAATTTATTGAAGGCCAATTACTTCATATACCAAGTATCTGAAGATCTGCACGTGTTCATCATCCTTGATCCATGTTCTGGGCTGTGACTGAGAAATATGATGATACTCTGATGTTCGAGTCGGGAGGGGCTTCGTCAGGACGTTTTTTATCTCACCTTTAGCATCTGAAGCGGGTTTGTATGCATTCTGCATGTTCCACTCTTCCAAGTGACTATGATCGAGAAATGTGATGATACTCTGATGCTCGAGTCGGGAGGGGCTTCGTCAGGGCGTCTCGTATCTCACCTGTAGCATCTGAAGCGGGCATGTATGTACGTATTGTGAATGTTCCACTCTTCCATGTGACGTTGACGTCCACTAGATCATGTAAATATGCAAGTATCCCTGTAATTCCCCGAAGTTTTTCATTGTATACGCGACTCATGGAATGCACTTAATGTACTACGTATTATTCGTTACCTCAATTATTACCGAGCAGCAGGAAATTGTTTAGTGTAAGATTTCCTCCGCCTTATCGATAAGCCCAAATTCCATTCGAGCTCACTTTCGTACAGGCAAAACATGTCGCGATGACCTCCAAAAGCTCTTGTGAGGATTAGCGCTCGCATCTTGTGTAGCTATACTCAATCAGATTGAGGATCTATTATCATTTCATTGGGTGTTTCCTTCTCTTCAACATGGTCAACAATGGCGCAGAACCCATACAGCATTGCACCTGCGAACCAGGACGATTACCCTGATCTTGACGAAGTCTGGTCATTGCCATGGTCTCAACAGCGCCATAGACTCAATTCCTTCCACCAATCTCCCACTGAATACGAGAGTCCATTCGGAAGCGCTCCATTTCGCGATGTAGGATATTCGCTTCCTGTGCCAAATGGCACCTATCAATCGCCGTATGCAAACAATGCTTCGCAACACCATCCATACCCTTCTTCTATTGACGGGCCTTCGGAAATGGACGTGGAGATGGAAGACGCTGATAACCACAATGTTTCGGGGATCGTTGATCCTTACGCCCCGGATGCTTTGGAGTGAGTCGTTCGTGTCCTGATCTAGACCTTGGCTAACTGCTTAGGTATGATGGCGAGATCTCCGATGCCGACTCAGACACAAAGGCTTTCAGGGCGGAGCAGGCAAAGAAGGAGGAACAGCGAAGACTTTTCGTCCAACAGCACACCCGGCGGTTGAGCATTAGAGAAGAAGAGGATGAGGAGGATGACGATGACGATTACGATGAGGATGACGACGAAGACGAAGACGAAGACGAGGATGCTAGTGACGATGGTTTGAGTGGAATATCTAGCATGCCCCGTGTTAGAGGTAGAGGCAGAGGCGGTGCACGGGGTCGAGGTCGTGGCCGTGGTGGCATACGCGGTAAAGGAAGGGGCAGGGGAGGAAGAGGAGCTGACAAGGTGAAGCGCAAAGGAGGTATTCGAGGTCCAAGGAAAGCCGCAGAGCTAACTGGAGATATCAAATATCGACTTGGACAAGCCACGCAAGCATATATCGAGCAACGTTACGATGATGCAAATGAGATGACTGGAGAGATTATCCAAATCAATGGAGAGGTCTATGAAGCATGGACGCTCATGGCTTCCATCATGCAGGAAGTTGGGGAAATGGAACATTCTTTGACGGCATTGACAGCTGCTGCTCACTTGAGACCTAAGGAGGTTTCCGCTTGGATTCGTGCGGCAGAATTCGCATTGTATGAGCTTGCAGATACAGGCACCAAACACCACAGTACAATTCGATATCTTTACTCTGCTGCTGTTAGGAACAAGCCGAATGATCCATACCCACGACGAGAGAAGGCGGCCTTCTTGTTCGAAATTGAGAAGTGGGGTTCTGCAACGACAGAGTATCGGCAGATCTTGAAGCTGCAACCTCATGACTTGGAGATCATTCGACAGTTAGCGGTATTAGCTTCGCGGGATGGGCTCAAGGAACCGAAACGCTCCAAAGATCTACGCGCTACTATTAAGCTCTACAAGGATGCTCTGATGTTTTACAAGGACCCCGAGAACCTGGGTGATCGTAGTATTGATTGGTGGTCTGAGGTAAATGTGTTTGTAGAGCTCCATGGACTTTTAGGCGATCACGCGGGTGGTATTCGAGAGCTCAAGTCATTCTCCAGATGGCTTTCCGGGCGAGAAGATGAGACTTTTTGGGAGGATGTTACATGCGATGATCGAGAGTGGGATGCAGGAGATCCCCGTAGGCTTCAGATCGAGGGCTATGTTCTTGGTAAGCATGACGATTCTAGTTATGGCAACGGGTTGCCATTGGAGTTACGTGTGACGTTGGGAATTTATCGTCTGGGTCTCAAGGACTTCGAAGAAGCCATGAATCATTTGATGTGGCTTGATCCTAACGATGACACCGGTCAGAGTACTATTCTTGACTACCCTGATCTTTTCCTGGCCTCTGCGCATGCTCTACTGGATGCAGGGCACGCCCAGGAAGCTCTCCAGTTCTTCCAACCGTTATTGGACCATAATCACAATGTCGACGCTGGACTTCACACAGACATGGGGAAATCCTATCGACTTCTCAAGATGAACAAGGAAGCAGAAGATTGCTTATTGGCAGCAGTTCAACTCCAAGAGAATCATGTGGCTGCACTTCGCGAGCTTGCAAACTTATACGAAGATCTCAACGAACAGGATCAAGCCATGTTCTATCTCAACCAAGTCATCAACTTGACAAGACGGAGGTACAAACCCTACAGGCCGAGAAAAAAGGCATCAGACCGCGCTGCTCGACTGGAAGAGGAACCGGAACAGGAAGAACTGGAGCCCGAAAATGGAGGAACATTCATGCCACCGGATCCTGTTGCCAGAAAGTCTTACTATAAGCCGAAGCGTCTAGCTGATCCTGCAAGGAGAGCACGTGAGGATGAGGAAAGAGACCAACGATTGAGGCAGCAGTATAAGGTTTTGCAAGAACATCAACAAACCATGGAAGCAGGGAACGAAGAAGCAATTGCAACATGGTTAGCTGCGGCGGAGGATCTGATTGCAGATTTTCGTGCTTGCAAGTCTCTCTTTCCGTGGGATAAATTCTTGGGCTTCCTTGGCTACCATGGCAATTCGAAATATGCAGCAGAGCAGAACATCACAGGCATTGATCCTGAGTTGGAGGCCATGGCCGAGCGTCTTACTCAGAGACTTATGGGGGACAGCGTGAAAGAAAAAACCAGGATGATTATTGTTGATAAACCAAAGGACTATCGAGGGATAGACTTCTCCACCTGGCTGGACATGTTCCTCAACTGCGCACTGTGCCTCGTTAGATCGGACCGCCAACAAGATGCATATGATATCTGCGAAGCCGCCAAGGACTGCATTGTATGGTACCAGCAGAAAGAAGAGACTTTCCTTATTCACATTACCTGGGCCGTCTGCGCCCTCCTCACAAACGACGAAGAAACCTGTGTGTCAATGGGCCGTTTACTCATGAAAGAACATCAATTCACCACTGATGCCTACCGCATGTTTGCCATGTTGAATAGGCTATGCCAATCACCCACGTCCTGGTACAACGCCGGTCCAACGCAGAAATATGTCCTGCGACAGATCAAGACCATGGATTGGGCCCTCGTGCACGACGAAGAGAAGCGCAGGAAATACTTTTCCGAGCGGAGCGCATACAGCGTGACACTATCCAACGGAGAGCCGCTAATCAACGATGATATGGACGTCTCGCTGCTGATGCTCTACGGAAACATCCTCTACGCGGGAACGAGTTATTCCTATGCATTGAGTGAGTATCCACCGGAAACGCCTTGAATGTCCTCTTACGAAAAGTTGCTAATAAACTATAGATTACTTCTACCGTGCCCTGGCTATCGATCCTACAAACTCAATTATACACCTGACGCTCGGCCTCACTTATATCCACTATTCCCTCAAGCGGCAATCTGATAACCGACAGTACTTGATCATGCAAGGCCTCACCTATCTCTTCAAATACTACGATGCGCGGATGGCTTCGCCGCACCTAGAGGAGCGTGTCGAAGCGGAATATAATGTGGCGAGATCGTATCATCTCCTGGGATTGACGCATCTAGCTGTCCCATTCTACGAGCGAGTGCTCGCTGGACAGGGCCAGGAACAACTGGGGAGGGATGCTGCGTATAACTTACAGAATCTGTATACGACAGCAGGGAATTTCGTGGAGGCTCGGAGGATTACAGAGAAGTGGCTTGTCATTTGAAGCTCAGTTCGATGGGGGGTTTTCTAGACTTTCCTTTGTATTAGGTAGTAGAACTATTTTCTACTATAGCAACTACTATAGCTACTGTAGGTGATCTTAAAGAGCAAAAACAACTATGGCCAAATATCCCCTCAGGCTCATCGTACAATACCTCACTCAAACCCATGGCGTGCCCCATGATACGCTCTCTGCTGCACTGTAGTACTAACAATGCTTGCTTCACTAAACAGATATGCTTCGCTTCGCATTTGCCTCAATCAATCTCATATGCTCGTCATTCAACCTCGTACATGATCATTATGCCAACTTGCCCTCGGCTTTTGCTTCTATAGGAACGTCAGTGGAGTTTTGGAGATGAAATAAGGTGTGTACGAACCCTTGACCTGTTCAAAAACCTTCAACATTTTTCTCCTAGCACCCAATGCATTGACACCCCTCTCTTCCAAAGCCTTGTCATCCAATTCGACAAGTTCAGTCCAGTTCATATCCTTGAGGTTATCAGTGTACTTGTGAAGTCTCAAACTCCTCAACCAACTTGGTATATCCTGAAGAAGACTTGGGTCGGTTGGATCCTCCGGGGGCTTGGAGCTACCTCTTCTTCCACGTGGAGATCTTCCTCGGTGAATATCTGAGTGATCAGACAAATAACCCTCGTGACCTCCCATGCCGTACTGTCCAAAATTGAGACTTCCCATACCATTGTTCAAAAGTGGTGATGCACCATCGTATGCAGTCAGGAAACCATTATTCTGGGGAGAGGCGAAGCCCAATTGTCCAAAACCACCACCGCCTTGCATAGCCAATCCGGGAGAGCTTGGTCGAGACCGTCTTCCAAATTGGTTGTTCTGTTGTTGTTGCTGGAGTGCCATCACTTGCTCCCTGCTCAGCACTTGACCATGCTCATTGATCATCACAACATTGGCACCTGGCATGTTGTTGGATCCTGGAAGACCAGGGGATAACGGTGCCTGGTTACCAGTTCCATGTGGATCGTTGGATCTTGCTCGCCTGTACTTTCTCACGTCATCTAAAGCAAATCTGTTGTTGACAGTCGAAAGAGCAGCTAACTTCATCGCCGTAGCATTAGCGACCATATCCGCCTGGGATGCGCTACTCTGTTGGCTGAAATTTGCTACCAATGGTGTGTTGACCATCGAGGCCCAGTTTCCACTGCCAGCATTGTATGGTGATAAAAGTGGCATGTCAGAGCCATGGTTATCTGGGGCGTTGATGGTAGTATTCTGAAGATTGCTGTTACCAGAAATAGGAAGCCTTGGAGAGCGAAGGCCAGCAGATGGAGGTGGCTGCATGAATTGGCCCATTGGGGCCTGACCAGAAGAGGACTTTGGTCGCGAAGGTTGGTCGCCACTGCTACGAGCCCAAGGCGAGCTTGGTGGTTGTCCAGAGTTGTCGCCATCTCCTGGTGCTGAGATTGATGGGGTTTGCAGGGAAGTCCGGGCATTAGCTTCGTATGCCGCACTGTTTCGGTTCGACGATGGTGGGTTTCCAGTCTGCTGTGTGAATTTTGCCTTTTCAGTTGCAATAGCTGCTGCCGCATCTGGAAACATAGCATTGATTGTTGATGGGTCCAAACCAGAGTGTCTCTTGGTAGAAGGTGTAGCAGGTGGTCTTCCAAGAGAGTTTCTTGATCCATCAACACTGAGTTTGTTCATCGCATCGCTAAGACGATTGGACATTGGATCTAGGTTTTGGTCAGTATGAGGCAAATTGTACGAGTGCAGAATAAATATATCCTCACCTTTGTCAAAATTGGCTGGAGACAAAACACCCGACATTGGGTGGTTTTTGCCCATTTGTTGCAGGACTTGGATGAAAAAGCGAATCTGAACCTGTGTAGTTTGCTGCAAAAGGGCATAAAGAGCCGCAGTTCTCTCGGCTTCACTGAGTACTCGAAACCATTGCTCAATAGCACTGAGCTCATCCTTGAAGTCTTGATCCAGGGTCGCAGCAGCCATCTCCTCCAATGTAGTCTCGTACTGATCGATATCGGCGATCCATTGCTGGGCTATCTTGTCTGAAGCATCGTTGTCCGCGCCGCCCTGTCCCTGAGACTGTTGCGAACCGTAGAAATCTGAAGATGGGCGTATACGACTTGAAGATGGAGAAGAAGCGAAGGCAGCCATATCAGCGGAGGCTCGTAAGTGATGGCCAGATCCGATCGTTCTTGAAGATGGAGGGCGAAGAGAGGAAGCACTGCTGCCCTCTGGGGTGCTGTTCCTATTACCGATAATCTGACTGGCGGACATATTGAGCATTTCGTGGAGTGGGGGGTGAAGAATCTGGGCTGTCCTCTTTCTCCTATGTGTCTCTCACTCAGCTCACTCGGATGACAGGCACGGGTAAGTGAGTGGATGAGGATTGAGGAGTTTTGGGATGGGTGATGAAGGTGGTGTAGGTGGATGTGCAGTTGCGGTTCGTGCGTGCGTGCCTTGTGCCTTGTGCCTTGTGCGACGCGATTGCAGCAAAGTACGCAGTACCTTAGGTACTGTAGAGAGACAACCGTGTACAGGGACGTACGGGGCGAACACGAATGCCAACCGAATCGCTTTTGTTCTGCTGCAAGAACAGGCGATCAATGCGCCTCTTTCACCCTTGATTGATTATTTTCTCTCTGCTCTAATCCTCAGTTCGGGCGTAGAGAAATCGCTAGCTGGAGCTGTGATTTTGTCGGTGGTGCAGAAGGACTTCGACTGGGAAGATGAGGATGAGAATAAGATCAGAGCAACGACGGACGAGATGACAAGGAACAGGGGACAAGGTGTATCGAAGAGTGCGTGCAGGGTACGTACTTCGTATATATCACACGACGGAAGTGAGTGATTGAGTGCAAATCCAAGTCGGGGTAGAGTCGAGTAGTAGAAGAGGAAGAGGAATTTTTTTTTGGGACTGGAGATGGGAGTGGAGTGTGTTCGTACTGCTGGTGGTACTTGGTGAAGTAGAGTTGAATCTGGCCCGACTCTACGGATGCTTTTGGTGCTTTTGTTTCTCTCTACTGGTGCTCAGCCCGTTCACGCTTCATTCTTTCTTGCGAATGTGAAACGTCTAAGAGCATCTCTCTCAACCAGTGTCAATGCGCCCGGACTTAACCTTACCATCACAACCTCGCCAATGAGTTCACCACAATAGTTAGGGTAATGTACATACATAAGTAATAAGGAATTCTATGAAGGCACAGAGTAGTATTTATAAATTAAAAAATATAAATACAAGTGCGTACAGGACCAAGCCGAAAGACAAAGTCGGATGACCCGGCGCACTGCTAATTATGTATATTACCAAAGCAGTAAAACATGATCCATTTTTAAAACACAAGCTTAACACGAAAATAACTTTCTTTATTAGAGAGTGTACAAAAACACGACATGGTCAAAATATATGTATTCACCTTTATTAGGTCAGGTATCGGTACTTCAATTCCAGTCTCTCGGCCCGGCTCACTCAAAATATTTGGTTCAGCTTCCACCACCAGCTCTGTCTCGGCTTTTGGATTGGCCATAAATAAGGTAGTCACGAGTGTCAACAACCTCAGCAAGCAAACATGCGGTTGGATAGTCTCAGTTTGTGCTCCCACTACGGCTGACTCAGTTATGCTTCCGTTGGTTCTGCTCGTGCTGCTTAGCCGCCGCCCAAGGTCAAGTCTTTGACGAATAAGGGTGAAGTCGCAAGGCATGGTATCCAGTACCTTGCCCTGGGACTTGGGACTCTTCGAACGGGTTTGAGGTAGAATTTGTTGCAACTCGGAATCATAGAATACGGCATACCGAATATGATTGAACCGTCATGGCACTCACACATGCAAGGGTGACCCAAAGTACCGAGAGCAAGAAATGGTATTGACATTGATATTGATATTGCTACTACTATTGGCATTCATAGTGGGGTGGTTTGGAGTTCGTCATGGCAGTGCATATCGAATCGGAAAGCATTCGTAAGCAAATCATCGAGGTTGCTTTCATCTCTAATCAATGGGAGTGAATGACAATTACAGAGTGTTGTCGAGGAAATGATTCAAGTGGACGAATTCTGGCAAGTGACGCGCAAGCCTTCCCTGGATCTTGAGAAATGGATGCAAGGGGTCAATTACACATCTTTGCAGCCTTCATGGTACTTCCACAGAGCATATACAATTGTGTGGGTCTTCCAGAATAAAGTCAAAGGAACACTCTCACAGTTGAATACACAAAGTAGAAACACACTAGAATCAAACAGGAAGGAAAAAAAAGAGTATGACCCAATCTTCATGCACCCCAGCCTCATAGAGCAAAGAGAAAAGGTGTTTGGTAATGAGAGGGTCTGGTATTCGATCTTGGCACGAAGAATAATCCTTCAACAGATGAGCATGGGAAGAGCTCTAATGCTGTACACACTAATGCCTTTTTTGGTTCCAATGGAGCACCTCACATTCGTCATTCGTCTCTTTCGTTCACTCACTCGTAGACTCGAATCTTCATGTCACATAAGATATCCGCAATATCGTCGCAAATGTTCGCACAGAAATGGTCGATGTTTGTTGGGTGGCACGGAGCCAAAGTTTCGAATAGCTCAAGTTGACTTCGTAACCATCACTACTTCGCCCAGTTCGCCATTGCCAGAATCCCTATGAAACCATGATTGAGCAAATTTAAGCGCTCTCCTTCTTGGCGTCCTTAGCCTCCTTCTGTAATAATCGTCAGTTCCAGTCGTGTAATCGAGGGACTTTGGTACGCACCAATGCCTTCATAGTACCGTGAAGAGCATGTCTGTGGTTTCTTCTGAACTTTGGGTCGGTACCCTTGAGGGATGGGTATCTCATGGTCTTTGGCTTCTTGATACTACATGTCGCCTTGAATTAGCTATGATTCCACCAGATAGTCGTTTCGTTATCGAGGATTTTCGAGTTTGTATGTCGCATTCGCAAACGTGGGTTCATGGGAGGAGGGAATCGTACCCGTTACGGTGAGCCTTCTTAGACTGGTTGTGCTGGGACGAGTTCTTGGATTCTAGAAAAGACACAGGTCAGCATCTTCATAGCATTCCGCTTGTATGGGTGTACATACTCGCCATTTTGTCGGATGTTCAGTCGATGAAGTCGGTATCAATCGTTCGTCGTGGAATATCGAGATGCAGAAAGAGCATCAATGTGTGGGCGCGCTAGACTCGCTTAGTTCTGTAGGGCCTCGATTTTTGCGGACGCATCACGTGAAGCAACATCAATTTCTGAGGAACACCACCAGATCGGTGACAACAGAACATCTGTAATTTAATAATAGGAGTGCATGAATTTATCTCACTTTGAAAATTTGCCTTGACTATTGTTTAATACCACGGCTAAAATTTCGATGTATTTCCAAGATTTTGGACGGAGTCTCAAATTTGAATGATGGAATTACGAATAAACACGCTTGTAAATTTACATCAAATATTTTACACAGGATGATATTTTGTCAACACACTTGGGTAATGATAATATAAGCTTAAATCTTGAATTGTAAATTGATAACAATACATAAATCTAATAACATGCTAATATCGTAAAGCTGAACGCCACTCTGATAATAAAAATCCAAGGCTAAATATTTACAATTGAACGAATTACAAGCTTCTACTTTGTGACCACAGGTAAGGCATGTTTTGCTCCAGCGGCTGCTATCTCTGCGACTTTCTGCAGTTGCTTGGCCCTGACTGTTCGCAGATAGCGGAAAAGAGCAATAAAAAGAAGTTCCATTCTGTAAAAAATGTCAGTATATTGTATTCATCAGGAAAGTGGTAATTCCTACCTTTCTTTGGTCATCATAAGGAGACCCTGGACAATCAAGCCCTTGGTGATCTGAGGCCCGATACCCTTGAATAGTCCCAGCAAGCCCTCATTCTTGACGATAAATTCCATGACTTCAATAAAACTCTTGAAAGGCTTGCCCTCACGAGCTGGTGGGGGCTTTGATTGAAGCCCAACCTTAGCCACAATCAATGGTTGAGTTGCGATCGTTGCCAAGGACTTAGACATGGCCCCGAGGACTTAGAATTGTCAGTCAGAAGTTCTATAGTTGGGTTGAGATACATACGGAAAGCTTCCCATGGTTTCAGATTCGCTTTTCCTGGGAAAATACCGTCCTTGAGTCTTTGATAGGCACCATAAGTGATAGCGGGATTGACCACCAAGACCAAGCTCGCTTTTAAACCTCTCCAGAGTCCAGTCCATCCGTCTTCGCTGTTGATGACATCCTTACCCGTCTCGATCATACCCTTCTTCTCTCCCTTTCCTTGAGTTTGTTGTCTCGTGGTCACCACTGCCACTGGGATAGTGAAAACCTGAGCTACTGCACCGGCAACTGCACCCAGCGAAAGTTCAACAATGGTTCCTGGTGGCTTTGCCGTCTTCTGCGACGAGAGATACAGCGTCCGTACCACAGAATACCAGTAGAAGTAGGCGAAATTCGTGGAGGCTACACCCAAAAGTGCTCCATGGATTCCAGCGTACAGCCCCTCAATGCCATCCGCATCTACAATCTTCGTGATGGCATCCCATGTTGAATCGTAGTGAACCGCGTCGACTCCAGTTGGGACAGGGTCGGTGGGTTTGCGCTTTACTTGCACTTGTAGACGAGTCTTAACACTGTCAACACATTACAAGTCAGTACACTTCAAAGAAGTTGTGGTCATAGAAAAGCCCAAGTAGAACCCGTGCTCTGGTGGTAGAATAGGAGGCGGTGCATACGCTCCAAACATCTCACTCACATATCTAGAGGGTAAACAATAGCATTTGCAAGAACAGCGCCTGTCGCACCAGCGACAGCAAGACCCCAGGGAGGAATTGGAGCTTCTTTCGACTGCCCAGCCATGATGAGTGCTATCGAAACGCCAAACTATCGTCCAGAATCTTATTTTCCAAAGTCGAGAGGCTTTTGTAGATTGTCAGTAGCCGAGGTTAAAGATAGAGCATGGGATTCGAAAGCGAAGACTATCAGGTAAATAATGTCTCGGACTTCTACTAGGATTGAGGAACCAAGTTTAGCATGGGCGAAGGGTATAATCTCGAGGAAATAAGGACGTCAAGAAGTTATTTTCCTGTCCAGAATCTATGAGAAGTGTTGGAGGCTTCAGGGTTCAAATATGGCACAAGCAGGTTACGTGAGAGTCCCCATGACGCTTGTGCTGGGCGATGAACCGAGGTCATCAGTGATATCCGGGGCATTGGACCGACTGTTGATAGGCGGAGTACGGCCTTATCGCTACTGTAATAGACAGCACACAACGAAGGAGCTGAACGGCGAGAAGGGTCCAATCCCTCCGCGCAAGGCTCCGTATTTCACTGCACGCAAGGCTGTGTTCTGCTGAAGCTGAGCCCCACGTCCACGTCCAAGAATGATCAATACTGGTTCAGTGTATTGTGACATTCTCTATCATGACTGAAACAATGGAAACAAAGGCCCAGGTAATAAATACTGCTACTCTCTGTCTATGTCTTTTGATGCCTAACGCCTCACCCCCAGGATCTAGAAAACCGAATCGCTCGATCCTCGACAAAAGATGAAGCATTGAAGAATGCCATCGCTGCCGTTGAAGCGTACATGAAAGCTATAAAATTAGCATCAAATGAGACAGAGAGAGCTCGATTGAAGCTACAATGCGGTAGACTGCTCGCGAAAGCAGAAGAAATTAAACAGCTAACCTCCTGGACGGCCACTCCAGAACCACCTCGAGCACTGCCAGCGAAGACACTGAAAGTGCCCAAATCAGAAAGAAAGCTCACCACACGCGAGGAAGTCATTCTACTCGAAGGCTCGAAGCTCCATGGCTTTATTTTCCCTCCATGGTCCACGGATCCCACTCCAGATGTATTCTGTAGCGGAGAAGATGAACTATTTGTGTATGTAGCCAACCAATCAATCATATCATGTGTTGGACATGCCGGTCTGATTTGCATAGTGATAAACCGACCCTGAAGTTATCAGTTGCTCAAATGGAAATATTTGCGGGGTGGAAGAGACCAAATGAAATCTTTGGTTCGGAGCCGGGGAACGCAGATGGTCCTATCATGACTACAAATGCTGTGATGGATCTCGTACAAGATTTGACGACAGATTGCTCCGTAGTTGCAAGCCTTTGTGCAGGTACATCTCGCGCTGAGAAAGGTCATGCTAGGGTAAATGTTGACCATGATGCTGAGAAGAGAACATTGCTAACTGATACTAGATATTCTCCTCAGTAATCTTTCCATATGATCGAGAATGTCTCACACCACTAATTTCAGAAAATGGCAAGTACATATTTCGATTTCATTTCAATGGCTGCTATCGTAAAGTCATAGTGGATGATCTTTTACCTGCTTCGAAATCTTCGCGTACTTTACATGTTATGGATCGGAACAATCCCAATATCTTATGGCCTGCTTTGATGGAAAAAGCATACCTCAAAGTCCGTGGGGGCTATGACTTTCCTGGAAGCAATTCAGGTACAGACCTTTGGGTCTTGACCGGTTGGATTCCAGAACAGATCTTCCTACAGAGGTATGTTATCCTTAAATAATCTTGACCATGTGCTCATGGAATGTAGTGACGAGACAATTCCCCATCAATTGTGGAAGCGCATTTTCAAATCATATACCTTCGGAGATGTCATGATCACAATAGGCACTGGCCGATTATCCTCTCGTGAAGAGAAGGTGTTGGGACTCGCTGGAGAACATGATTACGCCGTGCTAGAGATGAAAGAGGTGGGCGATAAGCAGATGTTATTAGTGAAGAATCCTTGGTGTGATGGGGTTGTTTGGAAAGGCGACACCTGGCCAGGTCCAACAAATTCAGAAGCTCTTTCGATGAATGGACTTGGCGAATCACTTCCAGAAACAGATAAGCTATCACCGGGTACATTTTGGATAAACTTTGATTGCATTACTCAGAACTTCGAATCGCTATACCTGAACTGGAATCCAGGTCTCTTTCGATACAGACAAGACCATCATTTCTCATGGTCACTCCCACAGCATGCAATTCCGGGCTCATTTGCCCAAAGTCCGCAATACTCAGTGACCTCTACATCAGGAGGTCCTGTGTGGATATTACTTTCCAGACATTTCAGCACTGCAGAGCACGACATATTGGTTGGAAGCGCTGGAGCACCCATCAAGTCAGCGCTTGGATTCATAAGTCTTTATGTGTTCGACAATGAGGGGTACAGAGTCTTCTTGAGTGAAGATGTTTTGCAACGAGGTGTCTATGTGGACTCTCCACAGACGTTGATGCGGGTGAACATACCACCTTCAACAACGTACACCATTGTTGCTGCCCAACAGGATTTACCTCTCCCAAAGTATTCATTCACACTCGCTACATTTTCTACAGAGCCCTTGTCGATCCTCAAGGCCACCGATCGCCATCCATTCTCTACCATCCATCAAGGCGCATGGACATCTAGAACGGCTGGCGGGAATGCCAATGCATCTTCCTACCCCCTGAATCCACAGTATAGCCTGACCCTACCCTCTATATCAGATGTCACGCTCTTCTTAGAGGCCGATCAGGCCGAACTCGCAGTTCATGTCAAACTTGTCTGGGCGGGTGGGAAGCGTGCGACAGTGGTGACAGCCCGGGATCTTCTTGGTAGCTCAGGCGACTATCGACGAGGATGTGCATTTGCAGAAATAAAAAACGTCTCAGCAGGATCTTATACGATTGTTTGTTCAACCTTTGAACCCGGCCAGCTGGGGAACTTCTCCTTAAGAGTTGCAGCAATGTGCAAGTGTGCAGTACAGCCAATCCCTCCCGAGACAGCAGGACGACTTAGCATGCGACTTCCACCTGCAAGATTTCAAGATACCGACAGGGTCCTGGCTCCATTGAGCTGTTCTCGTCTTACCAAAATTCTCGCCATTGTCACGCATCCAGCCTCTGCAAATGAGCGCGGGAGAACCAAGCCGGCTTTGAGAGTTTCAATTGAGAGGGGACAGGGTCCCGAAAAAGATGTCCTTGCTACTTCTTATGGTGGAGAATTCAGCGATGCTCTGATGGGCGTTAGGAGTGGTGACGTAGATATCTCTCCGAATATGAGTCTGAGAGGTGGCCTTTGGCTAGTGGTGGAGAGGGCTGAAGGGAGAGTGGTTGAGGATTTGGCTGATGTGGAAATCTTGAGCGATGGTGCGGTGAATGTTGATGTTTGGGGCTTAGGGGATGGATGATTTCAGTCACTAGTATCTCAAGACATGCTCAAAGGTTTCACAGATGAGCAATCTTAAGTAAATATTGACCCTCGTTGCTATCTTGAAACATCACAAATTTAATAATATCTTTGATTTTTTTTATCACTCAAGTTATTCGATTGCTCGATTTAAATCCAAGAAAAAACAGCTTCATAGAAAGATCATCATAGGCCCCTATCATTTACAACGAATGTCCATCACAAATAGCAACCCCTTAAAACAGAATCCAATACCACATAGAAATCTACCTCACCAGAAAAAATCTACCGAAGACAATAGTCTACCAAGAGAAAGCCTCCTCGATAAAGTCAATATTGCCGGCATGTTGACGATCCCTACATGCGCGTCTGACATCATCGGACAAAGCACCGGCACCACAAACAGTGACACCCATTGTGCCCACCTGGTTCTCCATTTCCAAATCCATGAGGGTACCGATGTTTGGACGACCAGGGAACATCTGTACGGTGGCAGAAGGACTGTGAATCTCCTTGGTAGAGCGTGGACGGGAGACAAAGAGCATGATGCGAAGGACATCACGGCGTTTGTCCATGGCGAGAATGGAAGTCATCCATGGACGGATCCACTCCAGATGCTCGGGCGATTGAATGATCCACACCAAAATGACCTTGCGTGCTGCGACAGTACCATTGGCAAAACCAGCCACGAGGTCGCGAACGTGTGGGACCTGGTGAGTGATTCCAACTCCACCGGCGAAAAGCATGCAAGTTCCATACGAGTGCATCATGTGAAGTCCACCATAGGGACCCTCAGCAAAGCAGCGGGTGTACATGCGACCTTCTGGAGCAGCGGCAGCGGTCTTATGGAGCTTGGCTGTGAATCCAGTGCGAGCTCGGACGATGAATGAGATCGAAGTCTTCTTCATAGCAAGGATATCTTGGCGATTCATGGCGAGCTTTTCTTCGTTCAAATCATCGGTTTCCTCAGACCACGCCACACTGAAAGGGTGGGATGTAGTGAGACCAATCGATGGCATGTAGAGGTAGGCGTGTTGACCTGGCTTAAAGTGCCATGGTCGCGCAAGGTCGACTGTGACTCGAGTAGCGTTTCCAGGAAGGGCTTCGAGAAGAGTGCGGGAACCACCGTTACCAACGTTGCGGTAGAAAATGATAGCAACACGGGTCGCTCGTTCCAAGGCCCAGATGGCGATGACTCCCATCATGATTGGAAGCTGAGGAAGGCCAACGAGAGCAAGATGGTACCAGACACCAACCACGGCGAGGATGGCGAGAGAAATATGAACGATCTTGAAAGTCTCGTAGAAGGCATGACGAGGAACTGAGGCAGCCTGGATACTGATAGCAACAAAAGCGCAAGTTGCAATCAAACCCCACATGACCATAGTGCCCGGAGTAGAAAGAGTCTTTGCCAAGGTAGCCCAGCCACTTGGTTGAACTATTTGGGCAAAGAAAGCTCCGGTGTGAGCAAGAGCCTCAAGAACCACGATACGTCCAAACCATCTGTGGAGAAGGTTGAAGGTATCGAAAGACATGTTGCACCATGCAATGAGAGGGTTGTTTCTGGTTGCCATTACAAAAAGAGGCACCTATAATCGTTAATATCATATCACTCCAGGATGTACACGTGACGTACCATGTTGACAACAGCCAAGATACCTGTGCGATTTCTGAGCTCCTTAGCAACGGCGACAAAGCTGGCGTCGTGCCAATGAATACTGACGACACAGAAAGCGATGTTGGTTCCGAAGTAGAGAATAAGGAAGATGAATTGCAATCGCGTAGGAAGGGTTCCAATGTTGATAGCCGCTGATAGTTGGATTTCCTTGTTGTGCCTCGTGCTTCCGATTGGTGCATACCAGATGCTCTTCTTGAAGGTCGCCCAGTGTCGAGAAGGAATAGCAAAGAATCTTTGGGTGTCATTGTTGAGACAGGTCAATGTTCGAACGTATTTGGTCGATTCGGTAGTAATTCTCCAGATGACCATGGCAGCGATCAACGCCGCGCAAATGAAGTAAATGTAATGGAAGAATGCCTCATTGTTGGATGCGGCCTCAACTTGAAGAAGTGCTGCTGCTTTGGCAGCGGCTCCGGTGGCTGCCGGTGCGGATTGAGCATTCACGATGGAAGCCATGGTCATGGTGACCAGAAGTTGGGTGAATGAGTGCATGTTTGTTGGGTCGTAACGTGTCGTGATATCCAAAGGATCGAGGGTAGAGAAGTAGAATAAAAAGATGTCGAGAAGAAAAGTATGAATCACCAGGACCGTGTTAGTAAGAGTTGACTCGAAGGGACGATGTCGAGAGGTCGTTTATGGAATCGTGATATCTTGCTTGACCGGCAACCTAAGATATGTGGTGAAAGAATGAAATCGAAGTAACACGATGTCCGCTCTAGGTATACCTCGTTAAAAGATACGAAGAGTTCGCAAGGCGAAATATGAATGAAGTGGAAGGAGGAAGGAGGAAGGAGGAAGAAAGACGAGGGAATGCTGAAGTTGATATTGGTCGTTCGTGCTCCTGCGAACGGGTGCAATGGGTGGTCGTGGGGAAATAAGTTTTGACGAGGGTCAAGGGAGAGTAAACGAAGGCCTGCCACGAAAACACCAGGAAGATAGTGCAATTATGCAGTTTGTAGAGAAATCAAGCACAACGGTGATATAAAGACTTGATAAAGGTTAGATTGCACGGGAGCATGGCAGTGAAAGGTTTGTGCGGAATATATGAAAAGATAGGCGATGTGAGAGGGCGGTTCGGGATGTGAAGCGAAAGAGGGCAGACGGGGCAGATGGCAAGATGACCTTTTCAAGGGCCCCTTGAGCGCAGGATCAAGGATACGACGAGGATTTTGGATTTGGTAGCTGGGTTTACTTATGGGTCGACCATGTCAGGCCGGGAGTGTCAGAGTACATGGAGTTTCTACTTCGTTAAGTGTTTTTGCTGCGTATGAGTGTGTGTACCTCTTCACTGATCCCTACAAGTTGAGCCTTGAGTCAAGTTAGATGGCGAAAGGGTTGAGTTGACAGAAAAGGTTCGTGACACGGCCATGGCAGACCAATAATGACAACCATGAACATAGTCCGTAGCGTCCGAAGACAAATCCGAACGAATTGAGTGGTCTTGGGTGGCTGATGAGAAAAGGTCCATGATGCCGTTTCTTCATCCCTGTCCTCCTGAATCCCTCCTCAAACATAGAGCGCCGGAGTATGGAGAAGATGGTTGGATCACCCATCTTGTACCTGAACAATCTAGCAGAACCCTAGCACAGCCCAGATCTTTTGCCTTGCCTTCACCTTACCTTACTGGCCAAGGCTGATAATCCTACCGCCGTGGTTGGCCGTGGATTACGAGTTGCCTGTCACAGCTGCTGAGTATCTGTCTGATGGCGATATGGCCATAGGTATGAGGATATGGAAGTATCATGTACGGGAGTATGTGTGGATTGCACAAATTCGGGGGAAAGGTCGTAGAATAGAACTCACTCACATCACGAAGTCTCCGGGCTGTTTGTCTGATTATTCATTTGTTAATCATTGTCAAGCGGTGGCGTATAGTTTGTTTTGTCTTACCTCAAATCTCCTTCGCTTTGATCTTTCGGATTTTCGTCCTCTCATTTTTGTTTGGATGTTTCCCCGCTGCCATGTCACTTGGGCTGAATTGAAGGGCTCAAATTACGCAGTGTTGTCGAAGGGATACCCACATTAATTGCCCGCCAATCTTTGCCCCCGCTGGTGTCTTGTTACAGCGCATGGTGGCAGGGACTCTGCCATGGTCCGAGCTGGCGCAATACTGTAGCATATTATGTGTGTGTGTGTGTATATATGTACATACATGTAATTGCATACGTTTTAATGCATATTCAATCGAGAAAAACAAGGACGAAGAAAGACGAGCGTAGATAAGGCACGGTGTAGAGTACCTAATCAAAGCGAGCGAGGAGGGAAGAGGACGGAGGATGATACAGAGTTGGTGATGGACTTCTAGTAACATCAAGACTCTTTGATACGCACCTTGAGCATATATCGGCACAGCCGGGAGGGACACGAGGAAAGTAGAGAGATCATGACATGGAAAGCAAAAGTAAAAGTTGCATACGAGAGTTATGACGATGACGCGAAGATGATACACAGAATAATGCAGCGTGAGCAACACAAGTATCGTAGGTAGAGTCAAGGTACCATAAGTAAGGTACAGACAGCATCATATGGTGATATGTGGGAGAAGATTTGGTCTGTACAGAGTAGTCCTCCGAAGTGATTGGCAGGGAGGCAGGGGTAGAGGGCGGCGCAATGGATAATGAATGGAGAATTATTTTACACAGCTGGTGTAGACCCTTACATGAAACACCCAGCCCTGCACCGACTGCAAGGCGAGAAGCGGCACATCCCCATAAATTGCGTACCACTATGCGCGGCAGGGCTAGACAGTGTCAGGTACAGCGCCAAGGTGCATAAGCAGTTCAAAGATGTGGTGGTACGAAATAGATGTCATTGATGAAGATGGGGTTGGGGATGGGGATATGAATATGTGTTTGTGTGTATATATATATATATATATATATATATATATGTACAGAGTATATGCATGTGTAAAATTGGAAGATTTTTAATACACAGGTACATCCGTAGTTCCGTACTATTATGTATTCGTGATAAGAAGCGATATAGGTCGTCATAAATAAGTCCCCATTGTACTATTGTTTGAACTCTAAGCCCTAACTTATGTACATATGTATCATACTATGTACTTTAATTCCTGGCACATGGCCATTGCAGTCCTGTCTCTGATATGAGAGTAAATATACAGTCAATGAAGCACAATACAGTACATACCTTATGCATGCACTCCGTTCTCCTGTGCACATAGGGCAAAGCTTCAGTTAGTTAGCTGCTCCTAATTCATAAGCATAAGATTGAAGATAAGATAAACTACAATTAAATGCATAGGCCGTATGAAAAGCTGAGGGCCAGTGCCAAGAGTTGTATGTAGTGTGGGTAGAAAGAGAAACCAGGGTGAAAAGTTCTTAGTTCACACAATAAGTACTTCAACACGGATTCACTTTCCCTGTCATTGACATCTCTCATCATCATAATGCTCCGAAAAATCATCCAGAGTATCTGTGCTATTATTGTAGCTTTGAAATACATCTTCATAACACGGTCCTGTGGCTTGATACGATCACCAGTCCATCCAAAACCGAATCTCTCGCCAAGGGAAACCCGCCAAACAGGATCGACGTTTTGGGGTGATAATGCAACTTTACACGACTCGGTCCATGCAAAGCTTGTCCAACAAAAACAAATCTAAATACACTCCGTAATATATTATTTTAATGATTTTGCATATTAATTTTCAACTATGAGAGCAATCAGATGATAGAATTTTACTTTGGAGTTATCGTCTTTCATGTAGAATGAAAGTATCCACACGTCACAAGTAGGAGGGGTATAATGCTAGTCATTGATGATGCACGGCTCTTAATCTCAGTTAAGCTGAAGTTAACATATCACATTTTTAAATTTCCTTCCTATATCGCAATATGTTCTGCTTCCAAGCCAATGCGCAATGGGGGATTACTCAGAACTCTGTCAGGCTGATTAAGAGATGAAATACAAGACCATCTACCCCTCAGCTTAGCACGAGCGATATCTACCATCGCAGTTAACACACCAAGAAACAAGTATCTCGGGGAAAACTTTCCTACGAAGCAAGTCAGAGGACAACATGGACAGGCCGAGGACGATGTTGCCCACCAAGATAAGACGGTGCATATTCACCCCCGGGAACCTTTGGCTCGATTCGACTGGACTCACCAAAGCAACAGATCGCCATCACTTCCCGAAAAGATGACCTACAAAACAGCCACCAAACCGCGACTCTCCTAAACCTGCCTCGATTGTTCTTTCTGAACAACGGATGATACCAGTAGGAAAACAGCATAGGAGATCTTTGCAAGGAGCCTTGAGAATTGACCCGCATTGATCATTGCGTGCGCCTGCACGAAACGTGTCGAACAGCCGCGTGACTTTCCTCTTCGCGACGCGACATCTCTGATACATTTCACGTGTCCGCCAACATGAATGGCAAGCAAGCACAATGATACCCACTGCCGACTACCGCCTTGGCTGAGAATTGACTCGTCTGGTGTTGATAGAAGAGATACAAGCATCGGCTATTCATGTGAGAGTCATCGTAAGTACAGCTCTCGCCATCCAATAAGAACGAATGCTTGTCGGTCATTCGTAACAGGGCAAAGCGGGCTGTTCGTGCGAACAGATGTTGTTGCTAATGCTGTTACACAAGAATCATCAATATACATAAGCCTCATGGAGAGACTTTGTAAGTATCACGCTGTGGAGGAGCCATGTCAATTTGGCTATCAAAATAGATACTCTATAATATTTGTGGGCATGTATGCCAACCCCGAAAATCATGCCATATGGTATACCGAACTCCAATGCCTTGCCAAGAAGTAAAAAAAAGTTTGACCTATGGATCTTCATACCCAACTCAAACAGTGATATCATAAACATACAGCATCTGTTAGTATCCAAGTTCGTCTTCGCTTCCTGCTACCCTCACGCTCCTTCGTCTCCTCTCAACTTTTGTACATAACGTAAAAGGCCTTTTGCTACCAATACTGAAGACCGAGGTATCCATTTCGTCTTCTGAATCATCAAAAGTCAGCCCACTCGAGTTGAGTTCGTCATCACTATCATCCACAATGATACTCAACGAGTCAACTCTTGCTTTCTCCTCAGGGTTTGTTGAGGATTCTGTATGATCATCGGCCTCCTGACTCTCAATAGCGTCCAAATATTCATTCGAATTGAACTTCTTCACCATTATTCTGGTTTGGTTTCTCAAATTCAAAGAGGAGGCATGAGAAACTGGCGAGGAAAGACCTAGCTGATCCCTTTCCGAGCTGAATTGTGGCATCTTCGTGGGAGGTGGCCTTGAAGGTGTCATGTACGATCTTTTCAACAGTGAATGCTTGTTCGGACGTCCAACTCTTGGTCGAATAGGTGACTCATCCTCACTGTCCTCAAACTGCCCGAGGGATCTAACCTTCAAGGGCAAGGCGGGAGTAGTTGTGACCCACTCACTAATTCCCTCCTCCCATCTGAAGCAACTCTCTCCTTCATCTTCCATTTCTACTCCAGGCTCTTTCTCCCCTGAATCATGAAATTCTGCTTTCAGACTCTTTGCATATTTGGAATACTGCGCATCATTCTTGGACATCATCGATGCGCTGTTGATAAGTATTTCAGCCGATAGACTCTGTACGTCTCCTGGGAAGAATGGTAGACGATTGCGAATGACGGAGTGCAATGCCTCGAGATAACCTGGATCTGCAGATTGTGTTGATGCGCGACGACAGCAGCGGACAATTGAAACAAGGAAAGTTGAGACATGCCGTATTGTTTTAGGAGAGGCACATGTGCGGATGAGAGTAGTGTAGTATTTGTCGAGGGTGGAAGCTTTAGGATGGGCGATCATATTCGCAATAATAAGTATCACAGCTCGCTCAGAAGAAAAACGAGAATGCATGGCACGAAGCTGAGAAGTGCTTGCCTGCAGAATTCTTGTGAATTGATCAGGAATATCTTCACTTGAATCCACTGTACCTCTGCGTAAGGTTATGATAGCGGATAAGGTTGCCAGGATACTAGTCAGAGTAGCCATAGAGGCCTGTGAGAGTTCCTTGCTATCGGATCGGACCATCATTGACTCTTGTTCTGATTCCTCGGAAGACTCACAGAGCATTGGGATCACCGTACTCAAGAACGCGGTGGCCTCCTGATCATAAGTTTTATGAGAGGCCAGCCGGAAAGCTCGTGTCCATAGTGGCCCGAATCTTCTCGTAGCAAGCCATCTAGCGGACAAAATCTGAGTTGAAAACATGCTAGTCAACTGTCGATATTGAAATGAATGCGCACCAGTATAATCTGCAAACTTTTCCAAAGCCGTCAAACTGGAAAGCGATTGTCCATCAGACCACACACTCTGAATGGATTGTGGCTCCGGGTATTGCACTTGCAGAAGCACAGACAAGATACTTTGTGCTTCTTCCGGCGCCTTCATGTGTACACAAAGGTCCACCAGGACAATTGAAAATTTCATATCCATGAAACCCTTCTGGACGGCTTCCCTAATGTAGTACATCGCATGCGAGCGCACAACAGTTCTCAGATGTTTCCAGCCATTTGCAGAAGCCCCAAAGTTTTCCAAATCAGTGTAGATTTCTGTCGATATGTTATCTACTTCGAATGTGGGTACTGGTCCCTCTTCTTGAATCTTCTCTTTCTCTATCAACTCTTCTTCAGCGATGTATTCTGGTACCCGCCTCAGACACATGGAAAGTAGTGACTTTGAGCCAGTTTTAGATGGAACTCGTATAGGCGCAGTTGCCCTCAGCATTGTTTCCAAGCTATGAAAAATACCCTCGTATGCCCTGTAGGTATCTGGATGTGTTGACTTCCTGATTGCCCTGAGGTCTTCAGCAATTTGGAAATGAGCTGCTCCGTCATTGGTCATATAACGTGGATTGGGCCTTTTGTCCTTCAGTGGGGCCCTGCCACGTATGTTCTTCAAGTGTATTCGATTGTCCGAATCGGGTTCCAAAGTCTGGCCAATTGATGCTCTCTCTTGATATGCTACATAATCCAATACTGGTGTTGGTAATACGTATTCGCCTGGCGCTTGTACAATCTGGTCATGCGTCTTTCTTGATTGTCTTCCGTTCAGGCCTTTTCTCTTGGCACAATGTTTCGAATAAGTACGCCGTGCTCGTTTTCTCGCCGGTGCCCATTCGTCCGAATCGCTCCCGTCAGCTTTGACTAAGTCTTCCGCAGTACCCAAGATTGTTGGTAGTTCCTTAAACTCATCTTTCGTTTCTGGTCTGACCTTCATCCTTTGAAGGGTTGCAATTCGAGATATCAGCGGACGAAGCAAGCGGTTACAACGGGAGGTTGTCCAGTTATTCGAATCATCGTGGTCGAGCGTCTGCGCATGATTGTAGTAATCGCGCCGTCGCACAGGCGTAAAGCTAGGTAATTGGCTACTCATTGTAAAATGTGTTGTATCCTGCATCATTCTCATCAGTCTGCTGGTCAAGAAATCAGACAGTGTATAATCACCAAGACCAAGCAAATGCATCAAAATTGTGTTGTGTAAGCAAATTGTTAAGCAAAGTTGGACAAGCCTTGTGCTGCCTAATATGTTCACAAAGACATAATCTATGTGATATTGTCCAAAAACGATTGTCAATGTTGTCGTTACAAAATGGGTTGAGCAAGCCAAGGTAAGGTAAGGTATGATTTGTGCACGGCGTCGCAAAGCACCGAAAGTAAACAAAGGTGAGTGTGTAGGCACGTAGGCTAGATATTATTAGCCTTAACTCGCAAGGCACAAGCTCGTAAGGCGTTGCCTATCGGGCTTCAAATCGGCTACACCCCTGTTGCAAAATCATGGACAGGATCTTGACTTGTCATTAAAGGTCGGTCATAGCTGTAAAGATACGAGAGTGAGAGTGAGAGTGAGATACTATGTAATTATTGGAGACATTCTTCAAGAGCCATGCATCCATTATGAGCTTATGATCTTCAGAAGCACCGTACGATGAACTCAAACCAAATACATATCCACATACCTTCAACTGTGAGCTCTCCCAGAACCGTATCTAATCATTAATCTGGATAACGATAAAGGCCGGCGTACGGCGCTTATCGACCACAAACCCAGCTCCCACGCACCAACAGCTGGCGGAGCTGAGCACTACGTATGAACGCAGAGCTTCTGGATGATATCTATCATCCGCACCGAAAAGTGAATTCAATCCATCACTGCGCCCTCCTTCACCGGTAACACTCCAATACTTCTGGCAAGCCCTTGAACTACACATAAGCTCATGTCAGACTGATGATCTTCCTGTCCTCTCTGCCCTTGTCTTGTCTGTCTCGGAGGTCCACGTCAGTCGATCAAAAGCGGCCATCCGTTCACTAAGGTACCTTATGCAGTGCAGCTCGTGACGTGAGTGAATGGTTACTGAAGCACCACCTCGAACGCCTTCGAACTCCTCACTCTTCCAACATTTACCTACCTACCTACCTACCGCCTAAATACCATCAAGACCCCTCCTCCACACCCCAAAGCCATTTGTTGAATAATATCGATACTGCCTGAAATTGCGAAACAGAACTCTTCTTCATAAATCAGACGTCGTTTCCATCTCCTTTTGACCTACGGCCGCTGCCTTGTCGTTCGACTCATTCAAAGACGTCAGCCTGAACACAGGAACGAAATCATCTTCCAATAATTACAATAACCAAGACCAAGCCTTCCAGGAAACACTCCAGTCCTTCAATCCGAACAAGAACCGATCCGAAGACTTTCTCATCGCACCGAAACAATATGGGTCTAGCATACAACATCTACCTTGATGGTAACAAAATCTACGGATGCCGTGATTGCAAAGCACACCTGGCGAACCACGACGACATCATCAGTAGGGTATGTGTATCTATCACTCGTCTTCTTCAGCTACTGACTCCTTCAGAACTTTCGTGGTCAACATGGCAAAGCCTTTCTTTTCAACAACGTCGTGAACATAACCCATGGCGAGCCTGCAGATCGCAATATGACGACCGGTAGACACATCGTACATGACATCATGTGCCGACAGTGCGGACACATTGTAGGTTGGAAATACGACAAGGCTTACGAGTCGAGCGAGAAATACAAGGAGGGAAAATTCATTCTCGAAGCAGAGTTGCTTTCTCTGGTTTCTTAAACAGGAGCACAAATCTGGGAGTTTGGAGGCAGTAGGATGTCATCTAGGTAGGATAGGAGTTTCATTTAGGATTGGGCCTCATTGGATGGATGAACTGGGGTGTGTCGGAGTTATTCTGTGTTTGGGACGATGGTGGGACTTTTCTTTTGAGTATGGGTGGACGTGAATTTGACCTGGAAGGCTGCCTATACAATTTGCCTGTTTTCTACAACCAGCAGAAGGAAATTGATATTGAGAACTTGAACTACTCTCTTACCACTGTTCCGACCTTTCCGAATCCAACCCAAAGTGTCCTGGATATGAATAGTAAGCACTGCATGTATCTCGCGTATACTCGATACACCACCCCGCACTTGTACATTCTGCATACAAGCCATTATCTTCCGGAGCATGGATGGTAACGACAATATGCAACAATAGCCAGACCAAACACCACACAAGCCACGAAATATGTTTAAGAATCACCTTCCAACGTAAATAGGGCAAGTTCTAGCTCAATACTTAGTATGCTTGACTTGCGATTCCCCATGTCCGGGAATGGTTCCAATCGTTCCTCGGAATGATCGACGACCCCGCATCGGCTTTGAACAAGCGGGGCAAGAATGAATGGCACAACGCCTGGATGACATGCGCCTCAAAATGACATCGTGCCATTATATTTATCATATCTACCCCTCAATAATCGAAGCTCCTTGTAAGTGACTTAGACCTCTTCTGCTCAACACAAGCAACCTCTAGAGACTCAACGACAACACAATATAATCCTTGACAACAATTAACAGATTGATAATACGTGTTCGTTATCATGTCGAAAACAATGAAGGCTGTGGTCTATGACGGACCAAGGAAAGTCTCTCTTCAAGATCGTCCCATACCTACGCTCAAGGATGAAACGGATATCATTGTTGAGGTGACATATACAGCTTTGTGTGGCTCGTAAGTCCAACTTTATCCCACATGTACAAATCTAACCATCAGTGAAGTGAATTACATGTTTATCGAGGCCATCAGCCAAGCCCCACTGGTTTCATTATGGGTCACGAATTTACAGGAATAGTCAAGGAAGCTGGATCACAAGTTAAGACCGTCAAAGTCGGAGATAAGATTGTTTCTCCATTTACTGTTTCTTGGTATTCTGTCATCTCCAACTATTCGTGCATGTCTTATACTAACACACCCCAGCCTGGAGTGCTTCTATTGTAAGAATGGATATTCCTCACGCTGTGAAAAGTCTCTTCTCTTTGGCACGGCTGCTCTCGATGGTGCTCAGGCAGAATTTGTACGTGTGCCACTGGCAGATGGTACAGTCATGAAGGCTCCATCGCACATCAGGGACAACGCCCTAGTCCTTATGGCTGACATCTTCCCAACTGGATACTTCGGCGCAGAAAATGCCTTTAAACTTTTGACACCGGAACAGGTAAAGGAAAGCGTGACAGTAGTTATTGGCTGTGGACCCGTTGGACTCTGCGCAGTTATTGCGGCGCTTGAACACAAGCCCAAGCACTTGTTTGCTGTTGATAGCGTGGATTCGAGACTTGAATTGGCGAAGAATCTTGGGGCAGAACCATTGAATTTTGCGAAGGACAAGGAGGGAATGGAGAGGAGGATAAAAGAGGTGACGAATGGCAGAGGTGCGGATGTGGCGATTGAGGTTGTAGGATTGAGTCCTGCGCTGAAGACGGCGTTTGATTTGATTAGGCCATGGGGGATCATCAGTAGTATCGGAGTACACAATGGAGAGGTGAGTCGATTGATTCCAGGGTCACTGCTGTTGCTGACATCTTTTGAGATCCCTTGGACCGGGAACCAGGCGTATGGAAAAAACTTGAGAATTCAAATGGGTAGATGCCCCGTTAGATCCATCTTCCCACAAGCCTTGAAGTTGTTGGAGAAGAAGCAAGATCAACTCCAGTGAGTCAATTTTGGTTCTGGTTGTTTCCCATGACTGACTTCTCCAGTTTCATGTTCGATAAGATCATGCCTCTCAAGGATGCGGTTGAAGGCTATGATATTTTCGACAAGATGCTAGTGCAGAAGGTTGTTTTTGAAGCCAACTCCCCCGCCCAAGCCCAAGCATGATCGTCGAACCATTGTGAAAGTATTATACAACCGGCTGTACAAATAATAGTCCTTCAATTCTGTCTTGGCTTTACTAGTCCATCGTGCATGATGTAATAAACCACCGTGCTGTCATCATGTAATGTAGCCAGCAACAATCTCTTTTGCCTATTTTCTCCCCTCCACTTTGAACCGACCTCACTATCATTCACCTCCTCTCCCTCACTTTCTGGTACTGCTTTGATCGCATCAAATACGGCAGCGAACTTCTCCAAACTCCATTTCTCGCTCAGTTGTGTTGGCAAAACCCATTCCCGCTCTGGAAACTGTTCGATTTTGACACCGCTGTCATGTTCTGCCTTGAGCGTTTCAATCTGCTCATCTGGGTGTACGTAGACTCTTCGTGGGGGAAGTCCAGAGATGAGTGGTCGAGGGAGTGGGGCATTTGTGATGGTCGAATGAGTGTGCACCTTTAAGGAAGTCCAGTCATTTTGGTGCTGAAGGTTGTATTGAATAGTCGAAGCGAGATCATGAAGGTGAAGATCATGCTGAGTTTCAAGGTTCTGGTTTTGAGATTCGAGCAGTTGATCGAGAGGTGAAGTCGAGCTTGCGGGTGTGATTGCGCTGGGGGCCATGTTGATGATGATTTTCAGACAGACAAAAGACTAGTTGCGGACTCGAAGTCGACGGTACTGAGATTAGAGTATATTCTTCAATTTCGCGATGTCGTAAATTCACTGTGGGAACTCTGAATGCTGGTAAACAATATCAATAGTCCATCTCGAAAGCTTCAAAAAAGTTAGCTTCTGTGCCTCACATCCAAGGACTAAAACAAAGCTCCACTCTCCACGGTTTGGTGTGGTGGTGGTTCATCCTGGGCGATGGATCTTGCTTGAGCTTATCATTTCCACATGCCGATCGTGCAAGTGCACGCAGAGTACGACGTACTCGTGTCCGACGTATTTCGTATGCGTATGGCGCACCAAATACTGGGCAGAGCCACTAACAATTGCTTGTACTTCTCCGCATTCTTCTGCTACTTATGAACCCATCTTTTCGCTATTAAGTGCGTAGGAAGTATGCAAGACACCGATGCATGGCTGGAAACACAAACATTCGTACTTGAGTATCGAATTTTAAAGCGCTGATGTACTCAAAATTCAAGGTTAAATCCACTGCTGACGCCCAGATCCAGCTTCTGATTGAATAGACGGATTATATGAATACCGTACTGTACCATGAGAATCAATACGACGTATGTACAGCCCAGTCTTCCTGCCAGATGATCTGACAAGTCGTGGACTGTGCTCTCTCCTGTCTCACTGGTTTTTTCTAGTATGCACATGCATACTTAGTAGGACTTAAGTGAAAATATACTTCCTCCTCAGTGAATAGTCACAACCTTGTTTCAATCAGCAAAGTGATGTGCTTAGATAGCCAAGATACCCCATGGCGGGCTAGACACAATACCACCATACAGCATGCCAGCTGGGTCTAGGCGGAGCAACAAATAAACGGTGACATCCTAGAACACTGGACCACTGGGGTGCGCCTTCTCACCTAACCCGTCAAGCCCGTGTCTATGTTGTCCACTCGACGCCCGCACTTTTCTAGTACAATATGCTCTTAAATGTTCGCCTTCTCCGCCTTCATCCTTCTTCAAACATTTTCAAGGACAAATTATTTGAATTCTTCGACATCAATCTTTTACCCGGCTTATCTTGTTGGTTTCTTGAATTGACAGCAGCATTGTGTGCTGGTGATAAACCCAAGCGATAACACAACAACAAATTCAGTGCGGTTTGAACGACCGAGGCACGGATATTGCGATACCAATTATCGTACGATAAATATCAATTTGATCGAAGCTGATAGCCAGCGGAAGTCTACAATCCGCGGTACCTTACAGCTATTTGTAGCCGTGCAGGCTACTCTTTGTTGTCAAAATGACGGAACCATTTCCAACGACAGAAGGCGAACTCAATAATTCATCAAACCCCAGATTAAATACAAACACTGAGCCATTTCCCTCCGTTGCCGACCAGAATGCCGCAGAATCAAGCTCACCAGATACTCCGGTATCGAAGAGAACCCGTGGAGATACGGGAGCATCCTCAGTGACGGATAGGCTACGAAGTGCCTCGAAGAAATTCAATGAGTCAAGCATACCCTCTGGAATGTGGGATGCGACGGGTTCCATCGCTTCTGGAACACCATCTGTAACCGATATCAGAAGAGGTGCTTTCAATAGTGATGGGTGGTCAGTGGAGGGACAAGTTCAGGAGCATGGAAGGAGAAGTTTTGGGAGACGAGGGAGTTCGCAAAGCACAATCGAGAAAGAGACAAAGAATTCTGGGACACAAAGGAAAAGCAGGACTGGAACAGGCGATAATGGCTTCCCCGAAGTCATTCACGAGACCGGAATTGAGAGGAGCAATTCCAGAGTTCCCACAGGCGACCAAGAGAAAAACACACATCATGAAGCGACACCATCTGCAAACAATGCCCAAGATGCTCTCAGAGCAAGCAGTAGCCGTAGCACTGCGGATTCGAAGAAGGTCTCAATAGAGGCAAAAACAACTCCGTTTGAGAACGGTTATGAATTCCCACCAAAGCACAAGTGGACAGAAACGACAGTTATGGGACTCAAGGGATTTTGGAAATTCTTCCTTACTCCTCTCGGTTTCCTCGTGGTAATTTATGGCCTCAATGTGGTCGCATGGGGAGGAATGTTATTTCTGCTTCTCTGCAATGCAAGCCCGGCCATGTGCCATCCCACTTGCAATGATATCCAATCTCCCCGCCGAATCTGGATTGAGACTGACTCCCAAATCCTCAACGCCCTTTTCTGTGTAACTGGCTTTGGACTTATACCATGGAGATTCCGTGATCTCTACCATCTCCTCAATTACCGAATTTTCAAGACTGAAGAAGGACTCACGAGATTAGCTGGTATCCATCGAGGTTGGTTCCGGCTTGAAGGTTCTCAGAATCTCCCGGTCTCATTGGGTCCCGAAAATATCGAGGAAAGGATTTCAGAGATACCGAAATCCAGTGTGCCATTTCCATTGAAGTCGATTCCAGATGCTCCACTCACTGGTCATCGGGCTCCACCAACGAAGATGTGGAAGCTCGATTTTGTCATTTGGGCTTATGTATGGAACACCTTCCTACAAGCTGTTCTCTCTGGCTTCATGTGGGGTCTGAATCGATACAACCGTCCTTCATGGAGCACTGGGTTGTTCGTTGCTCTTGCTTGTATTATTGCTGCAGCTGGAGGAATCATGGTGTTTGTTGAAGGGAAGCATGTGAAGAGTATTGAGGGAGTACCGGTTAGTGAGGAGGACAAGAAGAGGTTGGCACGGGATAGGGAATTGGGAATTACGCATTATAATAATATCAAGGATGAGAAGCCAAAGGAAAAGAAAAAGCATCATGGGAAGCAGGAAGATGTTGCACTGGAAGAGAGTACCGTTCAAAGTGCTGTTTAGGTTATATAATAAGGAACCCACGATAGCAGAGATGCGTTTCTTGAATGAAAATAATTGAGTTCAGAAGTTGCCTTTCCATGGATAGATTTTTGAGAATTTTGAACGCCATTCAGTGATGTTATGAGGCTAGGATCCGTTAACCAACGGGCTACAAGTGCCTCTCATGAATCCCATAACAAATGTCATCAAAGGAAAGTCATTATTTTGATACAATGAAGTCTCTTTCCATGGATCAATGATACAGGCAGTATGGAATATTGGTATCGCTCGTTCCTCTTAGCAGGGTAATGACGATGCAGTGAGTAGGAAATCTTGTGTATTCAAACAGATTTTTGAATCCAACCCCAAAAGGACTGCATATCATGGGCCTTCGTAAGGTAGAACTAATAGCCTAAATACCACAAATAAGTGGACTATTGATCCTCGATATCCTTTTGCATATGCACCGAATGATGAAGGTAAAAGTTCACTAAAGCAAGAGTCTGCTCTGTGAGAATGGCATGTTAATTTCGGGATATTAAATTGCTGGAATACCCTACTTAGTAAAGACTTTATTCATTCGACTTACCGCTTTGCACTAACGAATAAATCTCTAAAGTTGAGCGCTATAAAAGTGTGCTTGCTGGGCTGTAAAGCCAGAAATCTGCTTCCCGAAGAAATAGGTGACAGCCATACCACTACTGGCGACTTGTACTGTAACATAAAAGAAACATATCATTTACAAGCTAATAGTGTACCATGCATTTCGAGTATGAGTGTCTCTTGAATAGAGCAACGAATGTGCAGAATCGTGTACTTCATCAAAAGCCGCCATTCGTCTCAAGCGACTGCCCAAATACACCTCCGGACTCACAAAGGCTTTCTCAATATCCCATTAATGTTCCCGAAACCTTCCCCGTAGAACCCTTTGGGAATGGACTGAAAATAGCATGGGAAAATCGGATAAGCCAGTGTATTCTACTCATGTAGCAACATTGCTTTCAGAAGAGTCACGGTTTCATCATTTGGGGTGGGCTCATAATGCTCGCAGCATCCATTAGTCAACGTCACTGATGTACAATTGTTGCGATTGACAAATATACATTGATTTAATACTACAAATGACTGAACCGATCTCAAACTTTACTACCAGCGCTCCAAAACGCCTCCATCCGATGCTAATTCTTGTCTTACAAATTTTCGATAGGCTCCTCGGGTAACAACTCCTCGACATCTCCTACAACACAAGATCTAAGAGGTGGCTGTACAATACCATTGAACAAGAAGGTTCCGTAGACAAGAAGAGCAAATCCAACAACCTGTAACCATTTAAAACTCTCCCATCCAAGACCAAGAGATACAATCCAGATGAAAAGGGTACGGCATGTATCGATGGTACTTCGAGAGGTGGCGGATACAGTACGTGTGACAGAGAGACCGAAGAAGTTGAACCCACTGAAAGGTGTTAGTAAAAATCTAGCATGAAACTCGAGAAACTCACCCAATGCTGATCATGATCAAAAGACTGCTAATACCGATCGAACGATAACTCGTAAGTTCTCTCCATCCCTCCACAACATCGAAGTATCCATATCTTCCAGCATCTGTTCGTCCAACAGCCAACTGCATCACGATCATGCCAATAACAGTAACGGCAAAACCAAACAAGCCCTCCCAACCAACAACCTTCAAGGGTTCCAAAGCGTATTTCTCCAAGATAAACTCCTCAATGACGAATTGTGAGGCTGTGAAGATTTGTGCGCCAGCAATAAGAAAGACACCGATGATGGTTCTGATGGCCTCTGGGGTCCTGGCCTCACGAGCAACAACCTCCACGGCTTCTCTTGTCATCAGAAGTGCTTGGCTTGCGGCTCTGTGGTCCTTGTAGATGGCTCCAGCAAGTCCAACAACACCAACTCCGAGAACAACTGTGACAAGGGCAAACCACTGGAACATCCATAGTCTTCTCCTGAGGAAGACAACGCTGAAGAGACCGACAAAGAGGACCAAGGCGCCACGAGTCATCTGGTAAATACTTGCGACCACAAAAAGTAGCCCCACATTCATCAGTGTGGTGCCACAGATATCACAGATCGCAGGCAATGACAAGATCGTCACTTTGAGCCCTGTCAAAGGGATCCTCTCGTCTTTTGCGTGTGTAAGTTGGGTTCTCGAATGAATGCTCGCATCATCATCGGCAGCTCCGTTGTCGGTAGGGACAGCACTGTATTCTCCACCCTCATCCTTCTTCGTATACTTTCGGTAGAGGGACATGAGCCCTACAACGAGCCAACATCCCATTTCGCCGACGAACATCTGGGCGGTCTGAATGACTGGTTGTTCGAAGTTCTGACGTAATTTTGGATTTGGATTCTCGCAGTCACGAACACATTGATTATCCTAAAAATGTTAGATGGAGCGCATCATGCAGAAACGACATACTTGATATTTTGTAAGGAGTGTGTTACAGCATCCTGTCACCAACATCATAGCCACCAGAAAGGGAACGATTGCTTTGGGGGGAGCCATGATGCTATTTGTTGCCCGATGACCACAAAGTAACAGAGCGATGTGAAGAAGGCTTTTGTCCTTCCTTTTGATATTATGACTTTGTAGTTACAAAGAGGTTGACGATGCGTTATGCTGTCGTCGTCTGTCTTATGGTTTTAGTCAGGTGTGTATTGAGGTTCACTTTGAGTATGACGGTACACGCTAAGTTTGGACAGGGATCCGAATGACCAGGACTGGGGAACCGAGGCTATTTCGGTCTGATTGGTATTGGCAGAACGAAGAACATCAGCACTTAAAGAACAAAGCCGTTACACAAATAATACGTAAGGCCCCAGATATATGACATTCGGAAATCTATACAATTATTTCTATCTTCTCAAACTTTTAAACAACTAAATGTTTTAAGAAGTTAGAGTTAGTCATTGTAGCTTTTGTGTTGTCTTACCAAACCATTATACCTGACAATGGATTTGCTGTTTTAAGGTCTAGACACCGAACCCTCACCACCTTGGTGACCTGTGTTCAATTGATTACAAAACTCGAGGTGTCGATACTTGAAGCTCTGTATCTTGACAAAGGGACGATTTAACGTTGCTCTTTATCGAGACAGCAAGACAGCGAGCAAGTTGAACCAGGCTGAATTCTCTTTACATTTGGGATTATAATTTTGACTGATATGTCACATATCTATACGACCTCACATGAGCTATCCTCTTTAGGAGTGTTACTTCTTATCGTCAAGTCTTGGGTGATAACCTTCAAATAGCGCTCGCTTGAAGGCTACTCAATCCTTCATAACTCTCAACCGAATCGAAGAGCAATGGGTTATCGTAGCTATCCTTCTCATCAAGCATGATCCTTTATGTTCTTTATCAAAACGACAGTAAAGATAAAGTATCGGGACTTATCTATCGCGTCATAGCCCACGAATCCTACAATTCCTTCGCAACCAAACCATCCGAATCCGGGCATAGAAAATCCTTCGATAGCCAAAACCTTAAAGTTCTCTTGGCTAGGGTCCATTCCAAACCATCCAACGCCATCGCTATGGAGATCAGGATCTGTAACAACTGTCGTACATTAGCGAAAGAACCAAAATCCTTCAAGTAGTTGTAGTTCCTGCCGATAAGAGACGTCCATCGCATTACTCATAGCTTCTCCAGGGCCCTGAATATATCATCGATCTGATTATGGGAATACGGAGATTCGGATTCTTTAATTTTGTATCGCTCCCACAACTCATCAAGGATTTCTCCAGTAGTTCGCGTTCCCCACCAACCTTCCTCCAGGAATGGTAATCAATCAATGCGTTGCTTATCGGTAAGAGACATTTATTCCTTAAGGATTCGCCGCAAGTCTTTCAGGAACCAAGGTTGGATACTACCATAGGATTCGAGGTAAGTCCTTCAGGAACCAAGGTTGGATACTACCATAGGATTCGACGCAAGTTCTTTAGGAACTAAGGTTGGATACTTTTATACGATTGCTGAATTTGGCGATCAATTGTTGCGTATGCTGGAGAGGCCAGGAAATTAAGAGACCAAGATTTTCAAAGATGAAAGGTCGAAAGAATTTAAATTTTGCATTGCCAGCAAAGGAGGTTGTACATTAGTATTGAGGAAACTTCACTGTAATAAATGCAAATATATGGTATTGTTAGATGCTTTGCGGAAATTATTCATTATCAGCTGACTTATGACGGTGATTGACGTTCTTGCTTAGATGTTTCTTCGGAGCACAATTTTTTATGACTAAATATAATAATGCACGATATGAATATGGTTATGTTGATGCACTTCCGCGCTGTAGATCCGGTAGAATTTTGAATCATGCTTTGATATAAGGTTTTCTTTTAAAATTAACGACTCAGACTGAATCAGATACTATTCGATTTAATTTCGTGTTTTATAATTCTGGCAGAATTCTGTTTTCTGTATTTGGGCGATCCAGTTCATATATAGCCGTCGATCAAACGTATCTCCTCCTTCCCAAGTTCTTTTGATTCAACTGAGAACCGTAGAACCTGCTCGGCTTACAACAATCCTGTCTAGAAGGCTTCAGGAGTCAAATGACAACATGTTACGTTATTCTATCGAAAACATCGCTAAGGATAATCCAGAATCGCTTCTTCCAAAGTACTTTGATATGTCAAGGAGGAGTATACGGATCAAACTTGAATCTATTATGAAGCACGAGCAAGCTGAAGGATTTGTATATCCAGAAGACTCGAAGGAATCTCTATCTCTACTATGTGTATGATTGTGCTAACTTAACATAAGGTGAACAAACCGATGTCAATTACAGAAATCTTGACTGTAATACCAAGTGCACGCCAACTACTATTCAACTCCTCTGAACCTTCCAGTGACCACCTTCCAGTGACCGTACCCGAACCGTCGAACAGCTGTTCCAGAAACTAACACTAGTCTGCCGAATCATCCGACGAGCCTAGATTCGGTGCCAAGTCAGAGGCGACAAGTGTCCCTCATTCACGAAAAGATTCCGAAATAATAACCTTAAGTGACTGAGACTTCTTAGACTCACGACTCAAAGCGTTCGTAATAAACCCCAACCTATACACCGAAAGGTATTCATTACATCAAGAATTTCCTCCTATAGCATCTTTGATTCGAGTGGGTAAATTCGGAAATTATTCCATGAGAGGACTTGGCAGGACTAGGAATGTTCCAGAAGAGTTCCGTCTTCGTCGGCCAACTACTACGTACACGCCAACATTACCCGCGAGTATCAAGTCTGAGATTTCTCCCCCACAGATATAACCCTAATACAGGCCAGATTCAGGCTCGATTTCCGATGTCTCCATATGCCAAGCCTCTAGAAATGAACAGGGGATATAAGCAAATTGTTAGACAAAGTTCTAGAATATCTCACACTCCACACTCACAACCACATACGTTATGCAACGTTAATCTGACCTGCGTACAAGCGTATCGTTATTGTATTAATTTGAATAATTATCACCAAAGGAGACACAGCCACAACGATAGGAAATACAATGTGGTTAAGACATAGGCATAGCATCTCATCTACCCCGTCTCACAAACACGCTGGAAACAACACACCGGCCTGACTATTCTAAGGAAAAAACAACAACAAAAACAGATAAATAGATAGACAAGGCTACTTCTTAATCTATATGTAGATATCTTAGAATCCTAAATAAGCCAAACCCGAAACAAATAAGGCCAATGGAAGCGCATTTCTTGGGCCATATGTCATTGCATCACTACTTTTACCAGAGCTGCTGGAACCACTTGAACCACTTGAACTACTTGAGCTGCCCGAACTGCTGGAACCACTGGATGTTGTAGTATCTGCGACAATATTCGTCGCAACTTGCAATGATACCGAGTTTGCGGTAAATGTAACCATGCCTGAATCATCTGTATGGAAGGTCTCGGTTCCGAATTGAAAGACGCCCAGATAATCAGTGGAGCCTGGACCACCGTATTCAGCAGTAGCAAGAACCAGTGGCAAAAGGTCCGCTTCAAATGTAGTGAGGTTCGCTTGTGCCAACCATGAGAATACAGTTTGGCCATCGGTGTTGTTTCCAACATAAAGGTCGCTAATGAATATGTTAGTGATCTGGGTGCAATTTTCTATCCATATGAATGTGGCAAAGAGTGGACATACAAGTTACTGCCGTCAAGAGTCTGCACAGCTTGGGAACCATTCGAATAACCAAGCGGAACAACACTTCCGAAATTTCCCAACCAAACCATCACCTCATATCTGGATTTTGTGGTTGTAGTTGAGTCATCAGCATCGCTACCAAGGAACATGTCGACCGCAACATTCGTTCTGGTGTTGAGATCCGCAAGTGCGGAGAAATTACTGACTCCAGTCGCAGCGCTTTCATCCCCTCCTTCATATGACCACGTGGTGTTGAGCAACAAGTTGGTGATGTTTTGCAATTGAACGGGAAGACTGTTGTTGGATTCGGAAAGATATTTGATGTTGGGGTAAGCCTTCACAGATGATCCCGAGGACGACCATCCCCATGAGGAGGCGAATGCGCTGAGAATGCTGGTCTTGTCCGAGTTGTCACCGACCTGATTCTTGTAAGTTTGATGCTACATAGGAACGAGTATATGCAGGATTCAGAATGCTCACAGTCACACATTGAGATCCAGAGTCATCATAACCCCAAGCGTTTGTTTGAACTACGGTGGATTAGTATATGGTGGTATTCGCCTTGTACTTCTACATACTTTCATAGAGGCCATTAGAGGTGTTGAAATTCTCGTACTGTTGACAGTTCTTAGTCTTATGCTTTAGGGAGATGGAGAACTGTGAGGCTGAAACGTCTGAGAGCGACGAGAGAATAAAAAATACACTCGTTAGAGCTGATGATGAGATACGTTTTTCCCACATGATTGAAAAAAGTTGGACAGATTCTCTGCTGGAGAAGTGAATGGTTAAGGTGATAAGTACATGTTCGTACCGAGAACAACTACGGGGGCAGAGGCGTGAATTAGTGTAGTAGTGTATTAGGTTTATGTTAAGGGATGGGCACTGCACATCCACCGCGAATCCTGCTGCACATCCTCCTGCACTTCTCTACGAGGCGGCTCAGATTGGTCCGGATGGTGCGGGCACACTTATGTATCTACTGCGTACACAAAGAGTAGCCGACAAAAAAAATAAATCCCCAGCCACCGTCGGCGTCGCATTGTTCGTATTTGGTATGTACAGTAGTCAGGCCCCTATCATTAGCATGGCCCGATAGCCTCGAACCATGTAGATGTGCCGGCTTTGCGCCGCGGTACGGAGGAGGCTAAGATAGTATTAAGTAGTTCCTAATTCGTCGTGATAGTCGAACTTAGCGCACTAATCACGGTTAAGCGATAATCACCCTAGTTAGCTCTGGATCCAGTATTACGACAATGTCCGTGACGGCCAATTGCACGTCCGTACCCCCACTCGAAGTCGAGATTTGCAATCACTACGGACGGAGTACATACGCTGACTATTGTGCAAAGAGCCAATACTCTCGTCAACTAGCTTTTTATCAGCTTGGCTAATGGGCTTGTCATTTAGTGGTGGTGCCGTAAATAGATAGCGGCGACAATTGGCGTCGACTTATCATCAGCCTCATCCTGTCCTGCACGATTTTAATCATCACACTCCTTAAGTTTCAGCTACGCCTGACTTCAGCCGCAACACAGAGCAAAAAGAAGCCTTAGACGTCGACTTCGATGTTCACTTCAGACGTAGACACAGACGTAGACGCATGTTGAATGAAATCAAACTGTATGTGAAGGCATGAAGATGAGACGTACATTTCCGGGGTGATAACAAGGTGCTGCTGCTGTTGACCATTAATGCATGGTAGATAAGGCAGGTTGTATGTATGTGCTAGATATGCACGTCGTACTTCGAGGAAGATCTTGTACCATTGTATTCTACTCTGATCAAGCACGGACTACACTGCCACCACTCCAAACACTACTACACCGCATTGCTAGTATGATAATCCTAGATTCTAGCCACGGCACGATAACAGAGCACGCCCTTAACTTCCCCGAGCGCCAATTTCGGAGCAAACATACTCTAAAGTACCTTTTTTTCATCCTACCCGTGAGACGTCGACATTGCTTTCAAATTTGTACATGCGTTACTCAACTTGTCAATAGTGACATATGATCTATTAACTGACTTCCCTTGCCATGTTCATTTTCTCTTAGGTATAGAGTGCAGGATATTTGAGTCACGGATCTGAGTAGACCTGACCTGGTTTCCCCTCGGAAATGGGTCACTTTGATCAAAAGCACGCATCCGCAACGGAGGATGAACTGATCTCTTCGTCATCAAGTGACGACAGGATAACTGAGGAAAGGGATACCACGGACGGTGGATCGATCCAAGGCCTCGAGGACGAAGAACCTTATGTCAGACATGACAATGGACACCCAAGAGATTCAGAAGATCGGGTAAGAATCCAGTGTCATACATATCGCTCGACCTTGCTTACCAGAACAGACTGCCGGAATTTCTCGAACGAAATCTCTTCAAGATGGAAAAGAAGTCATCACCTATAGTGAACTTCGCGAGGACATCGAACTGGATAACGTGACTTCGGCCTCACGATGGAAGACCTCTTTGCAAATCAAACGTGCTAGGAGTGATGCGCACTCTGCTCCCCGGCGGAAGGCCTCTTTTCAACTCAGACGCTCTGGGAGTGATGCAAATTCTACTCCAGCACGCAAAGCTTCTTTGCAGCTTAAACGCGCTGGAAGCGTCACCAAGGGTCTCTTGAGAAAGGGATCTGTCCGGGCAATCGGAGCCATGACCGCCCCAGTTGATCAATCTTACGACACAGGAAATCCCCTCCATCTCAGAGTCGACGAAATAGGTCATGTTATTCCAGACCTACCACAGTCGGACTCGTTCGATGGCAGAATTCCCGAAAGAGCCGGCGAGACGAAACAGTCTATGGCTCCGAATGTGTCGGATATCATCAACGGATATACTTCTAATGATCCTGGTGAATACACCATCAAGAGAATAGCCGATCACGATGACATTGAGCACATGTCTAGATTCAGATCCATTATCTTTCGAACTTCTCCAATATGGGGTGTTATCGCTCTGGGTCTCTACTGGACCTATTTCGCACTGAGAGTTCATTTTACCCTCGCCGCACAACATAACCTACACAAAATCCTGCCTATGGCATGGACTTTCATCGCTATCGAAGTAGGTACCGCTACTCCGATGATCCTACACCGAATCTGGCCACTTCTTATCCTTCGCGGACGAAAGCGTCCAAAGCTTCGTCTGGTCGGTAGCTCTGTTCCCTCTGTGGATGTTGTCATCACATGTTGTGGTGAAGAAGATCGTATGATCTTCGATACCGCAAAAGCAGCTTGTAATGTAGACTATCCCTCCGACCGATTCCGTGTCATTATTCTTGATGATGGCAATTCGACCCCTCTTCGCGAGATGGTTGAAGGTAGTCAAAATAAATTCGATAACATGCATTACCGATCACGTCCAAAATACCCTGGAGTTCCTCATCACTTCAAAGCTGGAAATCTCAACTATGGCCTGGAAGAAACGAAAACCATGAAGGGAGGAGCTGCAAATTTCATTGCTGCTCTAGATGCTGACATGATTCCCGAAAGGGATTGGTTGAGAGCTTTGCTGCCGCATATGTTGCAGGATTCGAAGCTGGGCATGACTTGTCCACCTCAGGTAAATTTGTATTCCGATATTGCCCCGTTTTCTCAACTGACTTTTCCATAGCAATTTTACAACGTTCCAATGAACGATCCTCTCAATCAAAGTCTTAATGCTTTTATTCATATTTCGGAGCCCATCAAAGATGCTGTAGGTGTAGCCTGGTGCACGGGTTCTGGATATATCATGCGACGTGATGCTTTGGACAGTATCGGCCAGTTTCCTCTTGGATCGCTCGCAGAGGATGTATGCACTTCGAGCATGCTTCTTGGTGAGGGCTGGAAAACTGCATACATTCACGAACCGCTACAATGGGGTACTGTCCCTGACAGTCTTTCTGGTCATCTTAAACAGAGAACACGCTGGGTAAGTGAAGCAAATCTTGCAAGTGAGTAAAATACTCATACTGACCTTAACAGACCATTGGAACCATCCAGACCTCACTTAAACTCCGTTTTTGCTTGTTCGGTCCCCTTGTCAAGCACATGACAATTTTTCAACGACTATCTGGCTTCGTTTACACCATTTCTTCGTTGTTTACCATTCTCTTGGTGTTATCCTTGTTCACGATTCCCATCGTGTTGATCTCCGGAGGAACACTGATTCCATACTCAACCGAACAGGATCTTGCCTGGCTCATCCGATTTTGTTGGATGGCAATGATATCGAAACGCATCAACGAGATCGTGACATATCTTCCTTCTGGTTATAATATTGGCAAAGGAGATGAAAGAGGAGGAACTTGGATGGCACCTTGTAAGACTCCAGATCTTACAAAGCTGAATAATGCTAATTTTTGTTATTAATAGACCATGCAATTGCTGTTATCCAATCATTCTTATTACCAAAATGGCTTGGAGGCAAAGTCGCCGTCTTCACCGTCACAGGAAGTCACGCTTCGGAACTCAACGAACGCGATCCTCAACTTCGCGCCCCGCTCTGGCGTAGACTTATAGTCACGTTGTGGACTTACAAAGTCTGGATGCACTTCCTCTACATATGCTTCGTCTTAGCCGCCATCGGACTCAGCACATACCACTGTATCCATGATTCTGCAAATGACAACGCAAGAAAGAAGGCCCTTTACTTCCTCACGCACGCCGGTTGGCCACCGGTTCTATGGTTAGGCACAGTTTTCAGTTGCTTGCAGCCTATTCTCTATGCTATCAGTCCTCCTTCGATGCCTGATAGGGAAGACTTACTGGTCAGAGATGAGAAATTGGGGGTTGCTTATCCAAAAGAGGAATGGAAGAAACCTCGAACCAGTAAGTGGCATATTTTACACGAGTTGGAGTATTCTACAGTTACCATTTATACTACCTTCTTGTTTGTCATTACCTTCTGGTTGTAATGATTCAGTTGAGAATCGAAGGATTCATGAGTTCAAACTCTATGGTTATTAGGGCCATCATTACTCTCTTTATTTTCATGCTGGTTCGAATATTCTAGGGTTACTGTTTTTTGGTTCATTTGGGGGAGTATATAGCATAGCGTTTAAGATCTAGACTGGTACATGTAAATATAGATTAATTCTAATTAGAAAAGTCTACACGGGGGTTATGTATAAATGTAGCAAAATTAACATACTTTAACATCATGGCAGATGCATTTGCTCAGAATTTTGGACCAATCTTGAGTCTGCAGGCATCGTTCTTTGGAGCATACGAGAAATCTGGTTCTATTAAACCATTTATCAATGGCATAGCCCACCCAGTCGTTATCTAATCGTTTCGTTTGATGTTGCCAAGATTCTCTATCTGCCAATTGTGGTAAATGAGTTCAGGGTAAGCTGGTGACTGAACCCGAAACGTCATATGTTTCTCCCAACGTGTCGTAAACTGTCTATTTTGACTTTCAATCCCTGATCAGTTCCATGATTCCATACTTTAGGCGGGATCGTACCGTCGTATGAAGATGCGGGGACGTTGATATTAGCCGATCGATCAAACTAAGTTTGACAATGCACTATACGCCACACGTGGTTAATGCTTAATAGATGGCAAAGTATTTATTGCATGCCAAAGATATTTTGGAATTTCAGGTTTTCCTTCTGTGGCATGATTTAGCCTGATTAAATGACAAAGATTGGCACCAAGCCCATGTAGCAGCCACTAGATTAGTCGAGTAATATAGTTGAGGCTCTCGATAGTCTGGGGAAATGCCACGCTAGCCATTGGTAGGTTTGAGTTACACTTCGATAATGTGACTAATTGTCTGTGTTTCCATGTTCTGAAAAATTGAATATGACTCCTTAATACCAGCAAACCCTTAATATAATGTACTTAGCCTGATACCTCATCAATCAATGATGGGTAACATTAATGAGGAGTCCGGCTGAGGGGATGCTTCGTGGTAAGGAGGAGTTCGGTAGAGAGGATAATTCAGGGTAATGAGAATATCAATGAACGGAATGCTTATGGCAAGGAGTTTGGTAGAGAAATATCAAAGTAATGAAGTTCAGTAGAGGGAATGCTTCATGGTAAATAATTCGGTAGAGAGGATAATTCAGGGTAATTAGAATTTCAGTTGAGAGAATGCTTCATGGCATAGAGTTCGGTAGAGAGGATGATTCATGGTGTTGAGAATTTCAGTAGAGGAAACGCTTCGATGCTGCAAGTTTTCTTTGCATTGAGATGGATCATTTTACGGGGAAACGGAACGTGAATTCTTGAGTTCTCTCAATTTAGAACTTATGGGAGTTCAGAGTGTATAAAGCCAGCAGTTCCACTGCTCACTCATCCAGGCAATCATTCTTCATACTCATAATTCTTTCACAACTTTCAAAATGTTGACACTCAAGACCGCAGCGCTCGTCCTTCTTGCCCGCTCAATCTGGGCATCGCCAATTGACCCCATGGAACCTGAAAAGAGACAGAGTTGTCCAAATATCCACGTTTTTGGTGCCCGTGAAACCACCGTATCCGCTGGTTATGGTTCTGCGGGTACGGTGGTCAACTTGATCCTCAACGCTCATTCTGGTGCTACCTCAGAGGCAATCGACTACCCTGCGTGTGGTGGACAGGCCAGCTGTGGCAGTATCAGCTACGCCAACTCCGTAGTTGATGGTATCAATGCTGTCGTGACGGCTGTTAACAACTTCAACACTGAGTGCCCAAGCACACAACTGGTCTTGGTTGGATATTCCCAAGTAAGTCTTAGGTGCTGCCTGGTCAAACTTAAAGAGTGAAAGAAGCTCATTTGTATAGGGTGGTCAAATCTTTGACGATGCTCTTTGTGGTGGCGGCGATCCTGATGAAGGCTATACCAACACGGCCGTTCCGCTTTCCGCATCGGCCGTGAATATGGTCAAAGCCGCCATTTTCATGGGTGATCCTCGCTACATCGCTGGTCTTTCATATGAGGTCGGCACCTGTACGGCTGGAGGAGTAAGTATACCTTTGATTTGAAGAATACCCGCTAACCAAATCAGTTTGCTGCTCGCACAGCTGGCTTCTCTTGCCCATCTGCCTCCAAGATTCAGTCGTACTGCGATTCATCTGATCCTTACTGCTGCAACGGCAGCAACGCGGCTACCCACCAGGGATATGGAACCGAGTATGGTCAAGTTGCGTTGAGCTTTGTCAACAGCAAGTTGACTTAGGTTTGGAGATTGGTCGATGGTCATGATAGAAGCATTCAAGATTTGTAACTTCAATTACCTATTCTTGGCAGTCGAGATATTTACGATTACTATTTGGCCATTCAGCCTTGTGTTTATATACCCTGTGATTCGGAAATATGTCTATTCCAATAGCCGCAGACTAATCAGCTACTTGGTTATTATGTTCGTGCAGTAATTAAATCCTCAGCGGGTGACAGATTCCCGGCTTTCCTGAAGTTAATACAAGGTGGCTGTCCAGAACTGAGATCGTAGTGCGTATGAAACCGCTTGATGATTTGTAACTCACAAGAGGTTACCAGAGGGTGCAAATGCTGTCCGCCGTGGCTAATTACTGTGTATCATAGCTTCTCAAAGTACACCCCAGGTTAAGTTGTACAATTATTAACTTTACTAAAACTTGACGTCTTTTGGGATGTTACGTGGACTTGAATAATAGTTTTCCCAACACTTTATGTTCCAGATAACCCGGACTACATGATAGCACAAGGAGCTTCCTTAGCATGTCTTCTTTGCCTAGCCCGTGGTTGACTTGGTCGGTGCCGTGATGGTCGTCGATATGAGGTATGATCAACAACATGTAGCTTACCACCCTCATCCTTGATGATACTCAAGGAAGCGCTGTGATGCGCATATCGTGCCGTGTGTGATTCATTGAGAATAGCTCTTATGGCACCGTCTGGTAGATAAACACCACTATCATTGGTAATATGGCTTGTTCGTCCTTTATGAATATCTTCGTTGTAGAAGTTAGTGACATCATTAAGATAACAGTAAGGAACATACATTGTTGTGTAGAGCCTATGGGATGGTTTCCTATGAAACCCTTAGGATTCATTATTATCAAATCAAAGTAACCGACTTAAATCTCAATTTTGTCTTCGTATAAAGAGCCACAGCTGTAGAAAGGCGATAATAATTTCAAATTTCTTAACTGGAAAAGAGGAGATCTGACCATGAATTGAGAAAGACGGCTCGGATTATATAGCTCCAATCGAATATATTTATATACAAGGCTGTGCTTGAATATTCACAAGCCTCACGCAAATATCCTTTCTGTGCTGTTACATTGTAAGATTCCCACGAATCTTAAAGCATTTATCAGTTTCAAATAATACTGGTCATTTTCAGCAGGCAATCGACTTGGTAATACGGTGAGTCTAACCAATTGGGAAAATGCCTCACGATGATGTGGCTGGCTTTTCTTTAGCTGTTCCACAGACAGATCTAAAGTTAACACCAGGCTGGAACTTTATTACAATATCTTAAGTTTCATGTAGGTTACAACTGCAGCTCCTTCTCCATTGCCCGACCTGAAATTCCAAGACCTTACTTCTGCAAGGAATAGAATCCCACTCGTGATAATCCACAGCCTTGTATTAACGTGTTATTTCCCATGGAAAAAAATTACTAGCCACAATATCGCATGATGCAAAACTGTAATGATTTCATCCTTGGGGCCAAGTCAGCTTCAGCCTATCAATAATTCACCGTTGTATCCTACGGAAAACATACATTGAGACTCAACTTAAAAGCTTTCGCACTCTTGAGTCCCCAATATTGGCGAGGATTTAGTGAATGCCAGGACTACTATTGCAAAAAGATTTCCACCACCTCAATGAGAATTTCTTTCCCATAGACGAAGAATGACTATCATGTGGGATTTTAATGGGGATTTCAGTTGATAAACTTTTCGTTCGATGATGGAATCCCTTTACTCAACAGCATTACATGACTTATGATTGGACAATTATGTGCAAGACCAGTGATGATATGTAATCAGATTTGGATAAATTTGTAATACCGATCATTATAATAGGTTGCAAATTCGAGGATGAAATGCTATCCAGCAGAATCTCAAAGCGGTCAAAGATGTTTAAATCTCCGAACCTCATGCCCTTTCACAATTTCTACCTCTACATCCTATATTCAAGAATTCAGGACTGATGACCAATCCTCGCTCCTGATATACTCCTCCATGGACGTCAAGGGGAGCTTGATATTAAGCTATATAGATAAGCAAGAGAGAAATGTAACAGTATCGCATAACTCACTTGTTTAGGCGTCAACACTTTTGGATCTCCCCCGGTATACCCAAACTCTTCAATGTAGTCAAACGCATCCCAGAGTTCTTTTTTCAATGGTTCTGGGACATTTTTGAAAAACTCTTCCCCAGGGACCTGCTGATATCCAGCCTTTACCCCAAGAATACTTCCCCAAAGTCTCATCCAGTCTGGCCATGTTATGGTTTGTGACACTCCCTCGAGATCCTTTCCGGGTGGCAAATCAACCAACGCCTTAACAAATGATCCTGTATCTCGATGAGCGACCACGAATGGGAATGGGACTTCAGGAGCTGTAGTCCTGAACGTCAAAAAGCTTCCATCTGGTTGTTTCTGTGGAGCCATGGATGGGAAGGCTTTCCAGTTTGTGACATAGTGCCCCATCTGCAACGTACTCATCCGCGCTGCTAACTCCGGGAATTGGGTTTGAATGACTCTGATAATCTCTGCTTTGGAATCGAAATGATATACGGTAGTGTACTTGCCGCCACTCCATTTCCGAGCGTCACTCAATGATGAAAATACGAAACGCTCCAAAGTCTTCAAAACTGAAGGTGAAGCAGCGGCTTCTGCAATGTTGACACCCTGGAGAACTTCAACGTCGTACGCATGTTCGTTGGGCGTGCGCTCTAATGTCGACTCTCCAGATGTCAACGCTTTTCTTAGGTGAACAAAAAAGTCTGTGTTTGAGAAGATCACAGTAGCACCTTCAAAGGCAGGGAATAGCGACTGCTTATCATCGAAGTCGGCCTTGACAATTTCAACTCCATTTGTGGCCAAGGCTTGAGCTGCTTCACTTGATGGGTCCCTTGTAATACCTCGAACTCGCCATTCCGGAAACTGGAGGAATGTATGGGCAACAGACGACCCCTGAAATCATTCAGTATAGTTCAACACAGAGCAGAACTGCGCACCTGAACACCAGTGACACCAGTTATGACAATAGTCTTGGACATTGTGTGATGTTGAACCAAGTATATTTAGTAATTGAACACAGATTCAGCGATTGAACACAAATTCAGCGATTGAACAATTGAACAGGTTCAATTATTAAACAGTTCAACATTTATAGTGATATGATTTCATTGTACTAAGTGTTCTAAGTCTTTCATGATTTGTAAGTCATACGGCGGAATCGGACGAATCTTTCCCCGTAAGTACCCATTGATCTAAGTGACCGACAGATCCTCTAATTCGTAGATGAATACAGCAAATCGGATGAACTTTCTTTCCGAATAATTGATATTACTAAACACTATGTCTAGCCTATAGTTGAGAGCATGGCAAATATACTGTCAGATTGGCTCAAATATCATGAGAAGTTTTAATACGCTGGTCTCAACCTGAGCCTTGCGCTTCCAGTGACATTAGCCACATGACAGAAGTAAAAGGCTGTAGATGAGGGTAAATTTTGAGATAGGTTTCTGAACAAACCGAGTATGGAATCCAAGGACATGCAATTAGTTCAAAAATCAAGCCTTTTTCAAATTTACCTATCTAGAATTGCTCATAACATCACCCCATCCGCAAATTATCTCCTATGATCAGCCAAACAAACCAGACACTGAGAAAGCCGATCGACTTTGTCTCTTCGTACAACAACCAAATCGGCGTGGTCTAGGATTCTATTTTGCTCTTCGCCATCGACGGAGAATACGGAGAAGACGTTCAGAAGCACAATATGCCGCTGCGAACTCTGAGAATAAAGATAATGATTTGGGTAATAAGGCGCAACTGCACTCCGACATTATTGATCCCACAGCTGAACTCGACTCTATTCAAAGGCATGAGCTTGACGGTAGCCCTATGAGACTAACCCTGTCGGAGTTACCAGCTCTTGAGTTGGTAGGATCAGAGATGCATGTGCCTGAAAGTCCGTAATGAACTGTGTGAAATCGGGTGGCTTCGATTACTGCGGCCAACAAAGGGCTATGTACAGAATCAACAATATACGATAAAGAACTTAAGGATTGCAGATTTCTGTGCGAAATATGTCATTATTCATTGTCGTTGCCGTCATCCTTCTCCTCATCCTTGTCATCCTCGTCATCAACCTCATCCCCATCGTCATCGTCCTCCTCGTCCTCCTCGTCATCATCCTCCTCGTCCTCCTCGTCATCATCCTCCTCTTCATCCTCATCACCACTTGCGTCTGTTATACTCTTTCGCACGCGATTGATAGCGATTGCCCTCGCTACTTTCTCTTGTGCTGTATCTGCTGGCATTGCTTTAGCACGTTCGAGGTCACCTTGAAATGATTGGCTTTTTTGCCTAGGTTTATTGATAGCGAGGCTGCCAACAGGACTAGAGGGACCAGAACCAGGGAGAGGAACAGATTGGGAATCAGAGTTGACCCTGTGAGATTGGTCAGTATTGCAGTTGATTGGTCTGGAATTGTAAAAGACTCGACTAACTTGTAATGAATGAAGCCATGTTGTTCAATGTCTTCCATTTTCTTCCTCTGGAATTCCAAGATACCGACAGATTTTGTTGTGAGCTGTCTTCTTGTGTTGGCCTCCTTGATTGTGAGCTCGACGTTGGCTTGCGCATATTGGTCCCAAACATCACAGAGATTGGTGAGATCCTTCAGGGTGATCTGGCCTCCATTCTTCTTCTCCTTTTCAATCCCCTTGGTATACTCATCTTCAAGCATTGACATGAATCTCGGCAGAACTGGAGATGAGATCTCATCGATTTGGCTGCCTAGATCTTCGCCGGAATTGTCCACGGTATCAATCAACACTATTCTTGAGACAACAATCTGCCCCGACTCTACTGATTTCTTATCGGGGAGATCAATTCCCGTTCTCTTTGCATGAACAAATTTCAAAGAATATTGGAAGAATTTGAGACTCTTCCAAAATGGAGGTGCCAAGGCCAACCAACCAAGTTGCTCCGAAAATCTTCTCGCGAAATGGACCTTGAGGGTTTCATTTGCTTGTATTTCGACGTTCAAACCCCTTAAAGCCACAAATTGGCTGCAACCCCAGCTTTCCAAGCACTTGTGCATCGTAGTCCTCTCATCATTGTCAAGGATTGGGAGAGATGGATCTGCATCTTCACGAACGCGCTTCGCCTTGCTTCCAGCATTGCTGGCTGCTCTCTTTGAACTCATAATGTAGATTTTTATGCACTGGGATTGGAGGCTGCGTTGGAATTAACGGGATTTTCAATTGACGACAATTTTTCAAAGATCCGGAGGTTACGAAACAATTTATACTGACAAATGAAGATTTTTGATTATGAACACAAGCTGGACGCGATACGAGCCGGATGATCGAGAATATCAACCGCATTAAAGCTCGGAAAGGTTATGTATCGGTATGAATATCACCAATAATCAGCGATTGTCACGTGCCAATACAACGAGCCCGATTACGAACAAAGCTTGAATAAAGCTCGAAGATCAACTACGACGCGCCTGGAAATACAAAATCAACTGCAGGATGACTGTTAACTATACCTAAATGTTTCGAATCTATTTTTATTCTACAGAATGTAACGAATTTTGAAGCTCAAAATGGTGAACATTACTCGAATGGAACAAGAATTACCAAGCTCGAAACAATGCTCAATTCAACTACTGGGTTGCTCTACATCTTCAAATCAATCATTGAGAAACAACTGAAATCATTTGATTGGAAACAGTAAACTACCTCGTAAAACAACCGTGCACCAACTTTTACAGCTCTTAGATACACCCCAACCTTATCGTAACGTCAGCAAAGCGAGCCACTCCATCATTGTTCCATTAATCTGATTCCCCTCCCACCAACTCCCACAACTCAAGCTCCGCATCTACTGCCTCTTTGTTGGCTTTCAACAATTTTGTCTCCTCTGCAACCTGTTCCATACGTGATGTGATAGCATCCAATGCCTCAAGAGTCATTTTGTTGGCCTTTTCAACGGCACCGTCTGCGCTCCTGACAACACCCAATGCATTGTCAACAGTTGCCATATGACCGTCTCTATCCGATATGTTCTCGATCATTGCCCTGCGCTTCTCAATAGATTTCCGAGCTCGGTCGGTCGCCTCCTCAAGATAATCTAGTTGAGAATATATGTAATCGACCTCCATGGTGTAGTCAAGGTCTCTGACGTCTGCCGACGATGTACCAGGAGGGTGCGCATTGTACCCCCCTTGCTCGACAGCTGAACCGCACAGAATCGTAATCAAAATCTCAGCTAAGTTCATCTCCTTTTCGTAGTTCATGACCAACAAAATTGCAAATCTCTCTCGGATGATATTGATGTTCATTTCCTTCAGCAAGGCCACAGTGAGACCCCAAGCTGGCGCAGCACCCTGAAGATTTCCCCAGATCGAGTGGGCTTGAATTCTTTCTACGATGTTCTTGGAGCAGCCTACCTCAATTGGAGATTGGAGCGATGCTTCATTGGGATCTTGTTGTCCTTGCACAGCCTTTTCCAGCAGAATTCGTCGATAGTGGCCTGGCCATCTTTTCCCTTTTCCCCTTTCCCCACCACCGATCTCCGTCCCTTGTTTTCTTTCCATTCTGTGCATTCCATTCTCTATTTCCATATTTCTCATCAATTCTCATGGCGAGCGGTTCATTTGGGGCGCCATCGAAATAAGTCTTTGCAAGATCTGCCAATTTTCTTGTCTCCCTTGAGGTCAGAAACTTTCCGTTCCTTGTGGCAACGCAGAGAGAGTTCCCATATATGCCGCATGCTTTAGTAACTGGCGGAAGGAGTCTAAAAAACTCGGGATCTTTGTCCATTTCGTAACATATGTCATTATTGATTAAAGCCCTGAGGACCTTTTCTGGCAACCGGAAGATGAGGTCGAAGATGATCATTTCCCCATTTCTGTCCTTCAAAATCTTATCTATTGGATCTCCTAGACTTTTCTTCTCATTAGAAGCTATTCTCTAGATCTCTTTGACGACCCCGAGATGTCCATCCGCGTCGAAAGCATCCAACAACGCCTTTCTCTGCAATGTTTGACATAGATATCTGTACGACATGATTGATATTTCAAATAGCTACCGATCACAGAATGAGACAGTTCTGAGATTCAAATGCAACGATTGATTTTTTCTTGCAAGTACTATTATTTAAGCGAAAGAAGTAGACCTCGCTGTCGCAAAACACGTGAAGATCACACTCTATACAATTCAGTCATGTCTAAGCTTCCTATAGTTTGTGAGATCTACGAGATTCTCTGCAGCTTTAAGAATATACGACAATTGAAACCTTGGTGATGGTTAAGTAGCCATGATGACCACCTATCCGGCGTTTTAGACAAATGAGAGAACGTGATTTGTTCCTCTAGGAACTGGCGGGTGACACATTCTTATGATGGATGTGCGTTCACACAAGAGAAATTCAATCTCAAACCTTTGGAGAGCTACTTCTAGCTTTATATAGATTCTGGGGACTTGTCGTCCAGACCTTTGGAGAACTAGTAATCCAATTTCGTTGAAGACAATGAAAGCAAACCCCGAAATAAAGGCTTGAGGGATATTAATGCCAGGGAAGAATCGTGAACTATTCTCTGTATCCTGACTGAGGAAACATTGCTATGAATGCTGGGAAACCCAGTTGCAGCTTATCCTCCCAGTTCTTGACATTCTTGTTGACGGCGAATGAGGTAGACTCGTCCTTTCGTATAAATGTCGAATTTTCTTACAAGGAATTCCACATTGTTGTTCTCTACCGAAATCGAACGCCGTAACTTTGCAGATATCAACGCTATTTGTTTCATCTAGTGTAGATTTGAATAAAAGGCAAGGCAACGAATATTCTAGACTAGAGTAACCAATGCAACTCCTGCTACATGATTGATGTTCAATCTCCCAAATCTTTTAAAATTCCATTCATGCTTTGCCGCGTCAAGTGGTTCGATCATCAGTTCAAATCTAGTCTAGTGATTAGAAATGTGTGTCGGATTTCGGTAGAACACATCTCAAACAAGATGTCAAGTCTCCTGTTGACACTTGATTGAGTATAAATGTTCAAACACATCTCTTGAGAATAGAAAGTCTGTCTCTAAGGGTCTGTAGGGCTTCTTAATACCGTTGTTTCTACAATGATAATCTACCTTTCTGTCACAAGTTGAAGATCTTCATATCTGTAGACATCTGCGCATCAACTTCTAGACGAAAGCCTACAGCCAATATTCTTAGAGAAGCATGGTGTTGAGACCATCAATTTCAACATTGAATACCAGCTCCGGTGTTAGGAGCTTAAGTTAGTACTTTACTTTTCCTTTTCGTTGATAATCATCACTCCTAGGTATAGGCGTAGAGACATAAGCTCTAAAACTTCCTTTTGTGATAGTGATCCTAACATCCTTAAAGACTATCAATATAGTGAATAAATATATCATATGATGAGCTTACTTGAAAATATTATTACCAGATGTAATAATGTATGAAGGTGAGTTGAACTTGGAGGTTAAGGTCTTAGGTGAGCTTGGAAGTGAGCTGAACTTCGAGGTAAGTTGAACTTGGGGGTACATATAGTTGGAGGTGGGCTAAGCTTGGAGCTAAGCTGAGGTCGGAGGTGAGTTGAGCCTGAAGGTACATGTAGTTGAGTAACTTAACCTGCATTACTCAAGGCGTTATACAAACAAGGCTGACAATATTTTCCCCCATAAACCAAGCTCGCACCAACCTAAAAGTTCATAAGATACCCCTCACAGCTTTTTTCTCTTCTCCCAAACCAACTTTCTACAACTACGTTCATCACGTCTTTGATTGGTGATATTCACAACAAACATCTAAAATGCAGCCAATTAGAGACAGTATCTATTTCGCAATTATAAGCACGATGATGCCTATAATCATAATTTTGATGATCATCATAGGAAACCAGCAGTCCTATATTATGTCTTCTAGCCACGTAGTTACTACGGGTATGTATACGCCAATTCCAAAGTGAGATATGATACTAATCTTGAAGCAGGTACAACTTCTACTGTTCTCACCATTAAAACTTTGTTTGAACATAGCCACGCAGTAACTACATGTATAGAGACATCAATTCCAAAATAATAGATGATACTGACCTTGAAGCAGCTAAAACTCCAGTTCCTGTCTCCGTCGACACTCAATAGGATGCCACGCATGAATCTAGCCACGTAGTATCTACAGGTATAGACACCGCCATTCCAAAATAATAAATGATACTGATCTTAAAGCAGCTGAAATTCCAGTTCCTAGCGAAAGCTTCAACCTACCTGCGTCTACCAACATATTCCAAGACAACGTTGATTATAGAGCTATGGCAACTCCAACTGTCCCTCTAGTTGCAGATTCGACTGTCCCCAAGGTTCTACATCTTAAACCAGAAATCTTGGAAGATATTCTTTCACTTCTTTAGGAAGCTGGCGTTGTCGATTTAGATGATCTAAACCGTGCAACTATATCTGCTTTTCTATTAGATGAATCTCCTACACAAGTCTAGACATCCGAAGAGAAGCTCGAAACTACAGGTAAGTAATTGTATGTTTATATGTGGAAGTATAAAAAGCTAACATTTCCTACATAGCTATCTCACTTACGGCACCTGTAGATTCAACCCCCGACATACCTACTCCTACTAGCATCATTTCTGCAAAGGTCGATACCGGCAACCAGGAAAAGCCTTTTTTAATTTGTCGTGGTACCTTGGTCGATGAGATGGTAGAAATTTTCTACGGTTCCAGGAGGAGTAAAATTCTATCTGCTCTTGATAATTGGACTAAGAAAATGGAGAACTTTGATTCTATGAAATTAGAAATCAAGGAAGACAATAGTAAGGATAATAGTTAACTACAGATTCTCTTGAATCTATAAGGTTAGACTTCATTAGGGAGACGGATTTCAATAGGAGGCAATAGGTGCTAAAATTTCTATATATTTTCCCGTAATTATGTCGTTGGTGATCTCTAACTTAGTACTTGTGCAGACAGACGTAATTAACTTTCTACACTCAATTTTACTCTTTACTTTACCACTTTACCTCACCTCACTTCGCCTCACCTTTTATTTTTTACTTTTTATTTTAACTCTTCACCTCACCTTTCACCTCTTTGCCTCGTCATATCTTTACCAACTATATGCATCCTTTGCTTCACATCTTCAGAAAAGAACATAAACAGCATCTATGTGAAGGTAGGCCATTTTTTAAACCTCACATCGCTTCTGTCCTACAACGATCTAACAATTCATAATTAACTTTCCATCTACGACCTCAGCATACTCACAAACATGGTCCTCGCCATTACAATCGTCGTCCAATCCCGACGAAATTTGGGTGAGGCAGCTCTTTGCAGCGTTCCCACGCTCTATAAACTTCAAAATGTTGTCGATAGAATTTTCTGCCTCTAAAAGGTGAGGGACAAGGCATAGAAATTGAGAATGTCCCGATATTGACTTGTTTAGTTTGATGACACCACATAGTCTCGTAAATTTGCTGGAGTAGTCTGTCCAGCTGGACTTGGTACGCTTCTTCTTTCGAGATGGAGAGCCCTCAGTGGTTGCTGATCTCTTCTTTGATTGTGGGGGAGTGATTTCCTTGAAAACATTAGATCTATCATCGATATACATTGCATGCAATACGTACTTTTTGCGCGAGCCCACCATTGTGCAAGGTGATGGTTTGACATGCGAGTCTGAGCTCATCTCTGCTTTTCTTAGCATCCTCCTTGATAGTCTCGGCGGCCTTCAAAAATTTTTCGGCAATGTCCTTGATATAATCTGTCTCCGTCGTTGCTCGCTCCTTGATATCTATGGCCTCTCGCTCTGCTTCTGCGACTTTCGCGCGTGCCTGTTCTTCTAGCTGCTTCGCTCCTTGTAACCCTGCCCGAGATTTCTCTAGATTCATGCCGATAGTTGTAATTGCAGTATATATGTGTGCCGGATCAGGAGCATCAGTTAAATCGTTGAGTCGCATATTCTGAAAGCTGCGGAGAATCTTATAGATCTCACGATCAATATCTATAGGAAGCTCGGACATGACTAAATTGTATAAATACAAAATTTACATTATTTACTGCCTACATATTCAATTGAAGTGTGCTCTCTTCAACAGGCACTAATTACGCAGTAAAGTAGCGTACTAGCAGCTAATATTCGGTATTTATCGCTAATTACCGCGACGCAGCCACTGTTACAGGGCGAGAATCACTAATTAATTGCTCAACCACCACTATGTCAGTGATCTTATCGCTAATTAATAGCGCATCTCCCACTATTTCTGTTACATTATCGCTAATGAGCAGCGCACCCATCACTAACCTCGGGCATAGATCACTAATGATTTAGGGTAATAAGCGCTATTTAGACCGTGAATACCACTAATTAGTTAGGAACCAACAGCGAATTTACAGCGAACAATCACTAATTAGTGATATCATCGCTAATTTAGAGGCTCTACATCCTTAACCCACTCATAGCACAGAAGCACCCATTTTAAAGCACAATGACAGCTAATTCCTAACACTGCAATCACTAATCTGCATCTTGATAACCACTAAACTACGTTAGAGAGTCCCTAACTCGCAACATTACAGCACTAACTTACAGCGCCCTAACCACTAATCGAAGTCGCAATACCAAGGAAGTTATAGCGTAGTCATCAGTAAAATACCAGTGGGAAGACCCTATTTCACAGCGCAACCATCAATAAAATACCAGTCGAAGACGCTAATTCACAGCGCAGCCGCAGCGAATTTACAGTGCCATCCTTACTAACAGATAGCACATTAGGGAGTACTTTGCAGGTTAGAGACCACTAACTTACAGCACAGCCAGTAGTTTTTAGTTCAGTCATCACTACTAAATAGTGGAGCCATTACTAATTTACAGAGCACCAGGTCCACTAATTAACAACGACTTCATCACTAATAAAGCACGCAACAGTCAGTAATTTACAGCGCAGAGTCCACTAACTTATGACGACTTATAACTAATATGCTTCCCTGCAGCCACTAACTTACGAAGGAGTATCCACCAATTAGCAGCACAACCGGCACTAATCTACAGGACAGTTACCATTAATTCTTAACAAAGCAGCCACTAATTAGCTACTTATAGACTGTGTAACAGCTACTAATTTAGCGCTTAATATTTACTAATTTGTAGAGCTGCAACCACTATTCTATAGTATAGCTGTTGTTTAAAAGTAATAAAGCTACATCTAAGGTAAATAGGCAAGTAGTTAGAATTCAAAGATTATATAAGACGGGTAATGTTAACAAGGCTAACCAACAAATGCACAACTTCGTTCTGAATTCTTATTCTTCAATTAAATGCGAGCTGGCCTAAACAAAATCAGAATTAAATACTACTATAATCACCCGTAGGCGAGCTGTCATCCCTCATACAAAATGGACGTGCACAGCACCTGTCATGGGCCACATTTTAGTTGGCGAGCATGCTCGCCTGACGCTTCGCCTAGTAGGCGAGGTGTTCATGGTAGGCGAGGTGTTCATCACTAGTTGGCGAGGTGTTTATGAGTAGGCGAGGTGTTCATCACTAGTTGGCGAGGTGTTCATGGCTAAGCTAACTATATACAGCGTGCTTACAGCTAGGCGAGGTGTTCATCACTAGTTGGCGAGGTGTTCACAGCTAGGCGAGGTGTTCATCGCTAGTTGGCGAGGTGTTCATAAGCGGTAGGCACCCGGTTTAAGTGCAACTATGGTGACAATTGTCAGAGTTTTGGAAATTCACTCAATTACAAAAACTACGGCATTGAACTCCCAATTGAAGTGCGACTCCTAGCTCCTAATTGAACTCCAAAGCTCCCAGGGCCACAGCAGCGTAGCTCAATTGAAGGCCACAGTAGCGTAGCTTCGAAGGCCACAGCAGCATGGCTCCCAAGGCCAATGCAGCACTCAATTGAAGGCCACAGCAGTGCGGCTCCCAAGGCCAATGCAGCACTCAATTGAAGGCCACAGTAGCGTAGCTTCGAAGGCCAATGTAGCACGGCTCCCAAGCCCACAGCAGCGTAGCTTCGAAGGCCGCAGCAGCACTCAATTGAAGGCCACAGCAGCACAGCTTCGAAGGCCGCAGCAGCACTCAATTGAAGGCCACAGCAGCACAGCTCCCAAGGCCACAGCAGCACTCAATTGAAGGCCACAGCAGTGCGGCTCCTAAGGCCAATACAGCACTCAATTGAAGGCTACAGTAGCGTAGCTTCGAAGGCCACAGCAGCACGGCTTCAAAGGCCAATGCAGCGTAGCTTTGAAGGCCACAACAGTGTAGCTCCTAAGGCTAACATAGCACTCAATTAAAGGCTGGCACCAAGCTCCCAATTAAAGTGCAGTGTTACACCTAAATTATAAATATAGATTTAAAAAGCAACAATGTATTTAAAGAGAAATAGAAGTATATATAGAATATCAATAGATATAGAGGAGTAAGTAAAAAATTAGTATTATAAGAGAGAGGAAGAAAACGAATTTTAAATAGGATTTGAAAATATAAGGAAATAAATAGAGGGGAATATTAGTATAAAAAATTATATTGGAAAATAAGTGGAAAAATAAAGTAATAAGGGTAACTACTATAAAATAGAATATAAAGTTAAGTAACTACTATAGGAGTATAGTTTAGTATATAGATATATAAGTAAGTAGTATAAGAGGTAAAAATAAAAGTAAAGATTATAATAGAGGAGGAAGAAGAAAGGAAAAAAGGAAGGAAAAAAGGTAAAGAGGGAAGAAAAAAGGAGGAAAAGAAGAGGAAGAAGAGAAGAGAAGGAAGAGAAAGAAGATAAAGAAGAGGAAGAAGAAGGAAGTAGGTATAGTAGTTATATAGTAGGGATAGTATAAACTAGGTTTAAGTTAAGAATTTAAGAAGGGACTTATATATATTAACTTATTATATCCTTACTACTAAGTAGGTAGTAAAGTATAAGCTTCTTAGCAATTATATATACTAATATAATATATAAAGAGGTAAAGGCTCTTTAATAAGATAAGGTAGGTTGCTATTAGTATTAAAGTATATAACTTAATATTAAAGCAAGTATAGGTTTAAAGGTAGGTAATAAAGTATTAATTAATGTTAAGTATAAAGCTCCTATCTACTTAGGAAATATAAAGATCTATATAGTAACTTCTTACTTTTAAATCCTTATAAACCTATAGACTTAAAGGGACCTATTACTAGCTCCTTAAGGTCTATTATATAACTTATATTATCTTATAATTTTCCTTTATATAACTATACTATAGCCTTATTCCTATAATG